>VDFB02338372.1:7916456-8026466 GCA_007258455.2 Sequoia sempervirens | reverse complement strand
TATATATCCTATCAAAAATAAAAATTATATAATTGCAAGGTTGAGACACATTTTCCCAACAAATCTCCCACTTGTCGAACACCTTGCAAGAGCAATGGGAGGGAGTAAACATTGTCTCTTAATTTCTAGGGGTCGAAAGGCCCATAATCTTTGAACACCATATGAACTTCTATGTGCTCACATGCTTAGTTAAAGAATCAACAGCATTAATCAAGTCTTTACTTTAGCCAACTTCACCCTACCATCTTTGACCATATCTCAAACAAAATGATATTGTACATCAATGTGCTTGGTCCTAGCATGAAGTGTTGGGTTCTTGGCTAGACATATCGCACTCTGATGATCATAATAAATTGTCACTGCACCTTATTTTATTCCAATATTTGAACACAGTCTCTTAAGCCAAATGGCTTCTTTACAAGCATGAGTAGCTGTCATATACTCTGCTTCCATAGTGGACAAAGCAACCACAACTTGTCACTTACTCATCCAACTAATTGCACCACCGAATAAAGTAAAAACATAAGCACTGGTGGGTTTTTTGCTATCAACATCACCTGCCCAATCTAAATCCACATAACCAAGAATATCAAGGGAAATCTCATCTTCAGTCACATTACTATGATAACACAAGGAATAATCTGAAGTACCACATAAATATTTGAAGACCTTTTTAACTGCATCCCAATGAACTATACAGGGATTAGACATATATCTAGGAAGAACTCCCACTGATTGGGAAATGTCTGGTCTAGTAAAAACCATAACATACATCAAACTTCCAACTGCACTCTGGTAAGGAACTCTGCTCATGTATTCCATGTCTGATGGATATGTTGGATAATCTAAAATAGATAACTTTGTTCCAACAAAAACAAGAACACATAATGGTCTACAATCCTACATGTTAAATCTTTGTAAAATTGAATTGACATACTTACTTTGGCCAAGCCATAGCTTTCTGTTCATTCTATCTCTTTTAATTTCCATCCCAAGAATGAATCTAGCTACAACAAGATCTTTCATTTCAAATTTAGCAGCAAGTTGATATTTTAGTTATGAAATCATATCTTTCCCTTTTCCAATAAATAACATATCATCAACATATAATGTAATAAACAAGAAATGATCACCATTAGTTTTATAATAAACACAATGATCTAATTTAGAATGTTCAAATCCAAAAATCAACACATATGTATCAAATTTCTGATACCATATGGACTAGGACTCTGTTTTAAGCCATACAAATATTTCTTCAATTTGCAAACCAACTTACTTTTACCTTTCACCACATAGTGCTCTAGTTGTGTCATATAAATATCTTCCTCCAAGTCACCATGAAGGAAATAATTTTTTACATCCATTTGATCAACCTCTAAATCATAAGCAGTAGCAATAGAAAGCAAAAATATAATGGATGTCATTTTTGCAAAAGGATAGAATATCTCACCATAATCAACACCCTCAACTTCAGACTAACCTTTTGCAACCAACCTTACTTTTTACTTCTCAATACCTCCATCTGAAAAAATATTTTTCTTGAACACCCATTTGCAACCAATAGGTTTTCGTCCTTTAGGAAACGGTACAAGATCCCATGTATCATTCTTTTTCAAAGATTCCATTTCTTCATCCATAGTTATCTTCTAGGATTTTGCATCATTGATACCTAATACCTCTTCTACAGATTTGGGTTCTTCCATGTCAGTATTCAAAGAAAAAATACATCTCCAATCATCAGGTGTATACCTTTCAGGTGGTTGTCTATTCCTTGTAGACCTATGAACAAGCTAAGTTGGAGGTTCTTCCTCCTCTATTGAAGATCTAGAGCTAGATGAGCTCTCCTCAACTTCTTATCTATCCTTGGGCCTCGATTCAACTTTCTCAGGTGTAGAAGGAAATTGAATCACATCTTCCTATTTACTTTATTTCGGCAGCAATGTAATAGAAGAAGGCTTAATTTCTCTTAAAATAACACTTCTACTATATATTACCTTTTGTGCAATAGGATCCCAAAGCTTGTATCCTTTCACACCATAACTATATCCGATGAAGATACATTTCATAGCCTTGTTCTCCAACTTTTTTCACTTCTCCTTTGACACATGTGCATATGCCTCACAGCCAAAAACTCTAAGATGTCTTAACGAAGGCTTGCAACCTAACGATGCCTCTATAGGTGTCTTATCAATAAGAGATGATGTAGGAGACTTGTTAATTAGGTAGCAAGCAGTGGAAACAACTTCAGTCCAAAACCTTTATTCTAGGCCAGTACCACTCAACATACTCCCAGCCTTCTCCATCAGTGTCCTATTCATTCTTTCTGCAGCTCCCTTCTATTGTGGAGAATACAAAGTTGTCTTCTATCTATGAATACCATAATATTTATGAAACAAAAAAAATGGGGTATGTAAGGTGTTTTTGTATGGTTGAGTACATAGAGCGTGCCCACTTTCCAGTTATTTCATTGAAGGATAACCCTAGAGATCTCACTGCAAAGGAGAAAGAGATCTTGCAATAGGGATGTCCTAGGGGATTATTGTAAACTAATGAGTGGTTCACCACTAAGTTAAGACTTGGAAAGATAAATGAAATGCAAGATGTAATGCTAAACCCTAATATGATGTATTATAATTTCACTAAATGACCTAAAAAGGTATGTAGAACAAAACATAAAGCTAAAAGATGGAATGTATGCACCTAGATATATGGAGATGACTAGAAGGAGTTTTGAAATGCTCAAAATTATAACTTTAATGTTGACTAAGACTCATATGCTAGACTGGGAAAATTAGTCCTAGATCTGGGTTTTTATGCAAGAATAGGAATCTAGCAAATGGGTATCTGAATCTGTAAAAATCTAAAAATTGACCTAAATTGTGACTCATACGCCAGAACTAGTGAATCAATCTAGTTAGGGTTTTTTGAAACTTCAAGGTTTGAATCTGGTCTTCAAGGTCTGCTTTGTGCTTCCCAATTGATTTATGGATCTGAAACCCTAATTTGCAACCTGTAGAAGTCCTCCAAGTATCTCTAATGCAAGGTGAGAAATTTGACAACTTTAGGCACTTTGACAACTTTCTCCAAAATTTCTCTTCAATGTTTCTTCAATCTAAATGTGCAAATCACACACTAAAGAGGGAAAAATGTTGTTTTGTTAATGGAGAGGGGTTTTCCTTGGACAAACCCTATTTTGGTAATCAAACCTTGAAATGAAATGAAATAGGAGTGGAGAATGATGAATGAAAAAAATATGATGTTGCAACTCACCAAACCCTAGAAATGAAGTGTTGCAAACATGTGTGAGATGGATCTAATGGATGTAGATCTTGACTGTTGCTTGGTTAGAATAGATCTTGTATGAGATGCTAGCTTGAATGATGAAATCGTACATCACAATTGTTAGCTCAGCATGAAGACTTTGACAAGATGCTTGATGCTTGAAGAATGCTCTAAAATGCTTGATAATATTCTCTTGAAGAATCTTCAATGCACTTGTAAATGCTTGAATGCTCTTGTGAACTCAAACTTGCTATTATGAATGCTCTCACAAAAGTCTTAAGTGAAAATGAGTGAAAGAACCTTGTATTTATACTTAATTATGCAAAAATTATCAAAATTATAACACTACAAGCTAACATTAGATCTACGAGGATAAAATCCCACCAAAATTTTGAATTAATTTTAATTTTTGGCCACACGGGACTCATATGCCCAAGGTGGCGTATGAGTCCCATTAGGCATAATTTATGGCACCATTTTCAAAAATTCTTAGAATGGTGTAAAACCATGACCCAAAAAACTAGGTGGGACTCATACACCCAAGGAAGCATATGAGCCCCAGAACACTAAATCTAGGCCAAACAACCTGAAAACACCTAAATTATGATTGGATGTTGATTTGTGTTAGGATTATCCTCGAAAAGATGCATTAAATGAGGCTTGTGAATGAAAAATAAGGCCAATTAAAGCACAAAGAAGCCAAATTATTTATGAAAACCCTAGAAAAGTGTGAAAGTGTGTTACAACACTTTACAACACCTTAAATAAGGCATGATTAAGGTTAAAAAGATATTTATTAGGTTCAATTACGAGATTTATTAGGTTCAATTAATTATTAAAACCTCATAAAAGTGTGAAAGTGTGTTACAACACTTCACAAAACTTTAGCAAGGTACCATTTTAAGTTCATTAGTTCACAAGGGCCCAAGACCTAATAATATGTCAAACACATTACAACACTAAATCAAGGCACCATTAAGCTTAGTTTACAAGGAGGGCCCAAACAAGCAAGGAAAAGTAAAAGGGATACTTTTTCTGTTGTCACACTTTACAAAATCTATCAAAATCATTAGAGAAAAATTCATCGCCATTATTAGTCATAAAACATTTTATTTTCTTTCCAATCTATAACTCAACCATTGCTTTAAATTCTTTAAATCATCTGAAAACTTTAGATTTACTCTTTAGAAAATATACCCATGTTCTTCTACTATAATCATCAATAAATGAAACATAATATGTGGATTTACCAATCGAAGGAAAATATACAACACCAAATGAATCATAATGAATAAGATCCAATACACCACAAGATTTATAAGAACTCAATTAAAACTAAAAGTGGTTTTTATTTCCATAAATGCAATGCTCATAGAAATCAAATTCAAGATTACAATCACATAAACCTTCAACAAGGTTTTTATTTTTCAAGGTCCTTAGACCCTTTTCTCCAATGTGGCCAAGTCTCTAGTGCCATAACATAGTTTTCTTTGTAGGTAAATTTGTTTTAGAAGAAAGAGCACCCTTGGGTACCCAAAATCCATGACCATTTGCTAAAGGTGAAACCCTCACTTCTTCCACAAACTTGCTTTTCAAAAAAGTACTATTGCACTCAATAGTGCATGCATCAAACTTATACAATGTGCCATATCTAACACCTCTAGAAATCACCATAGAACCTCTAACCATCTTGCATCCTACATCATAAAATACTACCTATACACCTGCATTTATTAGTTTTCTCCCAGATAACAAATTTTGTGCTAATCCAGGGATATGCAACACACCATTAATCCTTTTTATTCCACCATCAGGAAACCTAATTTTAACTTTACCATGACCAAAATTTTCTAAATGAGAATCATCACCCAAGTACACCTTACCTCTATCAAATTCTTCATATTCACAAAACCAATCTCTATTAAAGGTCATATGAAAAGATGCATCACTTGAGTCAATTAACCATGAATGTGTCACCATATTCCTTCTCGGACTCTGAATAAAAATCAAATTTCTTCTTTTTCTTCTTTAAATTCCTTACGAACATGTCCAAGCTTACCGTAGTTCAAAAAAATAACTTTGGACTTTCCAAGAGATTTAGATCTCCCCTTGGAATTGGATTTATCATGCTTCTCATTCGTCTTTCATTTTTCCTTAACTCTTCCACAAACATTTAGGGTCTCCTTGGCAGTGATGGATACCTTCCTCCTTATCTCTTTAGAAAGAAAAGAACCCACCACATCTTCAGCCTTCAATATAACAAAATTACTCCCAATAGCCATAACAAGATAATCCCATGAATCAGGCAAAGAACAAAGCAAGATCTGACATTTCTCCTCCTCATCCATTTTTACACCAACTAATGCTAACATAGCCACCAACATATTGAATGCTTCTAGGCGGTCTATGATTCATCCAACCTCTTCCATTCTCAAGGAATACAACTTCTTCCTCAATAAAATCTTATTCACTAAATATTTGGCTTGATACATCTCACTAAGCTTCTTCCATAGCTTATGTGTAAAGGTCTCTTCATGGAAATTAGTTAAAACAGAGTCTGTCAAACACAATCTGATTAGACCCTTGGCTTTACTGTCCATAACATCATATTGAGTTGCATGAGTAGGATCTATAGGCCTTGAAACATTCTCATCAACAACATCCCACATATCTCAAATTATCAACAGATCCTCCATCTTTAGCTTCCACATTTCAAAATTATTTCCAAAAAAATTCCCCACCTCTATTCTCCCTGATGAACTTACCATCTGAAATTTTTTGTAACAAGATCACAAAGTGTCTTCTACACAAGCACCCACTCAAATCTGGATTAGTTCAAAAAAACCCAACAACCCACAATTGAAACCAAAGGTTATCAAGCTCTGATACCACTTGTAAGGAAGCTAAGGTAGCAGAACAACTTCCTACACTAATATTGAGAGGAGAATAATCCAAAACTTTTACAGATCTTTAACAGTTATAAAAACTTAAATAGAAATAAACATAAATATCATGTATACCACGACACAGTGATTTATGTGGGAAAACCATTTTGGGATAAAAAGCTCACACTCTAAAATATGCCCAATATATTATTTAGTAAAACACAAAGATTACAATATACTTGTAGATCAAGCTTCTCACAAGAGTATCACCACTTAGAGATCAAGAGACAACACGACTGCTATCTAACTCTCAGAATACATCACCGTCTCTCTCTACCGCCGCCATAATACAATGCCCTCATAAAATAGAGTTGCATTCTAGGGCAAGACAAGCCAACAAAATATTCACCATTAGATCTGAAACCTAATAATTAATGGTCTAGATTTACAATTTATCATTTATCTAATGTATGTCAGCCATTTTAGTGGTTTCCTGAAAAAGTTGACAAAAAATTATTTACATGCATCCCACTCTCCCCCCTTGCTACCATAGTATATTACACCTATTGATGTAACTAGGAAATATATATATATATCCTATCAACAATAACCATTATATAGTTGCAAGGTTGAGACACATTTTCCCAACACTTTATCTACTATAGAGGCTAAGTACATTGAAAAAACATCTTGTTGCAAATAGGTGTTATGGATGAGGCAAACATTGAAGGATATCAGAGTGGTGTATGATGAGCCTATTTCTATCTTTTGTGACAATAGAAGTGCAATCAATATTTCAAAGAGCCCGATAATGCATTCAAGGACAAAACATATTTCAATTAGATATAACTTTCTAAGAGAGAAGTTTGTGGAGAATGAAGTGAAGCTTGAACATGTTCCTACAAAGGATCAGATTATTGATATATTCACTAAGGATCTTCCTAAGGATACTTTTGAGTATCTTGAGAGAAGTTAGGGGTTATTTCCCCTCCTTCTTTGAACTAGATGTATAAGGAGTTGCATCAATCTAGTGGATCTCAAGATTCATTCTTTATTTTGGACTAATGTTGGTGGCTACCTCTCAGGGGGAGTAGGTAGTGACATTGTTGATTGTTACAGTCAGAAGAGTGTGTGTTGTCATTGTACAGTGGTTGTTGATTTGGTACAATTTAGTGTGTGATCCTAAGGGGGGGTATATAGAGGAGTAAAGGAAAATGTTGTAGGTAGTAGTAAGCAGGTTGTTTGATGACAAAGGGAGAGAATAAAGAATGCAAATATATTTTGTTCCTTTTTCATTGATGTCAAAGAGGAAGAGAGAGTTGTGTTTAAAATAACATGTCTTTATGGGGAGAGAAAGTGGAGAGAAAGAGTCATGTAGAAATTTAAGGGAAAGAGAATGTAATGATTATGTTATCAAAGGGGGATAAAAGAGAAAAGGAAATAGGTATAGAGTAGAGTTCTTGTTTCTTTGATGTTTTTTCACATCATGTGTTGCCATCAATGTCAAAGGGGGAGATTGTTGCAAGTATGAGCAGTTGGTGTTGTCATTGATGTCTATTATTGGATAATATTGTTGCAAGAGTGTGATAAGTTGATGCTTTGATTAGTTGCATTATGTTGCCATTAGTAAAGCTACTAGTGTCAACATTTGGTGTTGATGTAATAAAATTTTATGATCTATGTGGTTAAGTTACTATGTTGAAGTTGGTTCAGTTGTGTTGAGGGAATACTAAATATGATGAGGATCTGTCTCTGGTGCTTGGTTTCCAAGTGCTTTTGATAAAATTTGATAAAAAGAGGAAACAATGTGTTGTTGTGGTGTTCTGGGTTACAGAGGTGTGTTCTTGTGTTGCTCCACATTTCTTCTAGGTTGAAGATCTACCTATGTGATTTAGATATGTTGGTGATACTTGTTCAGAGGTGTTATATATAGAATTGTGTGTGTTGGATTGTTATATAGAAGAAGTTGTGTTCACCAATGTGTGAACTATGCATTGCAGAGGTGTCTGGGAGAAATTTATTTGCTCTACATTTCTCCACAGCTATGTTTCAAATCTTGTGGATCCAAGGGTGTGTTTATTGGGTTGATATCTTTTTCCATTCAATATGGTTCAAGCTTTCATGCTTCAAAAGTTATTTTCTCAAGTAACAGTATATGGCAAAGTTGTCTAAGTGTACTAGGTGTCTACATTCTTCAAGTGGAAGTTGTTGTGAAGTATTTAGTTGGATTTTAGGGTGGTTGAGGAATATTCTAGATCATGTTTAAGCATGGTGTGTGGTTCACAAGTCATCCTTGCATTTGAGGAAGTGTGTACTTAAAAATTTAATGATGTTTACATGGGTAATGAATGACCTAGTGTTTACACTAGTTGTCATGGATGAATATTGTTTATAGAAGCATGTGATTGCATGGTATTGTTGATTTGGGTCCTAGCTAAGGTGCACGATATGGTCTGATTTCATTTTTATTTTCCATGAAAGTGTTTTGGCACCAACCTAATTTGAGTATGTAGGGTTGATGTGCATATTTGACCTTGGAGAAGGCTTTCAAGGTTGAGGATGGTATAAATAATCTAAGTTGAGTTGTTGAGGGATGTTAAAATATATGTGAGAGATATGAATTATGTGTATTGAAAAGTTGTAGAGTGTGAATTTGAGAACTGCAGTGTGAGCTTTTATGTGTTAGTCTATTTGATGTAGTGACCAGACGGTGGCTACAATTCTACATTCATGTTGTGAAGCTATTGATGTCATTATGGTGGATTCTCTATTGCACTGAGATTCTTTTCTTTGTGTAAGATTTCTTCTCTATCTTCTTTTCTATTTTGACAATGAGCCTTTTGGTAGTGAGCCCTATTGTATTTGATGTTGATATTACTTATATTGTGAGCTAATAGTCACAGTGGTATTTCCATTCTTGGGTTTTCCAGATAAATATGGTGTTCTCTTATGTATGGTGTTAAGTTGGTTCAGTTTTTATTATTTTATTTTCATGCTAGTTCATCATAAAAAATTTAAGCGTTAATGAATGTTGAATATGGATCTAAATATGTATAAGGGTTTTAAAGTTTTAAAGTACAACTGATTCACCCCCCCCCTCTCAATTCTCTTGTGCATTCAAAAAATGGTATCAGAGCAAGGATCCTTGGAGAAAATATTAATCGCTTGAGGTAGATCTGGGATGGCACACAAGAAGGAGATCCCTATGTTTGATGGAATAGACTATGCATTCTAGAAAATAAGGATGGAAGGATTTCTAAGTTATCTGGGATATGATGTTTGGGAATTAGTTAAAGATGGAAATACTATACCTACAAATGGTTTGAGCACTGAAGCTAAAATCAAGGCCTATGAAAGCAATAGTAAAGCAAGGTATTCTCTCTTAAGTAATCTCACCAATTCTGAATTAGTGAAAGTTATGAACTTGAAAATTGATGGAGATATTTGGATAAAGTTGGAAATCATTTATGAAGGAGACGATAAGGTTAAACAAGATAAGATGTAGAATATAAAGATCACATTTGAGAACTTGTGAATATCTAAAGATGAAAACATTACAAGCTACATGTAGAGGGTAGATGAAGTGGTCAACTCCATCAAATGTCTAGGTGGAAAAGTTAAAGAATAAAAAGTGGTAAAGAAAAATCTTAGAACTGTACCTAAAGCTTACAGTCATAAAGTTTCTGCTATTGAGGAATTTCCAAATCTAGATCAATAGTCTAGAGATTAATTATATGGTTCTTTAACTACATTTGAAATGAGAGAATTTGGTATAAGTAATGGTGCAAAAGTTGAGACTACTTTTAAGATTGGAAAATAAAAAAAGTGAAAATCAGATCTAGAGGATCTTGATGATGTGGAAGCTAACTTTGTGAGAAGTATGAAAAAGGGTATTGGTAAGTATAAAAGTATGTTTCCTTTCAAATATTTCAGTTGTGGAAAGATAGGTCATTATGTTTAAAGATGTCCAAATAGAGTTGTGAATGTCAAAAATAGGGAGAAGAAAGGTAAAATTATTAAGAAAAGTTATTATGTTAGAGAAGATGCAAGTATTTTTGATGATGAATCTGATTATAGAGATGATGATGATGAATTTTTTTTCATGGATTTAAAATACGAATTTTTTTCTACTTACTCTAAAAAATGTGTGAAGGAATGATCTTTGAAGAGAAAGGATAAGATTGAAGGTACTCTGGTATATTCCTTTCATGCTAGATAGGCAAGAACTATTAGAGGTTTGATAGTGGATGCTCTAATAAATGACCAAAGACAAAAATATTTTTTTTTAAATTGAAAAGTATGATGGAGGACTCGTTAGATTTGGTGATGATTCAGGTGATAAGATTTGTGGAATAGGTTCAATCAATTTTGATGGAAAGCATAATACTGATGATATTTACTATGTTAAGCATTTAAAGAATAACCTCTTGAGTGTTTGTAGCAAAGGATCATACAATATTATGTTTTAGGATGATGGATGTGAAATCAAAAAAGGGTCAGGAACTATGATTGCTTCTAGAAGAAGGATAGATGGAAATGTTTATCAGCTCAAGGGTGCTAATGTTCATTGTTTTATAACTCAAATTAATGAAAGTTGGTTACAACACAAGAGGATGTGTCACATTAAATTTTATAATCTGGTAAGATTTAGTTCAGTTTAAGCAGTGAGAGATCTACCAAAGATTACAAAGCCTATAAATGCTTTCTACAAGAATTGTCAGATTGGAAAGAAACCAAGAAGAAGTTTCAAAGGAAAAGAACAATATTCTACTGGATTGTTGGAATTGGTTCATATAGATATTTTTGGTCCTACAAGAATAAGAATTCTTGAAGGTGACAAGTATTTCATGCTTATTATTGATGATTATTCTATAATTACATGGGTTACTTTTCTTAAAGAAAAATCTAAAGCCCTAGATAGGTTCAAAGCATTTAAATTTATGGTTGAGAATGAAATGGACATGAAAATCAAATGTTTGAGGTTTGACAAAGGTTGAGAGTTAATATCCAATGAATTTAACATGTTTTGTGAGAATCATGACATAAAGAGACACTTGCCTACCCCTAGGACTCAAGAAAATGGAGTGGTTGAAAGGAAAAATAGGACTATTCAAGAAGATGCAAGGACAATGATGAATGAATAAAACATACCAGAAGTCTACTGGAGAGAAGCAATTCATACTATTGTTTTATACTTAACAGAGTTCAAGCAAAAGGAAACAAAACAAAGACTCCATATGAGTTGTGGTGTGGAAGGACCCCTCCTGTCAAATTTTTCAGAGTATTTGGAAGAAAATGTCATATAAGAAGAGATGAAGAAAACTTAGGAGAGTTTGATACAAGGTCTAATGAAGAAACCTTCCTTATATATTCTACTAAAAGAAAAGCCTATTGATGCTACAAAAAAAGACTAAGAAAGATTGTTGAGAGTGCAAGTGTCAAGGTTGATGAAGATTTCCAAAATTTAGTTGTGATAGATGGATATGAATCAGATGACCCTATTTGTAGAGAAAAAGAAAAAGCTAAGGAAAAGGAAGTGCAGATCGAAGAGGAAGAAGCTCTAGAAAAGACCCCCTAAAACCCCTAAATATGTGCAAAGGAATCATTATGAAGAACAAATCATTTGAGATAAAAGGAAAGGTGTATTGAAAAGAAGGAAATTTGTTGAAGAATAGGTAAATATTTGTTTACTTTATGAATTTGAACCTAAAACGGTGATTTAGGCATGCAAAGATGAACATTGGATGAAGGGTATGGAAGAAGAACTACTGTAGATTGAGAAGAATTAGACTTGGGAACTTGTCCCAAGAACTACAAACAAGAATTTAATAGGAAAAAAATGGGTATTCATAAAAAATTTGAATGATAATGGAGTAGTAAGGAACAAAGCAAGGCTTGTGTGTAAGGGCTTCTCACAAGTTAAATGAATAGATTTTAAGGAGACACTTTCCTGATGGAAAGAATGGAGGCTATAAGAATTTTTTTGGCTTTTGCAACACATAAGGACTTTAAAGTTTATCAAATGGATGTGAAATCTACTTTCTTAAATGGAGAATTGCAAGAAGAGGTATATATGGAACAACCAAAAGAATTTCAATTATTAGACAAAATGAATATGGTTTGCAAATTGAAAAAAGAATTATATGGATTGAAGCAAGCTCCTAGAGCTTGGTATGTAAGGTTGGATAAATATTTGATACAACAAGAATTCAATAAAGGTACCGTAGATAGTAATATATACTTTATAGTTGAAAACATTAAATCTTGATTGTATTTGTGTATGTTGATGACATAATTTTTGGAGGAAATGAAGATATGTGTAATAAATTTACATAAGAGATGTAGAATGAGTTTGATATGTCTATGTTTGGGGAGATGAATTTCTTCCTTGGGATACAAATCAATCAAAAAAATAAAGTTATATTCATTTCACAATCAAAGCATGTCAAAGAAATGTTGAAAAAAAATTTAATGGAAGACTCTAAACCAGTATGTACTACTATGGTTACTAGTTACAAACTGAGCAAGAATGATGAATCCCCTAAGGATGATCAAAGAAAGTACAAATCTATGATTAGTGTTGTAGTAATGGAAAAATTATCCTTTTTCCTTACTTGATTTGGGAATAATTGTCATTGAATTAATTTACTTTTTTCCTAGGTTTAATGTTGTAATGTGTTGTAACGCATTCACATTGATCTCTGGCCCTCTTTTAATAAAATGAACTTAATTTTTACCTTACTTAAGTGTTGTAACACACTTTCACATTTATCTAGGGTCCTTTTAAGTGGTTAGTTAGAGTTAATTAGCCCCTTTAATTCAAATAATCCTTTTTTATGATACCTCCTGAAGATCTATCCAGACACCCACAATTCATATTACATAACCTTTAATTGGGAAAAATCGAAGTCCTAGAAATTGGTGTTAGGACCAAATTCACCCTAGGTGGAAAATGGGTCCTCCCTCTATAGGACCCCCCTTTATCAACATATTTCAAATGGGCTTTTAGTGTTCTTTCATTCCCCAAAGGCAAGGTCCTGGAAAACAGTGCCAGGACCCATTCACCATAGGTGGAGAATGGGTCCCCCCTTTTTGAATTTCATTATGGTGGGAATTTAATAATGTTTATCTCCAAATCTAGTGTCAGCTTGAATTGATTGAATTTCAAGGTTAATCTCTTGATTTAGTATAAATAAGGTGTTAAATTACATTGTTTCACCTAGCAATTTTATGAAGCATCCTAGCAACTTTACAAGAGAATTATAGAGCAATTCAAGTTCATTTTCAAAGGAATTTTGAGGCATATTATCAAGAGTTTATTGCAGCAATTCAAGATCATTCCATCATGTCTAGGGTTTTATGCATTCCTACATGTTGAGCTAAGAAAGTTATTGCAGCATTGTTCACATCTTATTCAAGTACCAAGATCTACATTCTTCATGGCCACTACATGTTATTTTGTAGATTTGCATTACAAGACAACATCCAAGGTATCAACATTTGATATTTCATGTTTCATGCTTCAATTACATCATTTGGTTTAATTACCTACAAGGGGTTTGACTTAGGAAAACTCCTATTCACTAACAATCAACAATTTTTTCTTCCCTTGAGTGTGTGTTTTCTGATTTCCAGGTTGAAGATCAAGTGGAGAAGAAGTTTGAAGAAAATTTGTCAAAGTTGTCAAATTGCAAGATTGACCTTCATAGTGCAAGAATGAAGAATTGAAGCTACATAATTAAGTACAAGTTTTCGAGAGCTAACAACTAGGAATCTAAGAGTGTGAACATCAAGGAAAATAACCTAGATCTCAGTTTCAAAAACCTTAATAGGGACCCATTCACCACTAAAGGAAAATGAGTCCATGCCCTAAAAAAAGGCTTCTTGCAGCAAGGTACACACCTCTTTGAGCTCTAAAAACTCCCCTCATAGTTGCTATAATAGTTAGGGTCAATTTATGATTATTATTTATATCTTTTGGCCCTCATATTTGCATACATTATCGTGATTTAGTGTGGAGAAATTCTAGCGGTTTATCTTGATCTTGATAAGCCCTAATTTCTTAGCCTCATCATTTATGGTGAACTTGACATATTGAACTTTGCAATTTTATGATTTTTGAAGTCTTTACATCTTATGTTAGTTTTTTTTGCATCTCATTTACATTTAATTAAGATCTAATTTAGTGTTTCTTGCATTGCATTCACAATTGAATCTCATTTAGGGTTTAGATTTGCATTGTTTTGCATCTCTCTAAATCTGAAAAATAAAAATAAAAAATTGATCATTATTCATATCATTTATATCTCATTTATTTGCATTTGAAAATCAAAACAAAATTGTGTTTCAACATAGGTCCTTGCATTCATCTTTTCATTGTATTTTTACATTGTATTTTTGGAAAATATGAAACTAAAACTCACTACCTCGGACCTGGAACTAAAAGACATTACTGACAGCTTGCAAATCATTCAAAAATAGTTTAAAAATACCTAACCAGGACCCATTCTCCCTTACTGGTGAATGAGTCCCTGATCAGGTCAAATATGAACCTTTTTGCATCTAAAAAAGCATTAAAAATCACCCTGAAATCCACATAAACATCTCAGAAAAACTTAACTAGGACCCATTCGCCCTTACTGGCGAATGAGTCTCTGTTAGCTACTGATCTTCATTTTCTAGAAATTAAAATCTCAGTTTTAGGCTTCTGTTTATTGCTGTTAGTTTCCTATTTCAATTTCCTGATTTGTTGTTCCATCAAATTCATTACATTTAGCTTAAATTAATTCATTTCAATGCATTGTTAAAATTCAAAATTGCATTCAAACATTTCATTTTTAGTTTATTGCATTGAGTAATCAATAAATTGCATTTCTTAGTATTTGAAAATTGCATTTCATTCTAGGTTGTTGCATTATCTCTTTCCATTCAGGGTTTACACACTAGGGTTGTAAAACTTGCCTGAGCTTTACAACTTGGTGTCCTATTCACAATACTATTGTAAGATGTAGGTCGAGGCTCATGTCATCCTATAATATCTCACTCGTTGTGGATCTTGGGTTTTCTAACTCTCTTTTTGATAGTGTTGTTAATCAACCCTCCATGGCTCATAGTTTGCATACCTCATTGCCAACGACTTCACCTCCTACAACCAATGTGTTGAATGTTACCAACACGATCCCTACCATCCCTAATTTCACTCAAGATTTGGGGACTAATCAAAGTCGAGGTGGAATTCCAATTCCATCCTCCATGATACCAATGTCCATTCCTACATACACTAGTACACAACCCACAACAACCTTTCAACATACTACAACCATTCAACCAACCACCACAATTATACCCACTAGTACTGTGTACACTTCCATAGGTATTCCCATAGGAAATACTTCCATCCTTGTCCATTTGAACACAATAACTCCTTAGTAATCTACCCTCACCAACCTGCAATTCACTAGCCCTCTGCATCCATACACCACTCCACCTTATTCCCCTCAGCCTTACAACCAAAATGATCCTATCCTTAACTCCCTTTTGCAAACCATGACATCCCTCCAACAACAAGTGGAAACATTACAACAAAACAACAATAATCAAACTTTACAAAACATCAAATCCAACCCATTATCCTTTGACATATTAAGAGAACAAATGCAACAAGGTATATAAGTCTTGCAATTTGAGAAATATGGTGGGAAAGGAGATCTTGTTAGTCATGTTTCCACCTTCACATCCTTGTGTAGTGATTCCATATTTGAAGATAAACTATTGGTTAAACTCTTTCCTAGGTACTTGAAGGATACTTCTTTAGAGTGGTTCTCTTGTTTAACGAACAATTCAATTGGTTCATTCAATGAACTCATTGATCCCTTTTAAAACCATTTCCATATTCACATGGGTCTCAAGATGACCCTTTCTGTTTTAATGACATGCAAAAAAAAAAGAGGAAGAGAAAGTGATTGATTTCATGGCAAGATAATAAACACTTTATTCACAAGTAAACATTAAGATTCTTGATTCCAACCTTCAATGAATGTTTATCACCAAATTACAAGATAAACTCCAAAGAAAACTTGAAATGTGGAGATTTCCATCCTTCACACAATTATGTACTTCCCTTCGTGATTATCAAAATTCGACTTGCAGTTGTGATGTGAAAAATCCCCCTATCCATACTGAAAAAAATGAATCTACAACTTAGAACAATTATCAACCCTTCAAGAAGAAAAATAAGGGATTTTTACAACTGAATTCACCTCAAACAAGTCAACAAACTAATAATCAAGTGGCTGCTATACAAACAACTCCTTTCTGGGAGAGGGATAGGAAGTTCACTCCTTTACCCGATACTCTTCATAATATCATGTTGCAGCTCACTGACAAGAACATGCTTAAATTACCTCCTATTATAGAATGTGATCCTAATATACCATTGCCTAAAGGATTTCAAAACAATGCTTATTATCATTACCATCAACAAAATCAGCATGGTACAAAATATTGTAAACGTCTTAAACATCTTGTGCAAGACCTTATTGATAATAATTAACTTCAAATTGGAGGTGTGAATGATCAAGGTAATAAGTCTATAGCCCCTCCTAATCAAAATTTACAAATCTTTACAAATCCCATGCCTAAACACACTGTTTTGTTTGTCAAAGCTAGTGAAACTAAGAATGATGTGATGAATGTTGACACAAATGATGATGATATAGATACTATCAAAAAATGTCACACAAAGAAAGTGATAGCATTTATTGAAGCTAACCCTCATAAGGGCTCAAATAAAAATCCTCTTGAAATTTATTTCTCAAAAAAAGAAAATTAAATGTGTACCTGATGGTCCTCTTTACATAGCTATCTGAATCAATGATAAGCCCAGTAATGGGATATTAATTGATCCAGTCTATGGAGAGTATGTGATCATTGAAGAGTTCTTATATGTGAATGAACTATATCAAGATACATATGACATACCAAAAGCATGGATCAAGATGAATAATGGGTTTTCTTTCCCTACGATAGGCTCGATAGATCTCCCTTTAAAAGTGGGACTGAAAAAATTAATGGTCTCATTTTCCATCATTCTGCAATCCGACCAAGTTCATGTGAAGCTAGGCTATCCATGGAATTGCTCCATGAGTGTCGTCCCTTCGTTTGTGCATAAATGTCTAAAGTTTCCATTTGGAAATGACATATTTACTATGCATCATAGTGTATTTAATCCTGTGTTGGCCCAAGGGATTTTTTCATTAGATTTCTTTTGGCCCGAGCCTATGGAACTTATCAAGCCTCATGAGGATTTCTTTTCAAATAATATCAAAAGTTCAAGGCAAAGAAAATAACAGAATTATCCCTTCGAAACATGCCTCAACCTATAAATGAAACACCTATCCTTGATGAAGAAATGATAGAACCAAAATCCCTTATGAACATACAAGAACAACCTATAGAAAAAAACTCCCATAATTTCCTACAAGAGACCACGAGATAATACAAACAATCCAGTTGTCCCTCCTAAAGTCAAACAAGTTTACAAAGTGAAAGAGAAAGTGGTTGAAAAACCTACTATCTTTTCTTCTATTCCTCCTAAGGAAGAGAACGAACCTATGATTGAAAAACCTGGTCTTACACAAACAAAAATTGACAATAGAATGAAAAGGAATTGAAGTGCTCGAGAGAATAGGTGTAGGCGACATGCTATTGCTCATAGATTACAAACTCAAGAAGAAGAAAATAACATATAAAATCAAAATATGAACTTACCTAAAGAAAAGCATGATGACTCTATACTCTCACCGTAGCATAAACAAGAACATTTCATGGACATTGTCATTCAACCTCTTGTTGTGATAAATCTAGACAATGGCATTAACATTGCAAAGATTGATGAACAAGTGCATGATGAGTTGAATACATTGTTTTCCTCTTCGATGAGCTTAAATGAAAAATCTCCTAAAAAGAGTGTTGAACCTGGTGCTTCTATTAGTTTGATACTTTCTCTTGTCCCTTTGGCTAGTTGTATGCCTTCCATTTATACCAATCAAGATTGGGATGTGGATGACCTACTTTAGGTTGAATCACATGTGCCTTACTAGTATTTTTCTTTTTCATTTTTTCTTTATGTGATTGCATGTGTGTAATGTGATCCCCCGTGTTGTTTCGTTTGATGTCTCTCTCATTTTTTGCATTCCTCTATATGTACCTTTCATTCTTCTATATGTCATAATCATTTCATTTGTCTTGTTTTTTCATTTTGGGGATCACACAAGGTGTCAAGACATTTAGGTCTCTTCCATGTTGACCCAAAAGGATTTTTCTTTGTTTTCACTCTCTTTGTGCCATTCTTCTAGTTCTATGAGTATTTGGGGAATGATGATAGTTCCATGCTCTATGACAACATTGTAGCAAAGACATATTGACCCCAAATCCATAGATCTCTTATGTATTTGTGGGGGAAACCCTTCCTTCCTATTTCATGATGCAGCTTGTTTCAAAAATATATGACTTGGCATAGGGTTTTCCGAGGAAAGCTCTCATGTCTTAGGAAAAATATTTGGCTACTTTAAGGAAATTTCTCATAGTAATGGTGTATCAACCACTTTAAAGTGGGGGCATACATCAATGACATCTTTTGACAAAATTTCATGGTGTGATTTTTCTTTTTTTTTCGTGTGATGTGTCCTCTTCTTGGTGGTGTCACTAGGTTTGATGCCTTCCAAGAGTGTACAATCTACCATCATGGCATGAGGTGAACGATCCATCCAATCAGTGATGATCTGACACCCTTGACTTTTCCTCTCTTGGAGACATTAGGCACAATTCTCCCTAAGAATAAGACCTTACACTAACAAAGAAAAATCCCCTTTAACAAAAAATTACATACATGACATTACAAAAGCATTGCATTGTTGTGCCTTATCAAAGTTGTCAGGAGGATAACTTCGATATGGTATGAGAGGCTAATATGATTCTCTCATTTTCCACCTCATTGGGACAACTCACCTAGTGGATAGACTGAGGTTTCACTACCCCAGAGTGGGTAGCATATGTTATGGAAAAATAGCCCCGTTCAACATCATGTTGGAACGGTTGTGCTTGATCCTTTTGTTTTTCTTTATTGACTTTTGATAGGGTATGGTTATGTATCTTTGTTATTTCTGCATACTTAAGTATTTTGAATGTCTACTTTAGTGTGAGTTTGACATGGTGTCATCCTCTCACTAAAGTGGGAGGAAAATGTAGTAACAGAAAATGTATCATATTTCCTTACTTGATTTGGGAATAATTTTCATTGAATTAACCTATTTTTTGCCTAGGTTTAATGTTGTAATGTGTTGTAACATATTTACATTGATCTCGGCCTCTCTTTTAATAAAAAAGCTTAATTTTTACCGTATTTAAGTGTTGTAACACAATTTCACATTTAACTAGGGCCCTTTTAATTAATGGTGGTTAGTTAGAGTTAATTAGACCCTTTAATTCAAATTTAAGCCTTATTTATGACACCTCCCAAAGATCTATCCCGACACCCACAATTCAAATTACATAACATTTAATTGGGAAAAATCAAGGTCCTAGAAATTGGTGCTAGGACCCATTCACCACCTAGGGTGAATGGGTCTTCCCTCTATAGGACCCTCCTTTATCAAGATATTTCAAATGGGTTTAAATAGTGTTCTTTCATTCCCCAAAGGCAAGGTCCTAGAAAATAGTGCCAAGACCCATTCGCCCTAGGCAGAAAATGGGTCTTCCCTTAATGAGAACCCCCTTTTTGAATTTCATTGTGGTGGGAATTTAATAATGTTTATCTCTAGATCTGGTGTTGGCTTGAATTATTTGAATTTCGGGGTTAATCTCTAGATTTAGTATAAATAAGGGGTTAATTTACATTGTTTCACCTAGCAATTTTATGAAGCATCCTAGCAACTTTACAAGAACATTATAGAGCAATTCAAGAGCATTTTCAAAGGAATTTCAAGGCATATTATCAAGATTTTATTGCAGCAATTCAAGATCATTCTATCATGTCTAGGGTTTAATGCATTCCTACATGTTGAGCTAAGAAAGTTGATGTAGCATTGAGGATCTATTGCAACAATTGTTCAAATCTTATTTATGTATCAAGATCTACATTCTTCATGGCCACTACATGTTAGTTTTCATATTTGCATTACAAGACAACATCCAAAGAATTAGCATTTCATATTTCATGTTTCATGCTTCAATTACATCATTTCATCATTTGGTTTAATTTCCTACAAGGGGTTTGAATTAGGAAAACCCCTATTCACTAACAATCAACAAGTTTTCTTCCCTTGAGTGTGTGTTTTTAGATTTATAGGTTGAAGATCAAATGGAGAAGAAGTTTGAAGCAAAATTGTCAAAGTTGTCAAATTGCAAGATTGACCTTCATACTGCAAGAACGAAGAATTGAAGCTACAAAATTAAGTACAAGTTTTCAGGAGCTAACAACCAAGAATCTGAGAGTGTAGGAATCAAGGAAAATAACCCAGATCTCAATTTCAGAAACCCTAATAGGGACCCATTCACCACTAAAGGCGAATGAGTCCATGCCCTAAAAATAGGCTTCTTGCAGCAAAGTACACACCTCTTTGAGCTCTAAAAACTTCCCTCATAGTTGCTATAATAGTTAGGGTCAATGTATGATTATTATTTGCATATTTTGGCCCTCATATTTGCATACATTATAGTGATTTAGTGTGGAGAAATTCTAGCAGTTTATCTTGATCTTGATAAGCCCTAATTTCTTGACCTCATCAAGTGGACTGCTATATCTAACTCTTACCAAATTGGATATTATGCATGCAATTTATATTGTGGCTATATTTCAAGAATTCCCTAAAGAGTCACATGTTGCAGTAGTGAAGAGGATATCTAGATACTTGAAGGGCACTCTGGATCATGGCTTATGGTATCCAAAGGGTATTAATTTCACTTTGAGTGATTACACACATGCAAATTGGGCTGGCTATGAGGATGATAGGAAAAGTAAAAGTGGTGGTGCATTCTTTCTTGGATATAGATTGGTATCATGGCTATATAAGAAATAAGATTTAGTTTCTTTATCTATTGTAGAGGCTAAGTACATTGCAACAACATCTTTCTACACACGGGTATTATAGATGAGGAAAAAATTGAAGGATATCGAAGTGGTGTATGATGAGCCTATTTCTATATTTTGTGATGTATTAAAAGTGCAATCAATATTTCAAAGAACTCGATAATTCATTCAAGAACAAAGCATATTTCAATCAGATATCACTTTCTAAGAGAGAAGGTTGTGGAGAATGAACTAAAGCTTGAATATATGCCTACAAAGGATGAAATTTCTAATATATTCACTAAGGCTCTTCCTAATGATACTTTTGAGTATCTCTAGGAGAAGTTAGGGGTTATCGCCACTCATTTGAACTAGATGCATAAGGACTTGCATCAGACTAGTGGATATCAAGATTCATTCTTTATTCTTGACTAATGTTGGTCGCTACCTCTTAGAGGGAGTAGGAAGTGGCATTGCTTATTATTGTAGTCAGAAGAGTGTGTGTTGTCATTGTATAGTGTTTGATGATTTGGTGCAGTTTGGCGTGTGCTCCTAAGGGGGAGTATATAGAGCAGTAAAGGAAAATGTTGTGGGGTAGTAGTAAGTAGGTTGTTCGATGGCAAAGGGAGAGAATAAAAAATGAAAATATTTTGTTCCTTTTCCATTGATGTCAAAGGGGGAGAGAAAGTCATTTCAAAAAGAACAAGTCTTCAAGGGGAGAGAAAGAGTCATGTAGAAAGTTAAGGGAAAAATAATGTAATGAGTATATTGTCAAAGGGGGAGAAAGGAGAAAATGGTATAGGTATAGAGTAGAGCTATTCTGTCTTTGATGGTTTTTCACATCATGTGTTGCCATCAATGAAAAAGGGGGAGATTGTTGCAAGTATGAGCAATTGGTGTTGTCATTCATGTCAACAAGCTAGTGTTGTCCTTGATTTCAATTGTTGGATAAGATTTTTGTAAGAGTGTGAAAAGTTGATACTTTGATTAGTTGCATTATGTGATCATTAGTAAATCTACAGTTTGTGTCAACCTCTAGTGTTGTTGTGATAAGCTTTTGTGATCTATGTGGTTAAGTTGATATGTTGTAGTTGGTTTAGTTGTGTTGAGGGAATACTAAAGATGATGAGGATGTATCTTTGGTGCTTGGTTTCCAAGTGCTTTTGAGAAAAAAAATGATATAAAGAAGAAACAATGTGTTACTATGGTGTTTTGGGTTACAGAGGTGTGTTCTTGTGTTGCTTTGCATTTCTTCTAGGTTAAATATCTACCTCTATGATTCAAATATGTTGGTGAGAGTTGTTAAGAGTTGTAATATCTAGAATTTGGTGTGTTGGATCACTATGTAGAATAAATTGTGTTCTCTAGTGTGTGAACTATGCGTTACAAAGGTGTCTAGGAGAAATGTCTTTGCTCCCCATTTCTCCACAACTATGTTTTAGGTCTTGTAGATATGAGGGTGTATCTATTAGGTTGATATATTTTTTTAGTAAATATGGTTTGACGTTTGGTGATTCAAAAGTTAGCTTCTCAAGTAATAGTGTATGGAAGATTTGTTTGAGTGTACTAGGTGTGTACATTCTTCAAGTGGAACTTGTTGTGAAGGAGTTTGTTGGATTTTAGGGTGGTTAAGGAATATTCTAGATCATGTTTAAGCATGGTGTGTGGTTCAAAATTTATTCCTGGGTTTGAGGAAATGTGTACTTCAAATTTTAATGGTGTTTACACTACTTGCAATAGAGGAATATTGTTTATAGAAGCATATGATTGTGTGGTGTTGTTGATTTGGGTCCTAGATAAGGTGTGATATGGTTTGATTTCACATCTATTTTCCATGGAAGTGTTTTGGCGTCAACATAATTTGAATTTGCATGGTTGATGTGCATAGCTAACCTTGGAGAAGGGTTTCAAAGTTGAGGATGGTATAAATAATAGTTGAGTTGTTGATGGATGTTAAGATAGATGCGAGAGATGCGAATGATGAGAATTGAAGGGTTGTAAGTGTGAATTTGAGAAGTGTAGTGCAAGCTTTTGTAAGAGAGGGGGACCAACCATGTCAAGGCTCCAGGTCATGGGGAGTCGAGAGCAGAAGGCTACCCTAACTTACCTCACTCTAAAAGATGCCTTGGGGTAAGGATCAAGAATGATGAGCACTATAATTTACTTCTACCACTCTACAGATCCTAGACTTAGGTGTGGGCTAGGAGAGCTAGTTTTTTGAGTCGATACTATGTCTCAAATAGCTCTTTGACTGAGGATGATAGTGCATTTTTGGGACAACAACATGACATGTTGGCGTCTCTTGGGCGCACTGGCATCCATATGGTCAAAAAATAGAAAACATGGTAGAAACTACCAGAAAAACCTACTAACATCCTAGCTAGTTAAACTAGATGGTAAAAATAGAATAAGAAAGTATACGAAATAGATACTAAAATGATAAAGCAAGTAAATAAGAACTAAGGTGACAAAGATGATCTCACAGAAGTGCCAGTTCACTAGCTAGCTCCACATGAATGTTCACCTGCACACACAAGAAGGGGAAATTTTTTGGGGCTGTATAGGGGCCTGCGTCAATCAAACCCATGTTTTGGTGTTTCCACCTCCATGAACAACCAGAAATAAATGAAGTAGAATATGCCATAAAGGAAAGAAAAGAGAGCAATACACACTACAAAAAAATATAATGCTACTCAACCAAATCACAAAAGAGAGGAATGAAATGTTACCACCTCCACCCAAAAGCTCACTAGCCAATGGAGGAGATATGGACTTGGAAAATTCACCACAACCACAACTGTGATGAAGGGAGGTCTCACAAGACTCCAAGCCCACACTTCTATGGATTTCTTCACACTTGCAATGTGGAGTTGATGGAGTGTTGAAATGCTGCTTGAGAGTGAAGTGAATACTTAGAATGCTCAAGAGAATTGCTAGACAATGCAAGAGGATGGTTAGAATATGAAATGAAGTGAGAATGAATGAATTTGAAGGAAGAATGAGGAAGAATATATTCTCCTTGACACAAGGATAGATGTAGCCCGGATAGAGAAGATAGGCAATTGATGTGGAATTTTTCCTTCAAATTTGATTTTCTAAGGTGAGGGTGTGTGAAAGGGGAATTTGCATAGGGGGTGTGAATTCGCTCCTATACATTTTACCCCCACTTTAGTGAGCATGAGTATTGATGAGTGCTTCGGTAATGTAGATCAAAGAGTTAGTAGGATTAGAAATTTATACTTGAATCATTGAGGAAGCAAACCGCAATTTGGCGAGCTTGAAAGCATAAGAAAGACAAAGGATTAGTCCACAGGTACACTTCCTGAGGAGTTTCAAACAAAAGACTCCATAGCCCCATAGAACTATGAAGTTGCACAAAGTACACTGAAGGCCCTCAGACCAATGATGGACAAATCCCGCAAGATGAAAGTGTCTCATAGGCCCGTAGAACTGCAAGGAGGCAACCGCCAAGATTTCTAGCATGAAGGAAGCCTTGAGAAGTAAGCACCTTATAGACCCATGAACCTACAAGGAGGCATCCCCCAAGATCTCTCACATGAAGGAAGCCTAGAGAAGGAGACTCTGTAGAGTCATATTTGAAATTGGCTTTATAGGCACACCTGCAAAGTGAAATGTTTACTCACAAATAAAACATGTCACACAAAAAAGCGGATAGTCACGTAGACCATCAACAAATTGGAAGAATTTCAAAGGGGTCCCTCGGGAACCAGATGTGAGGAGGGGCCTACTCAAGGGATACGTTGTTTGGAAGTGAAAAAGAGACATTTTTTTCAAATCAATTCATCACCAAGGAATCCTTTCAAAAAATGTTCACTTCATCATGGAATTTGAAAGGAAGAAAATTCCCCCTCATGAGGGGAAGGTCAAAGTTACTCCCACCTCAGAGGAAAGTTCTCATGTTCTTTCTTTGAGAACCCATGATGTAGGAAACACATTTTGTTAGGGGTCCAAGTTGAGAATGTGATTCTTGAAAATGTTTGCAAATATTCTCACGAAAAGATTCATTGGAAACGAATACATTTTCTGAAAATTGAAGCATCATAGAAATGGCATTTTCACACATGCGAGGGAAAAATAAAGCAAAGATGAGAGAAAGAAAAGAAAAGAGTGAAAGAAAAAAAATCACAAATAGAAGACAAAGGGGGATCTAGTTTCACAGGGTTAGATCTTATCATGCTTAAATAAATAATAGGTAACTATGGTGCAAGGTGAAAGATCATCAATCCCCACCAAATCAGGAAGAATGCATGGAAAACAAAGTAAAAATAAAAAATTGGAAGGGAAGCTTAAATGCCCCCAACACTTTACATCATCCCCAAATTTCCAAAAATCAAACACAAACATGGAAGAATAATGATACAGATAGAAGAAGGTTCATGACACAAAATCACTCCTATATCCTAGCAAAAACAAGGGTGACAAGGGTCATCCAGGAACACATAGCACAATCATAGGGGAGCACATCATAAAACAAACACATCTAATCTAAAGATAATGAAGAGGCCTCCCCCTAACACTCATTGACCAAGAGGTCATCTGCTTCTCAATATAGATCATTATAATGGGAAGGAGGATGAACATGTAGTGGTGGAATATTAAGGGGAGGAGCTTATGACCCTCTTGCAACAAGGGCTGAGGAAGAAGGCCCTGCAAGGTCTTCCCCGCTAGGCTCTTGTGGAGCTATGGTTAGTGACTTTGTGAAGATCATTCTCAAGGTTGGGACCTCATCCAAAGAGTTGAGCATGCACTTTACTAGAGTTCCATGTCGTACCTCAATGGATGGGGAGGATTGCACCCAAGATTCACTACTTGGCTCATCAAGTGACTTGGGAGCGGTGAAAAACTCAGGAGAAGCAGGGACTTGTTGCATCACTAGGATGAAACAAGCTAGCATGGGACCACCTTTCAGATAAGGTGGGCTCCTCTAATTCCCTCCATTGATAGCAGGGCCACCCTCCACCTTTTTCTTTTTTGGGGGATGTGAACTCCCCATAGACAAGGCAAGAGGCGTAGACGAGAAGGAGGAGAAAACCACAATGGACACCACCAAGGTATTTGACATGTCCATGGGTTTTGGGAATGGTAGGATGTCCGAGAGGGACATCAACAAGGGTAGATCAACTAAAGGAGTGATGAATACTTACACCTTTTTGGGGCCAAGTGTACTCATAGCAAGAGCCAAAATCAAGACTGAACTAGATTGAATAGAAGTAGAGGGGAGGAGAGAAGAGGACATAATAGGAGGCCCTGAAGCAAGGGCGGTCATCTCCTCTTCCTTCTTCTACAAAGCGGCCTGCTCAACTTCAAGATCCTTTTGTAGATGCTTGCACTCACATGCAAGGCAGTTTCTACAACTTTTCAAGCTAAATGGTGGGAGCTATGAAGGAATACAAGGCTCCTGTGTAGAAATAGGGGTGTCCATCAAAGTCATTTTTGCTTGAGGGATAGACTCTTGAATGGGAGTAGGAGGAGCAGGTTGAGGAGTAGGGGGAGTTGGCTCCAGTGCCTTAGCAACGAGCCTCTTCTCATTTACTGCTTTGGGAGTAGAAGTGGTAGGAGGTCGCGGAGGTCAAGACATAGAGGATTCCCCATGGGGACCCTTTCTCTTGCCATACAAGTAGAACCAAGGTCCGGGTGGTTTGGTAGGGAGATCTAATATCCTAATCTTGGGTTTATGCCAAGCAGGCACCATCAAACTCACTAGGTGGAATCTAGGGGTAGACATAAAGAATTCCTCTCTAGAAAGAGAAGTGGAAGAGGCATCCTGAGGACAAGCGAGCTTCTCCTTCCCCTTTCGAGAAGAGGAGCCAATTGGCTATTGCACTACCAGTAGGATCAATTTTGGTTATCCCTTGCCCCTGGTCGTATACTTCACATAGTTCTTGTAAAGTAGGTGTGTTCTTTGGGGAAGCAGACTCACTAGGGTGATCCAAAAATGATCCAACGAGTAGCCCCCACGGGACACCAATGGTTAGTATCCAGTTTCATGCACAACGTGCACAACACCTTCATGGGATAATTTTAAACAACTATGAATCACAAAGGCAATTTTATTCATGGAAGCTAGCCAAGGTATGCCTAGCTTCAGCCTAAATAAATATGACTCTGAAATAACATCAAAGACTATGTCTACAACCCTAGGTCCAACTAGGATGGATAGAGTTATTGAGCCATATGGTTTGAGACAAATACCATCATGTGTATGAATGGTATATTTCATTTCTTTGTACTCCCCCCTCTACAATGAGTTCATCAACAACGTTTCCTTTGTAATGACATTCACTCAACTTGTTAGGTCAACCAAGACTCCCATCACAATGTTGCCATTTGAGACGAGTGGGAATGTAGAGGGGAGAAGGCTTGTTGTTCAAGGGAATATTCTATGAGGTGAATGTCACATCTGGTGAGTCGGTCGCAGGCTACATGGTAGGAGTAGTCATGACCATGTTAACGTATGCCTCAGGTCAAGTGGTAGAATCAGAGGGATTGATAATTAAGTTGTAAGAATGCAACCAAAACGGGTATGTGTATATCTACAACTCACTATTCGCTTTTGCTACCGATTTGTTTGCATTTTGTTTATTTCCATTGAGATGAATAGTACCATCCTCAATGCGGTCCTATATCTCATGATGTAGGTGCATACAACGTTCGATATCATGTCCATTAACTCGATGGTACTGATAGAAGGTATTTTCCTCATACCAACTAGGGTAAGGTTCCTTGAGAGGTTTAGGGTTCTCCAAGGTTATGATTTTATCCTTCAACAATCTCTATAAGATGGAAGAATAAGATTCTACTAATTTTGCAAACTTTTTGTTTTGTCTGAGATCATTGTCATTTGTAGCAGCTACTAAATTCGTGACAACCTTAACCTTTCTAGAGATTGATACAATGGATTTTCCTTTTGAACAAGAGCGCGAGGAGGATCCCCTAAACTAGACTACCATTTGTTGATATTCCCATAGTGAAATGCACAAATGCTTGAAGGAGGGGTATTTCATAAGGGTGAACTTTTCCTACCAAGGTATTTGCAAATTCCCTATGAATTCCTTTTGCACGTCAGAATTGGGAAACAGGTATGAGATCTATGAGAACAGTGTTGGATACAAGGCTATGAAATTAGTAATCTTCTCATTATCACCTTGCTTGCATCAAACAAGATCTTAAAAGGTCATCTTCAGTCTGATATTGGCTTGGAATTGTCAAAGAAACTGATTTACAAGTTGATCAAAGGAGAAAATAGAGTTGTCAGGTAAGGAACGGTACCATTCAAGCTTGTATCCTTAAGAGATCGAGGGAATAATGTTTCCATCAACTCATTGTGATGGAAGAAGTTTGTACACATGGAATTAAAGGTCGATACATAGGTCTGTGGATCCCCTTTTCTGCCATACTTCTAGAATTTTGGAATCTCCATTCCTTGTGGGAAGGGAGTTCTTAGGATTGCTATCAACAATGGACTATGTTGGAAGAAGGGTTGAAAGATAGGTTGGGTAGAGGCTTGGGAGAGAATCGCTAGCTGGCTTTGCATATTGCCCATATTCTAAAGAAGAGTGTTCATATTAGGGTCTTGGGATGACAAAGGTCCAATGGGACCTCCTCTAGAGCCACCACCTGAGCCACCTTTGGAACCACCAATGTGGCAACCGCTGGAGTCACTGTCGGAGCCACCACCACCAACAGGGCCTCCACCGGAGCAACCTACGCTTCCAAATCCACCACCATGGCCTCCACTAGAACCACCTCCGCTAATGCCACCCCTACTATCGAATCCACCACCACTCAACCCACCAAAACCTCCACCACTAGAGGTGATAGGAGGGGTGAAACTGAAACCTAAGGGTATTTTTTTTTCTTTGATAGTTTTGGATCTCTCAGAGGCAGAGGAGATGTTGATCGATGCGATTGTGTCATCCATATATACAAACATGGGAGGCATCGACATTCCTAACTATCTCTCATGTTCTTTGAGAACTTCCCCTTGTATAATGTTAGCATTTTTTGGAAGGGCACATGCTTTATTCAAACTAGAGATACTAGCCAAGACTTCTATGCTTGTTTGGTCTTTTCCCACCATATACTTTATCTCACTAATAACCCTAGTAGCTCTAGCCAACTTCGGGTCCTTTTCCAAGTGATTCTCTAAGTGACCCATCCCTTTGCTAAGGGTAGAGATATATTCTAAAGGAATGTGAATGGCTTATGGTGTAGGAGATGCAGGAGTGGTGGGGATGTGGTCGATTTCATCGAAGAATCCTACCTCACCCCTCGAAAACTATTCCTGGGTAGAAAGACCAATGACAGATCCAGAAAAAAGGCTTGTAGAGGAACCATAAGTGACCTTCATCTTCTCCATTAGAAGGTGTCGTACACTTCTCCTAACAACATACTCGGAAGTCATGGATTGGGTTGTGATGCTCATAAACTTTCACAACACTCAGGGGTACAACAATCACAAGGTACAAGGGAAAAGTATCAACATCGACAAATGGGAAGACATGGGTTCACATCGGGTTCACCAAAAATGTAAGAGAGGGGGACCAACCACATCAAGGCTCCAGGTCATAGAGAGCCAAAAGCGGAAGACTTCCCTAACTTACCTCACTCTAAAACATGTCTTGGGGTAAGGATCTAGAATGATGAGCACTATAATGTACTTCTACCACTCTATAGATCCTAGACTTAGATGTGGGCTAGGAAAGCTAGTTTTTGGAGTTGGTACTATGTCTCAAACAACTCTCCATCTAAGGATGATAGTGTGGCGCACTGGCATCTCTCGGGCATGCTAGCATCCATACAGTGAAAAAATAGAAAACATAGTAGAAACTACCAAAAAAACCTACTAACAGCCTAGCTAGTTAACTTAGATGGTAAAAACAAAATAAGAAAGTATAGGAAATAGATATTAAAATGATAAAGCAAGTAAATAAGAACTAAGGTGATGAATATGATCTCACAAAAGTGTCAGTTCACCAGCTAGCTCCACATGAACGTTCACCTCTACACACAAGAAGGGGAAAATTGTTGGGGCTATATAGGGGTCTACCTCAGTCAGACCCTCATTTGGTGTTTCCACCTCCACAGACAACCAAAAAGCAACGAAGTAGAATATGTGATAAAGGAAAGAAAAGAGAGCAATACACACTACAAAACAATACAATGTTACTCAACCAAATCACAAAGGAGAGGAGTGAAACGTTACCACCTCCACCCAAAAGCTCACTATCCAATGGAGGAGATATGGACTTGGAAAAGTCACCACAACCACAACTGTGATGAAGGGAGGTCTCACAAGACTCTAATCCCACGCTTCTATAGCTTGCTTCACACTTGAAATGTGGAGTTGATCGAGTGCTACTACAATGGAGTACTGAAATGTTGCTTGAGAGTAAAGTGAATGCTTAGAATGCTCAAGAGAACTACTAGAGAATGCAAGAGGATGGTTAGAAGATGACATGAAGTGAGAATGAATGAATTTGAAGGAATAATGAGGAAGAATCTTCCATTTTTTAGTCAGTTGGTCGAAGAGGGGCATTACAATTTGGCCCCAATCAGGTGTGTAACTCCTCTTCCAACTTTAGACACAGGAATCCGTCAGGGACAACAGTGCGTTGCACGGACATCTACGTATTGTGTGTGCTTCCTCAACAAATATTCTCTCACCGACACAAAGGACAAATTCCAAGTGGACGGAAGTCAGTTGGGTGATGTGGAATTTCGCCTTCGGATTTTATTTTCTAAGGTGAGGGTGTGTGAAAGAGGAATTTGCGTAGGGGTGCAAATGCACTCCTATACAACTTTCAAGGGTATGTCTACTAGATGCAGTGAGAAGAAGGTGGCTGCAATTCTACAATCATGTTGTGAAAGTGTTGATGTCATTTGGTGGATTCTTTGTTGCATTGAGATTCTTTTCTTTGTGTAACATTTCTTCTCTATCTTCTTTTCTATTCTGGAAGTGAGCCTTTTGGCAGTGAGAATTTTCTTCTTTGGGTAGTGAGCCCTATTGTATTCGATGTTGATATTACTTATATTGTGATCTAATCCTAATTGTTTTCCCTTCTTGGGTTTTCCACATAAATCTAGTGTTCTTTTGTGTATGGTGTTAAGTTGGTTCAGTTTATGTTATTTTCTTTTCATGCTAATTCATCATAACATATTTAAGGGTTTAATGAATGAGTGTGGATCTAAATGTGTATGAGGTTTTGAAGTTTTAAGGTACAACTGATTCACCCCCCTCTTAGTTGTCTTGTGCATTCAACAGTATGATCTAGGCTACTCTTTCAAGTTGGATTCATTACCATTCATAGATAAAGCGTGAATGCATTCCTTCTAGGATCCAACTTTAATTCTACATAAAAACTCTAGTTAAAAATCATTTTTGAACACTTGTGTTCAAGAAATTAAATTTAAGGACAAACACCCTTGGATTTTTGGAGATAAAAAAAAACTAATTGATTTCAAGAGTTAGAGAAAAAAAGCCTTTTGATATTGGGGGATAATCTTACTAAGAGGTTGTGGTTGAGCTTTCGGAGTTGCAAGTTTCAATTGATTCAAGTTTGTGTAGATTATAATTATGTTATGGATTTAAGCATAGTAGTTTCCATTTGTTATTTATGATAGTGTTACATCATAATTTGGTGTATTTTAGCTTTCATTAAAATAACAAAAAAAATTAGAATTTAGTTCATTGTTTTGCATGAAGAAATTTGGATTTCTTGTAGGATCTTATTAAAATACTCAAATCTAAAATTTATCTACCAGAATTATTCATTGGTTCATCACATCATAGTCCTAAATTTGGATTTCACTTTAATTATCAATTAAAATTTTATAAATTTTATGTTCATATTCTAGGGATTCAACATGCATGATTAAAATTTGTGGTAATTCAATTTTTTTCATATTTAATCTATATATGTCTTTCATACTGGACCATAATCAAAATATAAAGAACTTAAATTTGTTGGTAAAAGGTAATCATGATTTGTGACAAAATTTCCTACACATACTTTCTCACCCTCTACCCTCTATCAATGCATCCATATGAACAACATGCATCTTCTTGTCAACTCCATTGTCCTCCTTCTGTTCATACATGCCATACATATGATCATTGGTTATAAAATATTACTTGTCCATATTATTTTTCATGACTATTTGTCCCAACAATTTAATATTTGAATGAATCAAATGCATACTAAGTATAGATTTGGAGGATGAGTGTTGCATTGGGCTAGGGTTGTCATGCCCTAGCCTCTATCTACTTTTTTCTTTGTTGTGGGTGTCGTCTCTTGTGTCTTTTGTCTCCTGTGTTTTTTGTTTCTTCATTCTGTTGCGTTTGGGGTTTGTTGTTGGGGGTTTGCGTTGGAGGTGTGTTTGGTGTTAATTTTTGGGGTTTTTTTTGGTGTTGGGGGTTTTTGTTGTGGTTTTTGTTCTTAATGGGGGAGCCTCAGTTTCTAATTTCTTGGTAGTTGCGGGCTCCAAGCCGCTTCTTGGGTCTTCTTTTGGAATGCATGCACATCAGTCTAATTCATTTTATATAGGGGAGAGCTCTAAATTAAAAAAAGGTGAATGGATGTCTTCCACGCAGCCATGATCGTTTGGTCCTAGTAATTCCTCCTAAATCGGTTATGGAGGATGTTGATTATTGGAGTCGGCATGCATTGATTTGTAAATTCCTCAGAATACACATTTCTTTGTCAGCGCTAGAGGCATGGATTCATTGCACATGGCGGGTCGAAGGTGATTTAGAGATCATGCTAGCCGCGAACAGCTATTTCCTAGTTGTCTTTAAAAAAATGGCGAACAAAAATTTGGTTTTTGAGGGAGACCCATATTTTATAACCATGTGGGATTGTTTGTCAAACCTTGGCATGTGGGGTTTTATTCAGTGGAAGAGATTCCTTCAAAGGTTCCTATGTGGGTTCATTTTCCAAGGCTCCCTCTTGATTTTTGGCGTGAAGATATTTTGAAACAGATTGTTACTTTGCTTGTTAAGCCTGTTGTGATTGCTCAACAAACCCTGGATAAAAAGGTAATTTCTTTTCCCCGCATCTGTGTTGAGATTGACTTAAATAATCCATTGTTGGATTCTTTGGAAATTTGTTTGGTCTCTGCTTCATGGATCCAACAGATTGATTACGAGTCTCTCCCTTTTCGTTGTCGGGTATGTCATGAGTATGGTCATCTCCAACATCACTGTCCTCGAGTTAGTAAGAATGTAGGTACCTCTATTGGTGGCTCTCCTCCTCCTTCAGTTCCTAAGGTGGATACAGGAGATAAGGGTAAGGCCCCTATGTAGGAAAATGGCTCAGATAAGAATGGTTTCATGTCTGTTAAACCCTGTGCTCAGGGGAGAGGCCAAAAGAGATCCTTTAAGGATAGGTAGCTAGATGACAACTTTAATTGTTTTGAGGTCTTAGACACTATGGCCTTGGAGGAAGGGATTCCAGTTGATATTTTCTCCAGGGTGATTATAGTAGATATGGACATTGTGCAAGTGAAGAAGCTCCCTATTTAGATTCAGCATGTTGGTCCGCAGTTGGATGGTTTTGGCATTCCTGTGTCGGGGGTTCCCTGTGCTCCCATTGACTTACAGGATGACATTGTTCTGGAAGATTTTTCTAAGGAGGTAATGTTGGCTAGAAAGGGTCAAGGATCATCGTTGAGGTTGGGCTTGCAACAACACCCTCATAAGAAAGTCTCATATGATAATTCTTCTAAAGGTGGTCGTAAGAAGTATCAGGAGAAGATTAAATCTATTGTGGATTTGTTACTGGAATTTGGGGTTGTCAAGCCCATTGATGTTCACTTCTCCCAATCTTCTCAATGATTGTTCTTTATTGGAATGTTAGGGGGTTGAATAGCATCCCTCGACAAAAGGCTATTCATGATTTGGTTGTTGCTCATTCACTGGACATCTTCTATGTTTAGGAGACTAAGGTTTTTGTTGATGACATGCTTCGCTATGCTTCTCGTATTTGGTATTTTGGTCAGTGCCAGTGCATTGGTTCTTAGGGTAATTCTGTAGGTTTTGAAATTTTTTGGGATCCATGCAAGATTGCTCCCCTTTGGTGGATTTCTAGTCATTCTTCTATTTATATGGTTGCTACCTCTTTGGATTCTAGTGAGACTATTCTAATTACTAATGTGTATGCTCCAATTGACATCTGTGGTAAAATCCAGCTTTGGGCTCACATAAGATATGTCTGGTGATGTTCCCCTTATCTTCCTTGGATTTTAGGTGGAGATTTTAATTCTATGTTGAGTTTGGTTGAGAAAAGAGGGGGGTTTCCTAGGTTAGGTCCAACCTCTAATCTTTTTTGAGCTCAGGTGGATTCTCTTGCTTTAGTGGGTGTCAAGCCTTCTAATGGGACCTTCACTTCAAACAATAGATGGAGTGGACAGGAGGTGATTTCTGAATGGCTAGATAGGTTTCTTGTCTCATGTTTTTGGGTTGGTGGTGGCTTGGTTACTAGTTCTGAAATTCTTGACTGGGGAGGTTCTGATCACTGGCCAATTAAATTCTCTACTTCTTCTTTTGCTGGTTCTAAGAATCCCCCTTTTAAATTTTAGCTTATGTGGCTTTGGGAACCTTTGTTGCATGATTTAGTGGCTAAGTGATGGAGAGAGGGTGGCCCTACTTATGGCAAAATGATGTTTTTCTTTTTGAAGAAACTTCAATATGTCAAATATCACCTTAAGAGATGGAATACATCTTGTTTTGGTAACCTTCAATCTAGGAAGAGGAATGCTCTTGACCATCTTATAGTGATTACTTGCCAAATTTGGGATTCTGGATTCTCAGATGCTCTTGGAAAAGCTGAATCCCAAGGCATGCGAGATGTGGAGGAATGGGAACATCGGGAGGAGATTTACTGGAAACAGAAGGCTCAGATTGATTGGCTACAAGAAGGGGATAGGAATATTTCTTTCTTTCATCATTCTATTCAGGCTCATCGTAATAAGGGGTATATCTCCTCTCTTGTTACCTCTAAAGGGCTTCAACTCTCTTCTCTTTCGGCTATGACTTGCGAGGCTTGTCAATTTTATTCTGCTATTTTTGTTGAAGATTTCCCTCTTGTTGTTGTAGAGGAGAATTTGATCCTTTCCTGCATTCCCTCCTTGTCACCAATGCAATGAATGATTCTCTCATTTGTCCTATTTTTCTGCCTGAGTTAGAAGAGGTTGTTTTTGGGATGAACAAAGGTAAGGCTCCAGGCCCAGATGGCTTCCTTGCTAAATTTTTTAAGGAGTTTTCGGATATTATTAATCTAGATCTATTGGAGGTTGTTAGAGAATCTCTATGTAATAAGAAGATGCTTTGGGCCTTAAATTCTACCTTCTTGATTCTCATTCCTAAAATGGAAGGTGCAGATAAACTTGAATTTTTTTGGCCTATTACTCTTTGTAATGTGGTGTATAAGATTATCACTAAATTGATCACAGAGAGGCTCAAAACTTGTCTTCCTATGGTTATCTCTGAGGAACAAGGGGGTTTTATGGCTGGTAAATAGATTTTGGATGGGGTGGTGGTTGCTTTTGAGGTTATTCACTCTATGGAAACTTCAAAGGAGAGATCTATGTTCATTAAATTGGACATGGCCAAGGCCTACAATAGAGTCAAATGGAGTTTTCTTTAGAGAATTATCTTAGCCTTTGGTTTTAGTGCAGAATGGGTGAGTTGGACTATGAGTTGTGTTACTTCTGCTTCTTTTTATCTTATTGTGAATGGAGAACCTTCTGAGCCTTTTGGTGCTTCCAGAGGCCTTCGCCAAGGGGATCCTCTTTCCCCTTACCTATTTATTATTTTGGATGAGGGGCTAGGTCATCTTCTAAAATTTCATGTTGCTCAGGGCTTGATTAATGGGTGGCAATGGGGCAATGGCTTGCCACAACTCTCACATCTCCAATTTGTGGATGACACTGCTCTTATAGGATTGGCTCATCTTCGGGAAGCTAAATATTTTCGGCACACCTTGGATGTTTACCTTGCAGCTTGAGGAGAGAAATTCAATGAGTATAAATCCTCCATTTTCTTCTTTAATACCCCTCAGGCCATTCAGAGGCGTATTGCTGACATTCTTCAGTTCCAGATTGGGTCTCTTCCCTTTGTTTATTTGGGCATTCCTCTTACTGTTGGTAGACATCCCAAGTCCTCTTGGCAGATTTTGATGGACAAGCTATGTCAGAAGGTTAATCATTGGACTTACCATTGGTTATCTACTATTGCTCGTTTGACTCTTTTAAAGACAGTTATTTAAGCCCTTCCTATATACAGGTGTTTTGTTCAAGATGCTCCCATGTATTTTCTTTAGGAATTTGATTCCCTCACTCTTCAATTTATTTGGATTGGGTATTTATCGACTGCTAAATGAAGCCTTGTTAAGTGGGAAACTATGTGCAAACCTAAGAATCAAGGCGGCCTTGGATTACGTTCTTCTATTTTAAATGGGAAAGTTCTTGTTGCTAAGTTATATTGGCACTCATATACTAGTCAGAACCAGCTTTGGGCCCGTATTCTCACCCTTAAGTATCTTCTAGGTGTTAATGTCTGTGATGTTCCCCACTTTCCTTTGGTGGGAAGAGGTTCTATGATCTGGAATACTTTGAAACTTGGGGCTCAGTTGGTAAAGGATGGTCTCTTTTGGATCTATCATACGGGATCTCAAGCTCTTTTTTGGCTGGATTCTTGGGATGGTCATCTTTCTATCCTTTCCACTCATCCCCACCTTCAGGCCCTTTGTGATATCTTTACTGCTACTGGCTGGGACACTGTTGACCACTATAAGATTTCCCATTTAATTGTGGGTTGGCAGTTCATTTTTGCTAGAAACATCCTTCTAACTGGCCTCCAGGAGGATCCGAAGAAGATAGGCAGGAGCTGGCTCAGATTTTGGAGGCTCGGGAGTGCACTACCTTGGCTAGGAATGATGTTCTGGCTTGGGAAAGCAGTGATTTGTCTGGAAATTTATTTGTTTCTATAGGTTATGTTAAGCTGGTATGGAAAACATTTGGGGACATTCAGGTTCCTTGGTGGAAACAAGTTTTGTGCAAGTTCTCATGGCCCAAGTGCAATTTTTTCATGTGGGTGGTGGTCCACAATCAGTGTCTTACTTGGGATAACTTATGTAAGTGTGGCTTTCAAGGCCCCTTGATGTGTATGTTGTGTTGTAACAGTGAACAAACTGTCTCTCATCTCTTTTTCCAGTGCTCCTTCACTAGACATATTTGGCAGTTTTGGTGGGATGTGTGGAATCAAGCTTGTTGGCATGTCTCTTCTTTGGCTAAGTTCTTTGTTCGATGGGGAAAGGCTCTTGTTAAGACTTCTTTTCTTCATGTTGCTTGGACTCTTGGCCCTTATTTTATTATTTGGCATATCTAGCTAGAGATGAATCGTCAGATCTTTCAAGATGTGTTGATGGGGGCTCACCCCTTGTGGTGGAAAATTCTTCATTCTTTGAGAGAAACGGTTTCGACTAAATGTGAATTGTCGGAGGCTATGGATCCTGGTGATGTTCTTTGCTATAACCGTCTCCATTTTCCTCCTCCACAAGGCCAACTTATGAGAAATAGATGCAGACACCCTCTTTGGAAGATAAAAAGGGTGAGGAGGTGGAGTCCTCCTCCGCAGGGCATTCTAAAAATCAACATAGACGGGTCTTCTTGGGCAAACCCAGGTCCTGCAGGTATTGGTGGAGTTGGTAGAGATAGCTTGGGGATTATTCAGTTTATATTTTCTATTTATAAAGGTCATCATACTAAAAATTTGATGGAGGCCATTGCTATTTTGTATGTTGTGGAGCGTGCTTGTGCTCTTGGATGGAGCAGGCTCATTTGTGAATCTAATTCACAGGTGGTGGTGCATATGTTGAATCGGCAGCATTCTGAGGATGTTAGTTGGAAGTTAGCTTTGGTTGTTAACTAGATTCTTAATTTGTGTGCTTCTTTGGACTCTATTACTTTCACTCATATCCCCAGGGAGTGGAACAGAGTAGTGGATTGTCTGGCCAAATGGGCTTCTGATCACATGCAACATTGGAATATTGTGGATAAGGGTCAATTGCCTCTGGGTTTGTCTCAACAATTAGACCACTTAGTGGATCTTGATAGGGTTGTTTGATGCTCGTGCTCTGTACTTCTTGTTTGAATAAATTTTAACCCCTCTTTTATCTAATAATGCATACTAAGTTCAAAATAATGTGAAGATACATATAGCTAACCATATGCATTTTTAAGTTTTGACTCTACCAATGCATCATTTTCATCTAAGGAAGAATTTTCACAATGATACTTTTCCATTTGAGTTGTCCTTGAGGCTAATAGAAATTTAGGATAGCGAGCCTTTATGATCCCCTTGGTGTAACATAAGAATGAGCTCATCTAAACACCACATAGAGTATGCATCATATAATTTTGAGGAAGAGGAAGCCATTAATGCAAGATTACAATAGAGCTTTCTGAAGTAGGTGGACTGTATTTAATGAAACGATGTGAACAATAGCTTACATTATGGATTTCTGATATTTATTTTACCTTGTCGCAAATAGAGGGATTTAAATTTTGTGTCTTCAAAGGCAATTCAAACACACCAAAGGAGGTGGGTTCTTTTGATGCTATATGCATGACAATCCAGATTGACCTAGATACATTCAAAAATGTGTTTACTAAGCAAGAGGAGGCAATTGTTATGGCTTAGGAAAAATCACCGTCAATAATTTATCGTCTAAAAATTCATCGTCATGACAAATTTATCTCGTGGAAAATTATCTACAGTGATGAATTTTTCATGGCGGTGAATTGTTTGGATGAAATGTTGACGGTGAATTTTTGACAGTGAATTGTTGGTGGTGAATTTTCCTAAAACTCAAATGATTGGATCATTTGGTTTTTTAAGAAAAGCTTAAGGTTTTTTTTGTTGGAGACAAGCATCTATCTTAGAGGTGGTATAAAATTTCAGAAGGATGTAGCTTAAAGATAAGTGCAGTCAACTTTTATGGATTGTATAATAGATTCTTTGTAGAGTAATAATTCCACTAATACTATGTGACCCATTCAAAAATTCATCAAAGTCAAACATTCAATAAAAGTAAATTCAAACATTTCACCCACATTCAATTCCAGATGCCTCTAAAATAGTCCTCAATTCTCTCAATAAAAATAATATAATATTTTCTTTCAACAATCATACATAGCTTTAGATTTGTCCCATGAGAAACCCAAAAAAATATATATATAATAAATATTTATGTCAACTAACATGATGCTATAAATCTGGGTGAAAGAAGACTCAGCTTAACTAATTTAAAAGGCAATTCTCCCCACATTCTTTAGAATGTATTCCTATAGATATGATAGGTTACTATGAAAATAAAAAGGGATGTCTATAAATTCAAGATAGCACCACTAAAAAAAAAATCATTATTTGAGTTTTTTTTTTTTAAACGTTAATATGGGAGATGATGGAAGGAATTATTATTATTATTTTTTATGTATAGGCACTTACTAATCTATATTAATTATAGAATTAAAATACATATTCACAAAAAGGGTGGGTGATAAAATGCAACACCTCAAGAGTCACATGGGCAATGCCCATAAAACCAAAAAAATTATTAGTCACATGGGCCTAGCCCAAAAGTCCAAGATTACAAACATTAAAAAGGCTATCAAGTGGCCAAAGTCATACCAATAGAGTCAAGAGGGTCTCTATCATCTACTTTTTTCCCCCATACATCAGCGGGGTTTGGAGTGACGTCGGAAGGAGGACCCCAGCCATCATTAGCATCTTTATCTTTATTTTCTTTATCCTCATACTAGGGTGAGATTGCAAGTGCCAAATGTGGAAAGCATTTACTAGAATACATTAGCGAGATCCATTATAAAATATCATTAGGAGGCCATCCAATTTCCATCATTGCTCCCCCATCGCTCCCTCGGAGGGGCCACCACGGCAAGCCGTGGGAGGAGAGGCAATTCCCCAAGGCGGGAACCATGTCGAAGGGAGGCTAGGCCCAGGAGGCAAGTAGGCACTCCAGCGCCGGCCTCGAGAGAATTGTGTACCAAGAGAGATGGGCCGAAGTGGGCACAGAACCCACAGTGCAATTTCCCCAATGATCCAAAAGCACTTGTGAAGGTGAGCCACCTCAAGTTCAGCCATCATTAGCTTGAACTTGAATTTTCTAAAAAACATTAGAGAAAATAATAGCTTTAGAATACAAAGAATTTTTTTTATCCATTTGTGTGTTAGAAAATATGCAAGCATTTCTATCTTTCCAAATATTGAAGAGGATTTTCACCCTAAAAGTGTGCCAAAGCTAGGTATACTTAGCAGGAAGTCTGGGTGAGTCTCCCAACAAAATCATATGCCAAGAGAAAGGCTCTTGCCTAAAGGGCTGAAAAAAGTCATGAATCCAATTCCAAAACTACTAAGCTATGGTACAAAACTAGAAGAGATGCTTAAAAGAATCATCTTGCCCACAAAAAGGGCATCGAGGGTCTTGGACCCCCAAGTGAACAAGCTAAGAACCCACATGTAAGCCTTGGAAAAGAATACACCAAGCAAAGTGGGAAAGATTCGGCTCAACACTTGCAAAGAGAATCTTTTTTGCTAGAAATGAGTGGGGGATTGAAGTTCAAAATTTCAATCATAGGAAAGTGTGGTGAAAGCCATCTATAACCAAGCCTAGGCTTGTAATTCCTGAAAGGGGTGTTTGGGTACCACTTCAAGTCCTTCCACCAAGGATTGGACCCACAAATTCCCACCTTATGAAGCATTTTTGTAGGAATAGCATTCACTAGACCATCATAAGTATCACAGTCCTAGTTTTGAAGCCTGTAAAGGGCATGAAAATCTTCCCATGACATGATGCACATTGTGGGTTTGTGAAACACATCTGCAAAGTTTGAATGCCTTTCTTATGGAACCTTAGCGCTTTAAGCCAAGGTGACTTGGTGACTGACTATTACTAGCAAAGAGAGGTGACCACCAAACATTCTATTGATTGGTGAAATCCCATCATGGAAACCAAGCTGGCCCATGAGCTAGGGCTTAACCACCTCCCAAGCTCTCCAGATGCTCTTGGCCACGAAAGTTCCCAATTTGAACTAGTTCCTTCATGACCAAAAGGGTTTGAAAGCCAATCCCCTTCTAGCGGGTTTGTGAACAGGAAAGCCAGATTGAATGCAATGCCTAAGGAAAATTTTCTAGGCTTCATCTCCAGTAAGGGCTCTAATTATCCATTTCACACACAAGGTAGTCCCTTGTTGTTGAGTGGAGAGCAGACCAAGTCTTCCAGAGTCTCTGGGAGGGCAGCAAAACTCCCAAGCACCATAGTGAAACCCTCTGTGAGACTCCATAGAGGCCTAAAGAAAGTCTTGAAGCAACTTTTTAAGCTTGGCAAAAGCAACTTTCGAAGGAGCCCAACAAGAGGAGTAATAGACCCCACAAGAATTATTAGTTAAATGAGATTTAACTATTTAGGATTTTATTTATATTTAAGGAAATTTATTTTGTATAATAATATGTACTTTGTATATATAAAGAGGTAATTAAATATTTGATCTTTTAAAATATTCTAATATATATTTTTAAAAAATATTGGAAAATATTAAAAAAATAAAAAATGTTTATATAAATCATTAATATTTAATAAGATCATATTTTTAAAAGTTGTCAAATCTTAAATATTTTAATATCTTTCATATTTTATGCTCTCCAAAATTATAATTTAATATTAAAATAATGTAAGAAAATCATATACATACAATTTTTCTAGTCTCATGATTGTATCTTAGTAAGAAAACATAAACATAAAAAAATATAATTTACAAGAATATAAGTAAAGGCACTCAATAAGTTAATATATTCCAACTAATGATTAACTATGGATCTCTCACTTTAACAATTAATTTTATATAACCTTGGTTGATAATATTCCCAAAAGAATTACCCTTAATCAATTCCTTGTAAATATGAGAAAAAATTAAGCATATTATGTGTCTGATGTGTCTTTGTACAAGGAAATGATTTCAATACCATTATATTTTTCACTATTTATATCAAAGTGTTCTTCATGAAGCTTTTCCATATATGAATATAACAAACATAAACCCTAATCGAAGGGATTGTATTACAAGGAACAACATATATATCCATTCTTGCAAGGATTACTCTCAACAAATACTCTTAGGTTTTAAAGAGTTTATTATGGTTCAAAAATCATTATAAATTTAGGTAGAGATGTAACATGATTATGACCATAGTAATTATCTTTTAATTTGTTTTGTAGGATACTTATTTAAATTATATATTAGAAGCAAATCCTTAGAGAAATATTGGTTGTTTTATAACTAATGCTACAAAAATCATATATGAGTACGTTTCAAAACATGCATCTTTGTAATATTGAACTTGTATGTGAGATCATAAACTCAAATCTACACATTGAACATTCTAGATTGTTGAAAATGGAAAATATACAAGGGGCTTATATTTAAGTTCTAAAAATATTCCTTTTTTATCATATTATCTAAAAATGAGACCATATGGCTAACAATCTCATTCAACCACTAAATCAATGCCATATCCCATTTCCATTCAATCTAAGTCCTTACATATTAGGTATATACATGTGTCTTCCCTTCCTATGTATGGTTTTCTTCCAACTCCTCTCTTCACATCTTACCATTTTACTTTTGAACTTTCCCTTACTAGCATGCTTATTGCTCAACCCTCAATGCATCATCCTATACTTTGAGTCTTGTAATATGGTTTACCCCTTGATCCCCAATACTTTTTCCTATGTTTTTGTTCCACTCTTTAACTTTCTAGCACATATCATATTGTTTTTGGTGCCATTACTATTAAAGTGAAATCTTTTTTGCCCATAATCATTGTTCAAATTTGAAGTTGCAAGTGTGCATGGTAGTTGACCTATTCTATTTTTGGAAGATATAAGAGTGAATTTTTTCATTTAGGATCATCATCTACACTTAACAAAATTTATTTTAGAATCTATTTTGAGTACTTATGTTCAAGTGTGGGAATCCTAAGATGAAAACCCTAGTGATTTCAAAATGCAATCCCATATACAGTTTACATTTGAGATTTATTGGATGTGGACTCTACCTACATTGTATTGATCTATTTTTTAATTACTATTGGTATAAATTGCTGCTATTACATAGAGTCATCTGAATGTTATACAACCATTATCGTAATAAGAAAGGGAGAAGGAATTATATATGTATTTTTTTGTTTATTATAATAAGAATATCGAGTGTTATGTTGTCATTATTGACTAGAATGTAATAAAACTATTGATGTATAAATTATAACTTAAATCTGATTTGTATAACATTTATTTAAATATTATTGCTTGATAGTGTTTTTATTTAAATAATAAGTACTTGTGGAAGGTTACAAATTACATTTACATTATAGTTTTGGCTAGGGACATTATAGTGGTATTAGAGTTAGTGATAGATTATATTATACAAGTTTGAATCTAAGATACAAATATCTTGTCTGCATTCTTTAAATGTCTATAACATCCCTTCCTCTCTTAAGATATCTATAAGATTAGAAAGGAAAATAGAAACCATGTTAATATTAATTTATTAGTGAGGAAACTCCATAAACATCTCTTTTATAAGCCCCTTGTGAATAATGTGTTCAATCAAAGGTGATCCTATAACAAATACTTCTATTGATCATTCCAAATTTTATATTTTTCCATGCTTAGCACTTCCCATTTTCTTAGGTCAAGGTAAACTTTGAAATTCATTATTGGTGATCATAGCACTAATTGAATCATATGGGTCATCTATTTTTTTGTCGTGTATTTATCATTTGATTGTTATACACATACTATATGGACTAGATCTAGACATCTCCTCTAGTTCATCCTAATTTTTGGGTGTGACACTAGATTCACATTTTAGTCCTTGCTTGAAGTCCCTTGATTATGAAATCAATTGGAAATGGAAACCAATGTGTATAGTTTCCATCCAAAAATATGTGTGGATTGAATGAATTGTCCATCTTAGCATGAATGAAGAAGAGATCGTGTTTACAACCTTTATATTATAATGTGTGTTTGTTATTCAATTGTCTTAATTGACACTTCCCTAATGCAATGATCTATTGGGCTAGTGGTTTCGTTTTTTAACTAATAATTTTCTTATTCTTTTTATCATTTACAATGAACATAGAGTCATCCTATATAATAATATCTCAATTTTTACATAAAACCAAAATCATTATTTCCATTCTAATGTCTTATGACATAACTTGCTCTTAAAATATTCAAATTTCTCCAACCGCATAATCAAAATTCAGCTTGAACTTCAAATCCATTTAATATTAACATAATGTTTACTCTATCTTAACCCACAATTCCATTATTTCGAGCGGAGACATGGAAGACAAATATTATGTTGAGCAGAATAAACAACATTCCCATCTTAGTAAGCATTGATCTCGCCATCATATTTTCTTGCCCAGAGTGTGATTTGTTTTGAGAAGGCGGTAAAACCTCTTTGGCCTTCAACTAAATAAAAAGTTGCAGATGGGAATTAGGTTTTGGGGTTGTTCAATGGGTATGGAGAGGAGGGAAGAAGGAGATCGTTTATATAGAATAAAGAGAATAAACATGTAAATAAAGATTCAGATTAAACGGCGTGGAAGAGATATGACAGTGCGAGCGAGTCTTGTCTTGATGTTGAATAGCATTGTTGGAATTTCATGTATTTGACTGATTCAAACTTAATATCATATGTCAAGTGGTAGGATCATTTGGTTTTTTGTAAGACAAGCTTTGGTTTTTTTAGTTGGACAGAAGCATTTGTTTTAGAGGTGGTAACAACCTTTGGCTTAAAGATAACCGTAGTCAATTTTTGAGGATTGTATAACAGATTCTTTGCAGAATAATTCCTTTAATTTTATGTGACCCATTCAAAAATTCATCTAAGTCAAATATTCAAACATTTGACCCACATTCAATTCCAATTGCCTCTAAAACAGTCCTCATTAATTCTCTCAATAAAAATAATATAATATTTTTCTTTCAACAATGATACATAGTTTTAGATTGGTCTCATTAAAAAATAAAAAATAAAAATAATAAACATTAAGTCCACTAACATGATGCTATAAATCTCAATCTTGGCAATAGAAAACTCGGTCTTAACTAATTTAAAAGGTAATTGCCCCTGCATTCGTTAGAATGTATTCCTATAGAAATGATAGGTTACTATTAAAATGAAAAGGCTGAACATCTCGCCTTGCTAAGCACTAACAATTTTTTCATGATTTAAGTTTTAATCTTTAAAAAAATGTTGACATAGGACATAGATTTACCAAAGGCGACTCTTTCTTAGTGGGATGATGGAAAGAATCATTAGATAAATTAGATTTAATTATTTAAGATTTTATTGTATAAAATTTTATCTGGAGATTTATGTATATGAAGAGGTAATTAAATATATGAACTTTTAACATATTAAAAAAAATGTTAAATATTGAAATTTTAAAAAATGTTTATTATAAACAATTAATATTTAATAAAATAAGTTTTTAAAAGTTGTCAAATCTTAAATATTTTAATGTACCTTTCATATTTTATGCCCTCCAAAAGTATAATAATATTAAAAGAATGTAAGAAAATCATATAGATACAATTTTTTCTAATCTCATAATTGTATCTTAATAAAAAACATAAACATAAAAAAATATAATTTACAAGAATATAAGTAAAGGCACTCAACAAGCTAATAGATACCAACCAATGATTAACTATGGATCTCTCACTTTAAGAATGAATTTGATATAACTTTGATTGATTATATTCTCAAAAGAATCACCCTTAATCAATTCTTTGTAAATATGAGAAAAAATTAAGCATATTATGTGTTTCATGTGTCTCGTACAAATTATAAGAAATGATTTCAATACCATTAGATTTTTCATTATTTATATCAAAGTGTTCTTCATGAAGCTTATCCATACATGGATATAACAACATAAACTCTAGTTGAAGGGATTGAATTACAAGCAACCACATATATTCATTCTTGCAAGGATTACTCTCAACAAACACTCTTGAATTTTAAAGAGTTTATTATGGTTCAAAAATCATTATAAATTTAGGCAGAGATGTAACGACCATATTAATTGTCTTAATTTGTTTTGTAGGATACTTATTTAAATAATATATTGGAAATAAATCATTAGAGAAATATTGTCTATTTTAGAACTAATGCTACAAAGATCATATATGAGTACATTTCAAAACATGCATCATTGTAATATTGAGCTTGTACTCGGGATCATAAACTCAAACCTACACATTGAACATACTAGATTGTTGAAAATGGAAAATATACATAAGACTTATTTTTTAGTTCTAAAAATATTCAATTTTTTTACCATATTGTCTAAAAATGAGACCATATGGCTAAGAATCTCATTCAACCAGTAAATCAATGGCATTTACCATTCCATTCAATCTAAGTCCTTGCATATTAGATCTATATTTGTGTCTTCCCTATTTCCATCTACTATTTGTTTTCCCACTATAAGAGCATGTAGGACTACCACTGTATATATATATATATATATATATATATATATATATGAAAAGCATATTACTTAGAACCCTCGTTAACTAGCTGCGGAGAAGATGCTGGTACATGAGTTCAATAGAAATAATTACAATATATAAAAAATAAAGTTGAAAGCTAAATTCATGACCCATTATAACTGGATCTGAAAATCTATCTGATGAAAGACATAGAATTATAAAATAGGTAGATTTCATCCATACAAACACTCAAAATCAATACCAAAATCAAGATAAGTCAATTGCTCTCTACACTATTCTTTTGACTGGAAAGATATGCGAATGGATCCCTGGATTACAATATGTCTTCCCTGATTTGCTATCAATTTGTATTTCACAATTGATAACAATCAAATTGAGATCTCTGGGTTTAGATTTTGAAGTAGAGCATCAGATTTGATTGCCATCATTGCTGATATGCAAAGTTCTGGTTGGAGACGAGTCCAGCGTTTTTTGATTTGGGGCAACACTTCTTGTCTGGAATATTTCCAGCACAGTTTGTGCACGATGGTAGCTGCTCCAAACTTGTTGGAAAGGATTTGTGCACGATCTCTGTATTTGTATTTGTATTGACATTTTGAAGGAGGAGCTTATCTCGAGCGGAGACATGGAAGACGAATATGATGTTGAGCAGAATAAACAAAGTGTTCATCTTGGTAAGCATTGATCTCGCCATCATATTTGCTTGCCCAGAGGGTGGATTTGTTTTGAGAAGGTAGTGAATCCTCTTCGCCCCTCAACTAAATAAAACGTTGCAGATGGGAATTACGCTTTCGCCTTGTTCAATGGATATGGAGAGGAAGGCAGATGGAGAACGTTTATAAAGAAAAGAGGATAAAGACGTAGAGAGACATTGAGAGTCGAGTCTTGATGTTGAATAGCATTGTGGGAATTGCACGTATTTGACTAATTCAAACTTAACATCACATTGCTCATACTACTCAATCGGGGTAAATTCAATCTCCATTGTCTTTTCATCATCCTAACCAAACCAAATATAACGTAGTTTGACTTTGTCCGTGTTAGTTTTTTCAATTTAAGTTAATATCTCAATATTTCTCACGATGGGAAATGGAAATGTAAATAGATTATGGAGTTTGATCTGAAATGTTGATTCACAAAAACAAACACAGTTTCAATTCAGAAGATCAACAATTCAATTCAATGTAAATAGAAATTTTTTTTATAGTTCATGATATTAGGTAATATGTTTTTGAGTCTATATACGGCTTATAGTATACTGATTTTAATACAAGATATACATATCTTATCTCGTGTAGGATTTGAATTTGTGACCTCTCTTTCAAGAGTACAAATTATCTATTATTAGGCCAACTCAAGTGTAGATTATTATAGATTTGATTTTTAACTATTTCTTTTTTCAGAACAAACATTCTAGTAACATATTTATGAAAAATAATCAAATATATAATTTATTTTTATATTTACTTTAATAGGATTATTATTATTTTAATTCAAAAGTATATATACTTAATTATAAATATAAAATATACACCATATTTTCCATTAGATATTAGAGTTATTCCTTATAAAAAGTCTTAATTTAGGAGATAGACTCATAAAAAAAGTGACTCATACTTATTAAGATGATCAAATGAGCTATTATTAAATTGATATTTAACTATATGTTACATGATAACTTTATTTTTCACCCAAGACATTAACAATAGTCTAAAAAAGTAACTTGCAGGTAGATCTAGAAGGTGCAAAGGATTGTGTACCTACTTAGGAAATTTGGTTTTAGTGTGCATAGAAGGACTAATTCACCCAAGGGAATATGGGTCCCTGTAGGATTCTTTTGCGTTGTTTTTGAGGTCCTCTGATGACAGATCTAAGCTTTTGATTCTTGATTGCAAAGTTGTCAAAATGCTATTAGAAAATTTGTAGATGAGTTTTCATGAGTTGACAAGATGTAGGGAATCAAATGCAGTAATGGACAATTTTTCTTCAAGCTTCCCTTAATCCTCTTCAAATGTAAAACCTACCTTCAATGGCTTCCTTGAAGGACTAAATTCATGCACATCACTTCAAGGTCTTGGATCTTGCTTGCATGATTTGTTTGAATGCTTTTTAAAGCTACAAAAGTGTTAGCCTTCACAAAAAAATGATAACATGAACACACATAAAGTCACATAGAATTTGACATGACATGAGGATCTTGAATTGCTGCAATAAAGCTCTTAAAATGTTGGCCTTGATTTCCTCAATGGTGCTCTTGAGAATAATAATTTCTCATAAAATTCTCCTTCTTTCAAATGGTGAAAAGACTAGGTATTGATAGGCATTTCTCTAATTTATCAAAAAAAAAAAATTGATAACTGACATTTGCAATTTGAATTTTGAATGTTACAATGTCGATACCGATATATCAAAAATTGGTCCTCAAAAAAATAGGGTGACCCATACACCCTAGGGCGAATGGGTTTTGGCCCTATTTTCTAGGACATTAAGTGTTGGGGGCTAAATAATAACTAGATGCATTTGTTCAATGCTTGCAATTTCTAAGAAAGTGGTAAAAATAAGCTATAGAATGCATAATTTAGGAAATTAGGGACCTAGTTAAAATCAATAATTTAGGGGGCAGAAATATAGTGTGAAATTGTCAAGGGTGACAATTTACAATGCTACATTCATCTCCCACTTTAGTGAGAGTATGAACTTACGCTTAGACTCAAACTAAAATAGAAAATCTATGTCAAGAGGGGTCCAATTGGCCAAATGTTGAAGAGATAGGATGAGTACTTGGATCAAGAGAGGTGATTAAGCCCTGAGGATCCAAGATCACATGGCAAACCAACATAAGCACAAAGGAAAACACGTATGTATGATATGCAACAAGACAACATACACAAACATACAATGTCAACATGAAATGCAAAAAAGGAGGGTATGGATAATCACGAGTTAGCAAGTTATGTTATGCTAGGATCCACACCAAAGGTGTTCATGACTCACACAATAGCAAAGTCTGATATTTTCTAGGAACTATTTGATCCTAATGTAGGGTTCATTAAGATTATTTATTAAAGACAACCAACAATTTCTTTCTTGAATTGAGTTTTATGTATAGTATACTAAAAAGAAATTTTTGGTCCTCAACATCCATATTTTTCCAAGAAGATCTCCACCATCCAAATCCATTGGATCATGGAACTTCTCTTATATCCCAAACCCTCGCCCATCTAATCCATCATATTATTTTATGTTAGGAGAATTAAAAGGGAAGGAAATGCAAATGTTTTGTAATAAATATAATGTACTAGTGCACTCCTTGTTTGAATTTAGTGTAGGCCAAATAATAGTTGATTTAAATTCCATTTGTGTTGCTAAACAAACTGTGGAAGACATTTGTGATTCCATCGATTAAGCTTTTAGAATACATACTCAAATCAAGGACAAAGAATTTTGCTTCATAATAACTCATTACAAAATGTGAAAAATATACCTATAAATGATCAACATTTATCATATGCATGCCATCAATATCTAAATATTAACAAACATATTTACTCTAGTCGATGGAGGAATATCACAAATAAATTATATTCAAGTGTAGTGGCATGAAAATAATGATGACCATAGAATGGAATTACTGGTATACAACATGTCTTCCCTGATTTGCTATCACTTTGTATTACACAATGGAGAACAATCAAATTGAGACCATCATATTTGATTGCCATCATTGGTGATATGCAAAGTTGTGGTTGGAGATGAGTCCACCGTTCTTGATGTGGCGCAACATTTCTGGTCTACAATATGTCCACCACAGTTTTGCACAATGGTAGTTGCTCCAAACTTGCTGGAAATGATTTGCGCATAATTTTTGTATTTGTATTTGCATTTTGAAGGAGGATCTTATTTTGAGCGGAGACATGGAAGATGAATATGATGTTGAGCAGAATAAGCAACATTCCCATCTTGGTAAGTATCATATTTTCTTGGGCAGAGTGTGGATTTGTTTTGAGAAGGCAGTGAAATCTCGTTGCCCTTCAACTAAATAAAAAGTTGCAGATGGGAATTAGGGTTTGGGTTTGTTCAATGGGTATGGAGAGGAGGCCAGATGGAGATCGTTTATATAGAATAAGGAGGATAAACATCTAAATTATAGACATTCAGATTAAACAACGTGGAAGAGATTTGAGAGTGCGAGAGAGTCAAGTCTTTATGTTGAATAGCATTGTGGGAATTTCATGTATTTGACCAATTCAAAATTTATATCATATGTTAAAGTTGTTGAACAGCATTGTGGGAGTTTCATTGGTTTTTTTTTTAAATTTTAAAGCTTCTGTTTTAGAGGTTGTATATAGCAGACAAGGATGTGGTTTAAAGATAACCGTAGTCAAATTTTGCGGATTGCATAACAGATTCTTTGTAGAGTAATAATTCCATTAATTCTATGTGACCCATTCAAAAATTCATCGGAGTCAAACATTCAATTAAAATAAATTCAAACATTTGACCCACATTCAATTCCAATTGCCTCTAAAACAGTCCTCATTAGTTCTCTCAATAAAAATAATATAATATTTTTTTTCAACAATGATACATACCTTTAGATTGGTCCCATTACAAACTCCCAAAAAAAATATTAATAAGCATGATGCTATAAATCTCAATCATGGTGATAAAAGACTCTGGCTTAACTAATTTAAAAGGTGATTGTCCGACATTCTTTACATCTCACCTTGCTAAACACTAACTAAATTTTCATGAGTTGAGTTTTAATCCTTTTTTTTAAATGTTAGTATAGCACATAGATTCATCAAAAGGTGACTCTTTCTTAATAGGATGATCTAAAGAACTATTAGATAAATTAGATTTAATTATTTAGGATTTTATTTTATAGAAAGAAATTTGTTTGGTATAATAATGTGAAGATTTATGTATATGAAGAGGCAATTAAATATTTGATCTTTTAACATATTAAAAAAGAACAAAATTGTAAAATATTGAAAAAAAAAAATGTTTAGATATAAATAATTAATATTTAATAAGATAAGTTTTTAAAAGTTATCAAATCTTAAATATTTTAATATCTTTTATATTTGATGCCCTCCAAAAGTATAATAATATTAAAAGAATGTAAGAAAATCATATAGATATGATGTAAGAAAATTGTATAGATACAATTTTTCCTAATCTCATGACTGTATCTTAATAAAAAACACAGCATAAAAAAAATATAATTTACAAGAATATAAGTAAAGGCACTCAACAAGCTAATATATACCAACTTACGATTAACTATTTATCTCTCACTTTAAGAATGAGTGATATAATATTGATTGATAATGTTCCCAAAAGCATGACCCCTAATCATTTCCTAGTAAATATGAGAAAAATCTATGCATATTATATGTTTCATGTGTGTACAAATGATAGGAAATGATTAATACCATTAGATTTTTCACTATTTATATCAAAGTTTTCTTCATGAAGCTTATCCATATATGAATATAACAACATAAACTCTAGTTGAAGGGATTGAATTACAGGGAACCACATATATTCATTCTTGCAAGGATTACTCTCAACAAATACTCTTGGGTTTTAAAGAGTTTATTATGGTTAAAAAATCATTTTAAATTTAGGTAGAGATGTAACATGATTATGACCATATTAATTGTCTTAATTTGTTTTGTAGGATACTTATTTAAATAATATATTGGAAAAAAATCCTTAGAGAAATATCATCTATTTTTAAAACAAATGCTACAATGATCATATATTGAGTACATTTCAAAACATTTATCTTTGTAATATTGAACTTATACTTAGATTGAATAAAATCAAGTCTACACATTGAGCATACTAAATTGTTGAAAATGGAAAATATACAAAAGGCTTATAATTAAGTTCTACAAATATTCATTTTTTACCAAATTGTCTAAAAATGAGACCATATGGCTAACAGTATCATTTGACCAATAAATCAATGTCATATCCCATTTCCATTCAATCTAGTATTTACATATTAGGTCTATATGTGTCCTCTATTTTTATCTACTATATGTTTTCCCTTCTTGATTATGCTTTTCTTCCAACTCCTCTCCTCCCATCTTCCTATCAAATTTTTGTACTTTCCCTTACTAGCATGCTTATTGCTCAAACCTACATGCATCATCCTATAGTTTGAGCCTTGTAATATGGTTTACCCCTCAATCCTTAATACTTTTTCCTATGTTTTTGTCCCCCTCCTAACTTTCTAGCACATATCATATTATTTTTGCTGTCATTAATTTCAAAGTGGAATCTTTCTTGCCCATCATCATTGTTCAAGTTTGAAGTTATATACGTGTGCATTGTGGTTGACCTATTATATTTTTAGAAAATATAAAAGAGTGAATGTTTTCATTTAGGATCATCATCTACACACCAAAATTTATTTTAGAATCCATTTTGAGTACTTATGGTCAAGCGTGGGAATTTCCTAAGATGAAAACCCTAGTGATTTGAAAAGGAGAACTTGTATAGAGTTTACATTTGATCATTATTGCATGTGAACTATAGCTGCATTGTATTGATCTATTTTTTAATTATTGTTGGCATAAATTGTTACTATTGTAGATTTATTTGAATATAATACAATCATTATTGTAATAAGAAAGAGAGAAGGAATTCTATATTTATTTTTTATTCGTTATAATAAGAATATTGAATGTTAAGTTATTACTGACTAGAGTGTAATAAAACTTTTAATGAATAAATTATAATTTAAATATGAGTTTATAAGTTTTGCTTAAATATTACTGCATGTTAGTGTTTTTACTTAAATAATAAGTGATTGTGGAAGTTTAAGAATTGGATTTAAATTATTCTTTGGCTAGGGACATTATAGCACAGTATCTGAGTTGACCATGATAGATTACATTATACAAGTTGGAATCTAGGATGCAAATATCTTGTATGTATTATTTATCTAATGCATATAACATCCCTTCCTCTCATAAGATATATATAATATTAGATTGGAAACTAGAAACCATGTTAATATTAATTTATTACTAAGGAAACTCCATAATCATCTCTTTTATAACACCCTTGTGAATGATGTGTTCAATCAAAAGTGATCCCATAACAAAGACTTCTATTGATCATTCCAAATTTTGTATTTTTCCATGCTTAGCACTTCTTATTTTCTTAGGTCAAGGTAGTCTTTGAAATTCATTATTTGTGATCATAGCACCAATTAAATCATATAAGTCATCTATTTTTCTGTGGTGTATTTATCATTTGACCCTTATGAACCTATTATATGAACTAGATCTAGCCATCTCTTCTAGTTGATCCTAATTTATGGGTGTGACACTAGATTCATATTTTAGTCCTTGCATGAAGTCCCTTGATAATGAAATCAATTGGAAATGAAAACTAGTGTCTATATTTTCCATCCAAAAACATGTGTAGAATAAATGAATTGTCCATCTTAGCATGAATGAAGAAGAGATCTTCTTCACAAACTTTATATTATAATTTGTGCTAGTTATTCAATTGTATTAAGTGACACTTCCCTAATGCAATAATCCATTAGGCTAGTGGTTTCATTTTTTCAACTAATAATTTTCTTATTTTTTATATCATTTATCATGACCATGGATTCACCCTATATGATAATATCTCAATTTTTAATATAAACAAGCATCATTATTTCCATTCTAACTCCTAAAACATTCAAATTTCCCCAACCACATCATCAAAATTTAGCTTGAGCTTCACATTTGGAGGTGGGATCCATTTAATATTAATATAATGTTTGTCGTGTCTCAACCCACAATTCTGTATTTTGATAAAAACAATAATCATATATAAACATATTTATTAAAATATAAGAAAGGTAAAATCATCACTTGAAGAAATGTTGAAAACATTAGAACTATAAGAACATAAAGGTGTGTGTGTGTGTATAAACAATAATCACCTATAATTGATCACCTATAAACATAAATTAAATCATAAGAAAGCTAAAATCATCACAAGGAAATGTTGAAAACATTAGAACCATAAGAAAATAGAGGTGTATATATGTATGTATATGTATATGTATATATATACATACATGTATATATATATACATACATGTATATATATATATATATGTATATATATATACATGTATGTATATGTATATATATATGTATATATATATACATGTATGTATATGTATATATATATACATGTATGTATATGTATATATATATGTATATGTATATGTATATGTATATGTATATGTATATATATATGTATATGTATATGTATATATATATATGTATATGTATATGTATATATATATAGATGTATATACATACACACACATATATATAGATGTATATACATATATATGTATATATATGTGTATATACATATATATATAGATGTATATACATATATATATGTATATATGTGTATATACATATGTATATATATATGTATGTATGTATGTATATATATATATATATAGTTGAAGGGAAGAGGTTTCACTGCTTTCACAAAACAAATCCACACTCTGGACAAGAAAATATGATGCTTACTAAGATGAGCATGTTGTTTATTCTACTCAACTTTATATTTTTCTTGAGTGATCCCATAATATTGGTTTACAATTTTTGGCCAAACTAGACACTGAACTGATTTTTTCTAACTAAATCTTTGGGCACCTATAGCTGGCTAAACCATGAGGAATTTGAAGATGATTCAAACTAGTGATTTGTGGCATTTTTTCTGTAGATTCTAAATATATTTTTTTCAAAAATTTTGGAATTATATTACACTTCTTTTTCCATCTCCTTCAAAAACTAGTTGTTTTTCAGTAAACACCATTTTTAAGATGTGACGCTCACCAGATAACACATAACTTTTTTCCATGAAGGATAAAATTATTTTTCTGAATTTAGATTTGTAACTATGATATAGTGCTTCCAATTGGTGTCATAGTGTTTTATTGAATATTTTTACTTAATCAAGTTTTGAAGTCAAATCAATTACAATTCAGACATAGGAGACATATAACACATAACTTTTTTTGTATGTATCAAAATTTTTTTTTTGTTGGATCAAGGAATTCAATATCTGGTGCACTCATATTTTTTTTTTCTTTTATAATCTTCTATTTTTCCAAATGTGCACAATAGAGAGCTTGATTTTATGAAAAATAAAAAATAAACCTACATTCACAAGAAATAAAAAATAAATATAATAATTAAATTAAATTTATTTAAAATGATACTTTTTGGGAAGCTTATAATAAGGACTACATACTTACAAAAAATAAATTCTAAATGAATTCGTTTGATCCTTCAAAAGGTAAATCAAATGTGGTTTTCTATCAGCATTTTGATAGGTGTAAAGGAGACTCTGTTATAGGTATGGTTTAAAACTAGCGGGGTTCTATCCAAGGGGGTTTTATCTAAGGTAGTTTGATCAAACCCTCTTCAATTGGAATGTTTTAAATGGAACTTTTTAAGGCTTAAATCATTATATTTTCTAAAAATATGTGATTTCAGCAAAAAAAACGAATCTCCCAGAAATTGTAAACCAATTTTGTGGGATCACCCCTTCCATGTCTCTGCTCGAGAAAAGCTCCTCCTTCAAGATGTAAATACAAAGACATAGATGTAAATATAACATTGTTCCCTTGTAGGTATTAATTCAAAGAAAATATCATTATTATACCATGATCAAAAGCCTAATTGGAAACAATCAAAGCAGAAAAAGTAGGGCCATTAGCACATACCAAAGAAAACAAAACATCAAACCTAGTAATGTCATGTTCTTCCAAAAACTTAGTTATCACCTCAATTGTACATTGTTTATGTGATTGAGCTTCAATGCATCTTGTATGATAATATGTAGCAATAAGGATATACGGGATGTCTAACAAAAAAAATTGGATTGATTACATGTGATGAAATTAAGTCTCTATTGTCCAAAGGAATGAACCTTCATGACTAGTTGTAATGGCAAAGCTAAATTATTCTCTTTAGAAGAAGATATTTGGTAAATGTGATACGAATAAACCTGGGAATGTGCATCCTTGAATACTATAGGCCAATAATATCCATCTCACAAGATCTGATGAGCTATAGCTACACCTAAGCCGTTGACAATTCTAATTCTTTTATAAAAATCTTTTAATACTTTATTTGTTTCTTCTTTCCTTAAACACATAAGGTAAACCCTATCATGATTCTTTTTGTACAACAACTCAGCTTTTATCATAAAATGATTACTTTTCAAGTGTAAAGCTCTTGACAATAAAATCAATTGAAAATAACAAGTGATACTTATAATTTCCATCTAATAAAATGTGTAGAATAAACTTACTTTCCACCTTATAATGAATGAACTTACTTTCAATACCAAATAAATCAATTGCTCTCTACACCACACTTTTGACCGGAGAGATAGCGAATGCATCCAATATAAGCATACAATGGAATTACTGGATTACAATATGTCCTCCCTGATTTGCTATCAATTTGTATTACACAATTGATAACAATCAAATTGAGATCACTAGGTTTAGCTTTTGAAGTAGAGCATCGGATTTGATTGCCATCATTGGTGATATGCAAAGTTGTGGTTGGAGATGATCCAACGTTCTTTGACGTGGGGCCCAACAATTCTTGTCTGCAATATTTCCAGCACAGTTTGTGCATGATGGTAGCTGCTCCAAACTTGTTGGAAAGGACTTGTGCTCAATTTCTGTATTTGTAATTGTATTTACATTTAGAAGGAGGAGGTTATCTCGAGCGGAGACATGGAAGTCAAATATGATGTTGAGCAGAAGAAACAAGGTGGTCATCTTAGTAAAGAATCATATTTTGTTGGCCAGAGCGTGGATTTGTTTTGTGAAAGCAGTGAAACCTCTTCGTCCTTCAACCAAATAAAACGTTGTAGATGTGAATTGTTGAATGGATTTGGAGAGGAAGGCAGATGGAGATCGTTTATAAACACGTAGAGAGACATTGAGAATCAAGTCTTGATGTTGAATAGCATTTTGAGAATTAGTCATACTACTCAAGCGGGGTAAATTCAGTTCCAATTGCCTTTTCATCATCAACTTTCTGGCATTCTTTTGATTTTTAAGTGTATAACCCATTATTTTTCATGATTGGCATCTCGTTGCTCTAAATTTTATCTTTTACTATTATTATTTTACAATGGGTATTCTATTGGAATATTTTTGAAAAATATTCAAATTTTCAAACCTTTATTTAAACTTATTTTTAGTGGGGTTATTATTTTTTAATTGAAAATCATATATACAATATTAATTATAAATTTAAAATACGTATAAAAATTTCAAAAAAAAGTGTTGGGTATATATACGCTTTTAAGATATGTAATGTAGTGCAAAAACTAATGTATGTGTTATAGATTAAGTATGGAGCAGATTTATTTTTTTTATTTGAAAAAAGCATAGACACCTCCTATAAGGTAAGTTTCAAAGAATACCGCTCATCCTAAGTGTAATGATCATTTTCGCAAAGAAAAAGAAAAAAATAATCAATAGATGAAAGAAGTGACAATTTGACTAAAAACCACTAAGTATTCAATGTTGATAGATATTGAATTTCTAACAAGGCATCGAAGATTTGATACTTGATAACACATACCTATAAAGAGATAGTGTGATCATAGAGGATGTGTTCAGGTATTGGCCTTTAGAGTCAACAAGTTGGAATTGGTTGTGACAATTGATAAGATTGCCATTTGTTTCCTATTTTTGTAAACTAAACTAGAAACATCAATTATGACTATATAAGATGAGACCAATATTAGAAAAACCATAGATATTCAAGAAACCTAAGCATGAGCAGTGTATTTATTACATTTTTTGAAGCATACAAAACCTTGTTGTTACAAACCCAGAATTGAGCTACATGGTTTGATCTCACCTTCTAAACTACTTGGGTATTTCCTTGTTACTACTCAAGTGTTTAAAGCCTTGATGAGGTTGTCTCTATGATTTCACTCAAGATATATCTCTATTGCTAGCCATGTGTTCATAGACCTGGTAAAGGCACCTAAATTACACTAGAAGCTACTTGAGTTTCAATGATATTATTTTTTTCTTTTTTTCCTTTTGATATTTTTTTTTTTTGATACATAAGATTATTTTATTAATTTAAAAAGGAGAGCATACAGTCTGTCTGCTATGCAGGATATTTCAGTCGTTTGAACCAAAACCAGAAGCAAAATTGCCAGAGCCATAGTCTAACCCAAAAAAATCCCAAACACAAACTATCCACTACTAGACTAGAGCAATTACTGACTAAAAGCATATAAAACAACCAAATTACAGAAACCCATTAAGATTCACAAAGGACTCGAAGTTCTTGACCCAGTCGAAACCTTCGACTGCCATTAACCCTAACAATTTCTTTAGGTTTTCCACTACAACAACCACTATCATTTGGTGACACATGAGAGCCACCCCGCTCAGGTCCAAGAGGAAGGGATATAACCTAACCGCCTCGTCTGTATTTCACAGGAGCTCCAAATCATCTGGACGTGGGATCCTGGTACCTAAAATTGTCACCTTCAGAACCTCCTCCACACCGCCTACCAAATCCTTCCTAAACAGTCTCACCAACAACTCCTTCACCTCCATCTTGGAGACTCGACTATCGAGCAAAGAGGCCAATAACCACAAGGAAATATGTGTGTTGTCCCTCCCATACTTCTTTCGCTCGAGGTGACCAGAGCCCAGAATCATCTTAACTGCCACAAGTGCAAGAGGATCAATGTTGAGAAAAATTTGCTTCAACCTTTGGTTCGTTATCTCTCTAAACACAGCCTGCCTCGACATTGCAAACAGGGAAATTGGGGTGTTCGTTCCAAACCACAACAGACCCTCCACCGAAACTACTAAAATAAACTTTTAGCGCTCGGACATTGTTATCCATAGACAACTCCTGAAGCCGAGCATAGGCGGCCAACCAACACACCACCATTAACTAAACAACACCCAAATACTTTACTATGCTACACAAACTAATGATCCCACAATCACCAAGCAATTCCATTGACACGTGAAGGCAAGGAAAGTTGTCCTTGCACCAATGATGTCGTCCTGCATACCCAGTTTCATATGCGAGGCCATCATTAAAAAATGAGCTCAAACTGTCCTCCATGAATACTCATACTCTCCTTGGATGACGTCACCAACCCTTCCCACCAACTTCCACCTCAACTCTAGTCTCCCCTGCATGGATGCCACTCATCTCGAACTGATAAAAGCCCTCTGCCAGCCTGGAGGGCTACCCCCACCCCCCAACTGCCCACTTTTTTTTATTTTGATATTGTTTTCAAGTACATTTGAGAATCTTATCTCAACTCACTAATAATGAATCATATTGTTGAGTTGGAAATCATAGTGGAAACATAAGTAGATATTTATAATTTTTTCTTAATACTCAACTACAATAGCTAATCCCAACAACTCAAGAAATATTAGGATTTTTAAGAATACTAGATTTTAAATAATGCTTTAGGAGATACATATCAAAATGGTCATGTTCCAAAGGGAGATCTCCCATGCAATCTACCACTGATATTTGAAACTAAAAAAAATTGAGTCGTAACCATCCTTTATTCAAGGAATACTCAAGACCATAATCACTCAATAATTTCTCCATTTTGGACCTTTAATAAAATATTTTAGTAAAATAAAACCCCTAAAAGATAAAGAAAGAGAGGAATAAAAATAAACCAACCTAAAAACAAGCAACAAAAAGACACAAACAAAGCACCTAAATTAACTATGCACAAGGTAGAAATCAAGACTACCCACGTTTGAAAATAATGCTTTAAAAATTATCCATTGACTAGAAATGGAATAGCTTCTCTAGTAAGAGTTTGTAGTTAGTAGGTATGGTCACCCATAATTTTAGTAATTTGGAAGGGACATGACCACAACCTATCAAGCTTGTCATTATCTCCATTATTTTTATTAGCTTTGTCCCACTAAAGGAGTAAACTAGAAATATGTAAAGCTTTGACCTTAGCTCTTTTATCAAATGAGCATTCCACAATTCCCTAATGCTTAGCAAAAAATTTAAGAGATGTGTCACATTTCTCTTCTAAGTGTAGTAGTTAAAGAAGTCTAGCCTCTACTTTTTCATCCATTTCAAGGTAATCATTCATATTAATAAAGTAAGGATTTTCAAATTGATAAGGAACATAGGATCCATCCCATATACTAGATGATAAGGTGGAGTACCTAAAGAAGTTTTAGTTCTAGTCCTATCTACCCATTATTATATTCTAACTATATGCCACTCTCTAGGATTTTTATCCAATAGTTTCTTTTAATGATAGCAAGCAAGTTTCTATTGGTTGATTCTATAACATTGTTCCAGGTTGTAGATATTAATTCAAAGAAAATCTCAATAGTATACCATGATCAAAAGCCCAATTAGAAAAATTAAAGAAGAAAAAGTATGGTCATTGTCACATAGGTCAAAGAAAATGAAACATCAAACCTAGTAATGTTGTGTTCTTCCAAAAACTAAGTTACCACCTCAATTGAACATTATTTGCATGATTGAGCTTCAACGCATCGTGTACAATAATATATGTAGCAGTAAGGATATACCTATGTCTAACAAAATATTTGGATGAATCACGCTTGATGAAATTAAGTCTCCAAAAAAGAGAATTAGAAGGATATAAGACCTTTTGAAAATGTGTCCCTTGGTGTAGGGACATGATGATGAATAACTCCTGAAGCATGAAGAAATTGTAAACTCTATCGATGATGAACTAGTGTCTGTTGGAATCAACGAATCTCCAAGAAATGTGAATCAAGATGTGAGATACAAAACATGAGTGAACTGATGAATATTACTCAACCAATGTATGCAAAGTTTATCAAATTCTGTGAATTCAATAATACAAATAGTACTATGATAAGGAGTACTATAATCTCAAAATGTGATCCATTGAATTAATCCCATATGAGAGATCAAGATAGAAGGCTCATAAGACCTCCAAAAAAAATTTGCTTCATTAAAAGAAGTATTAGCATAACACATCATAGTCCCCCCTAAATGTTAAGAGACTATAAGCAGAACCAACTGAAATTGAGAGTGCAAGAAATGTAGAGATGTACAAGGTGTGCTCCAAGGCACACTCGCATGAGGTGAGAATCATGAAGAGACATTGTTGTGATGTTAAATCACAAGGATTCACAACTGTGATGTCAAATCAAGATTCTACACAACTCTCCATTACACTTCATAATTCAGTGTAAGTACAAAATTTTCCAAATTCCCTTCACACATTCGATTTTGTGGCCCTTTATATGAGTGCATTTACAAGCAATTTTGGTGTTACAAGTTCTTCAAAGTTAATGTCATGAGGTAGATTAAGAAGACATGTCTTTCAAACCTCAAAAAGTGACAAAAATTGAAAATTAAACCCCCTTATTCAAGGAATGACCCCCTTTGCCAAATTCATTGTAAAGAAAATATTGATTCCCCTTTTGCAAATTTTTAACTAAGACAAAAAATAACAAAAAAATCCCCCTTTTTACAAACACTTGTGATTGATCAAAACCACTATATTAATATGGACATTTTAACTAAACCATAAAATTTAAATATTCACAAATGGCTAAGCATACATGCTAGTGGTTAGTACAAAAGTTTGTCTTCTTTACAAAAGAAAAAGAAAAGGCGGCCATTTGACTATATATTCAATAGGGAAATCATGCCAAGTGTGTTAGGAGGTGGTTGCAATCAAATAAGAAGGTGAGACCATGTGTGGCCCTTCTAAGAGAGATCGATGTGCTAGAGAGTGTTGGCCAATAATAGAGTATAACAGAGTATAACTCTGCACATTGCAATGGTTGTGTGCATAAAGGGGCACAACCTTACATTGCATGTTGACTCCTTGCAAGCGCCATATTTATTGCAATGGTCATGTGATCTTCCTGCAAAAGTGTGGGCCTTCTCCCCATATGCTTCTCTAACAGCCACGGCAACAGAAGATTGCCATGCCACCGCCAATGTCCTCCAACGCGCCCCCGTGTGGATTTCCCTCGCGGTTTGAGTCATGCCCTCTGAAGTTTCACGTAGTCTCTCCAATTAGAAATTGCACCTGCCAAGTGAAAAATGCCTCACCAATAGTCAAACGCTTTCCACAAATGAATCGGCTTGCACAAAATGGATGAAATCCTATAGCGCTAGCCTCTAGGAAACTCATGGCCTGCTTGGAGGATTTACTCGCTGCTTATGCGCCTCATTTCACCGCCCCTTGTTGCTGCCAAATTTGATGTCAAATTGAATTCTTACCACACAATTTTGGGGTGTTGCGTGGGCTTCTCAAGACCGCCAATGCAAACATCTTCACTTAAAGCTTTCATACCATAGTAAAAACTAGGAGAATCTAGGAGATGAAATGACAAGTAGAATGAACAATATGCAATATTGTATTTAGTTGATCTAAATTACATTGAATATGAAGCGCTGCATATATTTGTAAGGATGAGGCAATTCACCTATGAGATGGACTGACAAGTGTCCCATAATGTGACACATATGAGTAGAGAAGTGTCCTGTAGGTGTCAACCTTAGGAACACTTGGAGTGTGCGAACCAACAACCTCTATGACCAAGTCATCAACCTTGATGCCAAGTGTTGGGTGACCTTTGACGTGAGATGGAAAGACTTCCAACCTCAAAAGCTATGTGCATGATGTTTACCAAATAACTTGGTAACCTCTAGAGGTCTAAAAGGTTGCACATTTGGTTACAAAAGATGTTATTTAAGCTCATCAATCTAAGTACACTTAAGCATAGTGAATAGATTAATTAATCACACTAACATCTATTGTGCAAAGAAATGAATTTTCAGGATTGGTTGTAATGGCTAAGCTAAATTTTTCTCTCTAGAAATATATATTTGGTATTTACATGACATGAATAAACATGGGAATGTGCATCCTTGAAGACTGCAGGCCAATAATATCCATCTCACAAGATTTGATGAGCTATAGCTACACAAAACTGTGGCCAATTCTAATTCTTTTATGAAATCCTTTAGTGCTTGATTTGCTTCTTCTTTCCTTAAACACATAAGGTAAACCCTATCATGATTCTTTTGTACAAAAACTCAATTTCTATCATTAAATGATTACTTTTCAAGTGTAAAGCTCTTGACAATAAAATCAATTGGAAATGACAAGTGATATTTATAGTTTCCATCTAAAAATATGTGTAGAATGAATGAACTTTCCACCTTAACATGAATGAAGGAGAGATCTTGTTTACAACCTTTATATTATAATTCATGCTTACTAATTATCTATATGAGCTATTGTGTAATTTTACAAATTATCTACTAATTTGATACCCTCTCCATAACAATGTTGCATAGAATAAGAATTTAATAGTGTTGATTCTGCTATTTTTTTAAAAAGAGCTTCTTTTTTTTTGACAATTTTAAAGTCTTTTAATTCATTTTTATTATATATTTTGTTTAAAATTGATTGAATTTAAAATAGCTTTCACAAAAATTAAGACTAATTAAATTTATATGTTCAATAAGAATGAATACAATATATAAAAAAATAGGTTTAAATCTAAATTCATAACCCATTATAAGTGGGCCTGAAAATATGTCTTATGAAGGTCATGCAATAATAAACTAGATAAATTTCATCTATACAAAAACTCAAAGTAATATCAAAATCGAAAGCAAAATCAATACCAAATAAATTAATTGCTCTCTACACCACACTTTTGACTGGAGAGATAGCGAATGGATCCAATATCAGCATACAATGGAATTACTGGATTACAATATATCTTCCCTGATTTGCTATCAATTTGTATTACACAGTTGATAACAATCAAATTGAGATCTCTGGGTTTAGATTTTGAAGACGAGAATCAGATTTGATTGCCATCATTGCTGATATGCAAAGTTCTGGTTGGAGACGAGTCCAGCGTTCTTTGATTTGGGGCAACACTTCTTGTCTGGAATATTTCCAGCACAGTTTGTGCACGATGGTAGCTGCTCCAAACTTGTTGGAAAGGATTTGTGCACGATCTCTGTATTTGTATTTAGAAGGAGGAGCTTATCTCGAGCAGAGACATGGAAGACAAATATTATGTTGAGCAAAATAAACAACGTGCTCATCTTAGTAACTATTGATCTCACCATCATATTTTCTTGGACAGAGTGTGGATTTGTTTTGTGAAAGCAGTGAAAGCTCTTCGCCCTTCAACTAAATAAAACGTTGCAGATGGGAATTGCGCTTTGGCCTTGTTCAATGGATATGGAGAGGAATGCGTATGGAGATTGTTTATATAGAAAAGAAGATAAACAGTAGAGAGACATTGAGAGTCAAGTCTTGATGTTGAATAGCATTGTAGGAATTGCATGTAATTGACTGATTCAAAGTTAACATCACATTAGTCATACTACTCAATCGGGGTAAATTCAAAGTTAACATAACATAGTTTGACTTTGTCCATCTTGGTTTTTTCAATTTAAGTTAATACCTCAATATTTGCAGGATGGGAAATGAAAATGTAAATAGATTTTATTTTTTATAGTTCATTATAGTAGGTAATATGTTTTTGAGTCTAGATATATGGTTTATACTATATTGATTTTAATACAAGATGTACATATGGACAATCTCATGTAGGATTTGAGCTTGTGACCTCTCTTTCAAGAGTACAAGTTATCCACTATTAGACCAACTCAAGTGTAGATTGTTATAGATTTGATTTTTAACTATTTTTTTTTTTATAACAAGCATTCTAGTGATATATTTATGAAAAATAATCAAATATAAAATTTATTTTTATATTTACTATGATAGGATTATTGTTATTTTAATTGAAAAGTATATATACTTAATTGTAAATATAAAATAACACATTTTTTCATTAGATGTTAGAGTTATTCCTTACAAAAAGTCTTAATTTAGGAGATAGACTTATCAAAAATGACTCAGTTATTAAGATGATCAAATGAACCATTATTAAATTGATATTTAACAATATGTTACATGATAACTTTATTTTTCACCCAAGACATTAACAAAAGAAAATAAATGAAAAAAATCATGATATGAACACAAATGTGTTAAAATGCACACTCACACACAAGAGATGTCATGAGACAAAGCAGCAACACTCGAGAAACATGATGTCAATACATAAATGATGATTTCACAAGCAAAAGAATTGGCTCTTTCATGTGATAAAATCACCATGACTACCATGCAAGAGAGAAAAGTTACTTATAACTATGATGATTGGATGCAAGATCACTCACTACACCTACCATAGAATGAGAAATAATTTCCATTTCCTATTCCAAGAAAACCTAAGAATCAATTCATCCCTCCAAATAAACTATGACATAAAAACACATCCAAAATGATATGGAAACAACATCCAAACCAAGAGGAATGTCTAATTAGAAGGTTGCACATTAGTGAGATTCAATATCTCAACCTACTCTATTAAGAGATTAACTATTTCCTCACAAGATACAACAAATGTCATAAAAGGAAGAATATGTAACAAAGAACAAGAAATAACATCAAGCTAAGTTGATAAGAAGACAACAGAGATGCCAACAGTCAACCTTTCTTTAGGAAAATTTTCTAAAATAGGTCAAAAACTCTATACTATCTCAAGATTTCCCCTTTTAATCATGATCAAGCCTATTACTAATAGAATTCTCTCCTAACCATCCTAGAATTACCCCTTCGTCAACAAAATCACTTGTCATAAAATAGGTGATTATTTTACTATCAAAAAATTCTTATTTTGGAGAATGAGACCTCAAGAGACTCCATTTTTTATTTTGTAGGTATAAGGATTCACTACAAGAATACTATCCAAAATGACATAAAAACATTTGAAGTGACAACCTTCAAAATAAGCACCAACTTGTACAAAAGACTAAAGACTAGAGGATTGTCAAGCCAATGCAAGCCCATGAAGGTCAAATATAAAACATGTTGTAGCATCATCATTTTAAGAGCTATTGTAAAATAGTTTGAACTAATAATTTCATTATGAATAGGGTTCAATTTTTCAATATTAACATCCATGAATAGTATAAATCTATTTTAACCAAAAGAATTATATCACTATTCAAAATTATTTTTCTCTATTCTTATCAATGCAACAAGAAACATTTGTGATTGAGCAAAAATCCTAATTCCTCGGACTAAGTGACAATAATTCTATAGTTAATTATTAAATAAAATTAGAAAAATAATTCTTCCTTAGTTTTGATCACTAAATAATACCTCATAGCAATGACATACCACTCATGTTCCCTCAATGTTATAGTTTTTTTGTATTTTGTGTACATCCTGATAAAATCTAAGCATTGATGTACACAAACCATTGGATATGCTAAGGAGGATGAGCTATAATGGTTCATAAGAATTTCCACTATTTTAAATTGAGATCTAGTCATAAAACCTACCATTGGTCTATATTATTTATCAAGTTGATATTTATTAATACAGTAATATAACACATGATGAAAATTGTCCACTTGTGTTTTATTTGCACTCATTAGTTATATTATAAATATTGTCATTTGACACATTCCCAAGAGTTCCTAAAAACAAAAGTGGCAATCTTGCTCCAAAACAGGGAACACTCTAGTGGTGAATCTTTTCCAATTAGCGAATTTTAGAAATCGGCCAAGTCAAAATTGGCGAATTAATCACACCCAGCAAGGTGTCCAAATCGCCTAAATTTTATGAATTATCAGTCCAATGCATGTCCATTCGCCAATGATTTTTTTTATGAGGCATATTTAAGCAATAAATTCTCCTTAACAAACTATGTGTTTCAATTGGACCAATTAAATTTTTTTCCTGGAATCACGGAAGCATGTAATAAAACACCTACATATTCGCCAATACTATTAAAACAACATTGTATCAAGACCCATTTCGCCAATTAAAATTTACAAATAGTTTCTTATGAGGAGGTTCATTTCACCAATAACATTAAAAAATAATTACATTTGAGGACACACTTTGCTAATTGTTATGACACTTCCATGCTAATCGTAGGGCCATAATGGCCTAAAAATTACAACGTATTGTTGTATAAATATGCGGGATTCGCCAAATTTTTAATATAGCATTTAAAAATCTTTCGGAATATGCCAAATATGGATTGATATAAATAAAATTGAAACTATCATTTATTCTTACACATTTTGTTCAATTCTCAATTCAGAAGTTATACTTGGAACCTTGAATTTGATCGTAGGAAAGTTACAAACTTACAACACAAGCATTCCTGCATTAATGAATAGCAAGTCAACAAAAACATAAACTTAAAGGTAAGTGACCATTTCTTCATAGTGTTATAGGATTTCTTTATCTCTTTTCCATTCTTGCTTCAATCTTCAAGATGATATTGAGTAGGGAATGAGATCTATATTCTTTGTCCTTCTTAAACAAGAAGACATTTTTTTCCAGCTTTTATTCAAAGTGAGAGATCAATATGTTGAGCAACAAGGGTAAGACTCCTCAGGGTGGTGAAGGGACTAGGAGGCCATCAAAACGCCCAAAATGTAGAGGTACCATACAGTCTTACTTTGGAATTAGCAATGCTTCTAATCCATCAAATCAAGATGGAGCTACATCATCAACTCTTCCACCAAATATTAATGAAGAAGGTGTTCACAATACCTCACCACCACTAAAAGGTCAAGGTGAGATTTTCATTGAGTTAAATGCGTCAAATGAGTATGGAAATACTGCAGAAGATGTTCCAAGGGATACCCTGGTTAGCCAGAATGAGATAATTGACTTGGGATCAGGATGATGTTGGTAGCAAGAAAAGAAAAGAAAATCAAAAGTGGGGCATGGGCGGGAAATTACAAGGAATTTTCAACTTGGTTGGTTGTCAAAGTACCCATTCATTGTACCGGTGGGGAAAGCAAACAATGTTGAAACTGCAGCAGAATGCATGTGTACGATTTGTAGTTGGAAATGTAAAAGAGACAAGAAGTTGTAGCTAAAGCTTGACACTATAGAAAAGCATATCAGTAAAGTTTACGAAAAACAAATCATAGATGGAAAGGAACAATCAGTCGTACAATGGAAATCAAAGGAAGAATGTTTTTATGTTAAGTATGTCGCAGAATATGAAGAGCATAAGCAAAGAATGTCAAAGCTTGCTACATGACAAGGTACACTTGAGGCTCAATTTGGAAAAGAAATGGAAGGAGAAAATTTGTCAAAAACTATTCAGATGAGTGTTGTTTTTCATATTTTTTCCAGATGGTGTCCTATGACAGACTACCCAGAATATTTTAATTTATTATCTTTTTTGGGTGTTCCTCACTTTCCTGGCTCACATTGGTCAATAAATATTGCATGGGAATGGGCAAACAGTCTTGCTGTAGTGGAAAAGAAATATCTAAAGGAGAAAGTAAAAGATCAAACTTCATTGCATTATCTTTAGATGAAGTTACTACAATAGACAATACTTCTTGGGTCTGTATGCATGTGTATACTGTAAACCAACATGTCCGCCAAGCTCATCTTCTCTATGTTCATAAAATGAAGGATAGTTCAACATCGCAAAATCTAGTTGAACTAGTTAAGAAATATTTGAATGAAATTGCAAGTATGGATGAGTTGGAAATTTCCAAAAAGTTGGTGTGTGTAGGAGTTGATGGAACTGTAGTGATGCAAGGTCAAAGGAGTGGTGTTTGCACAAAGTTACAAACTACTTGTGCACCATACATGTTTGGCATTCACTGCATGGCCCACAGAATGAATTTAGCATTCAAAATTGTAAGCAAGTTTCCTACAGTATCAAAAGTTGAAAATCTAGTCCGCGAGCTCTATGCATACTTCTGCCAAAGTCCCAAACGTTTCACAGAATTTCAAAATTTTGTTGAGGGGATAACAACAGGAAACAAGCATCTCAAGGATGTTGATACCAAATGGATCTCCCTGCATGGACCAATGCAATGAGTTATTTTAGAATATCAATCCTTGATTTCATTAATGTACGAGCATTACAACATACTAAACAAAGTGCCTAACCTCTTACACAGGTTAAGCGATATAGAGACACTCTTGACTTTAGCTCGTCTTCTCCCCATGCTGGATGAAATGAACAATCTTGTGAAGAAATCCCAAGACAAAACTATGTATATTTATGAATATTCCAAACTACATAGACATACATGCATGGACCTCGTTCATCTATATCTAGATCTAACACAAGAAAGCCCAATTTTTTTTATGTGGCAGAAAATTACTTATTTGAATAAGCTTGATAATTATTTATAGTTTAATGCAAACAAGAACTTATGTATATATAAGCATCTTAAACATCTGGTGCAAGACCTCATTGATTCCTTTCGTTTTTCCATTAGAGATGTTAGTGATCAAGGAAACAAGTCTGTCATCCCTCCTAACCAAAACTTGCAAATATTTACCAACCCCATGCCAAAACATAATATTTCATTTGTAAAAGCCAATGAAACCACTAAGATTGATTCAATGAATGTTGACGTGTGGATGATGAGAACACAGATACAACTCAACAAAGTCCCATGGCTACTAATCAACAAGAATAAAATCCTTCTGATGGTTTGGTTGCATTGGTTGAACTCAACATTGTAAGGGGGTGATCCCACAATAGTGGTTTACACTTTTTGGGACATCCTGATTTTTTGCTAAAATCACATATTTTTAGAAAATATAATTATTTTAGCCTTAAAAAGTTCCATTTAAAGGATTCTAATTGAAGAGGGTTTCATCAAACCACCTTAGATCAAACCCCCTTGGATAGAACCCTGCTACTTTTGGTTTATCTTTTGAGTGATCAAATGAATTCATTTAAAATTTATTATTTTTAATCATGTATTCCTTCTTATAAGCTTCCCAAAAAGTATACTTTTAAATATATTTAATTTGATTATTATATTTTTTTATATTTCTTGTGAATGTAGGTTTTTCACCGAAAAATCAAGTTCTATGTTCTGCACATGATGAAAAATAGTTGATTAACAAAAAAATTATAAAAAATATCTTTTGGCTAGGTATTGATTTCCTTCATCCAGTAAAAAAAGAAAAATTGAATTTTGATACATACAAAAAAGTTATGTTGTTTACGGTCTTCCTATGTCTAAATTGTAATTGGTTTGACTTCAAAACTTGATTAAGAAATAAACATTCAATAAAAGACTATGAAACCAAATGAACATGCTAGATATCATAGTTACAAAGCTAAATTAAAAAAAAAAAAGAATTTTATCCTTCATAGAAAAAAAATTATGTTTTTACGTGAGCATCACTCTTTAAATGTTGTTTACTACTAAAAACTAGTTTTGGAAGGAGATGGAAAAGAAATACACGATTCAAAAAATTAAAATATATATATTTAGAATCTATAGGTGATCCGTGGATATTTTCGCTGAAAATTGAAGTATCTCATTTCTCTCCAAAATTTGCACCATTAGAAAGAGCTCGAGCCCTGATTCCAACACAACCCGAACGGAGAGAAAAGGAGTCCGTTTGTGCAAGTTATGGCCAGTCAAACCTTGGGTCAAACTCGGATCAGAGGGTGTCCGGAAGCGAAAAAATGATGTCATCAAAAGTTGTCAAGCATCATCACTAAGAGCTCAACGAGACGACGCCGTGTTCGCTTTCCAACCGACATCAGATGCTTGAGATATCTACGCCAAAGTTCGAGAGGAGATTGGCGCTGACCGTATGATGCGCTATCAACAACTGCACAGACGGAATTTGATATGGACAAACCTCGAAAGTGTGACATGTGGTGGCATAGTCATTACGAACCAATCGGATCGCGACACGGTCCTTTCAGAGTCGGTCAAGACGCTGCGGGTTCGAAGTCAAGATATAGGTGGCGATAGCCAAGATTATGTGGAGCCAAGTCAGCGTTTAAGCAAATCATAGTCGCCACATGGCGCTTCTACCGGCGTGACATGTGTTCCTCTTCTCCAGCCTTTTGCGTCTGTTTGTTTTGTTTGGTAAAGTTCTCGTCCTCGAACCTCGCGTTCAACGTCCGAAACAATCAATCCTCCACCGTCCTTAATCACTAGCCATTTATTGTAAGTTGACGTTGGGTTTCTTTGTTGTATGTAATTACGTGGTTTGTTTTAAAACGTGGGTCGATGGGTTTGAACCCCCGACCACGCGTTCAACAAAATTTTTAGTCACCGATACACCACCGAACTTTGTTATAATATTGTATATGCTCGGTGCATTTTGTTAAATATTTGTTGGCCGAGCCTGACCAAAAGGGCCTATAAAGCCAAAAATTAAGTAAAACCCTCCTAACCATGTAATCTAAAGGGGCCCAAAAGACAAGAGAGTCAGTATATGAATTGTTGAAAGGGTGTTATTCATTTATTATTATCTTTGTTAAGCCTTATTTGGCTAATTTCATGTATAAAAGGGGGTGTGAGGTGAGAGTGGAGGTTAAGTTTTTTTTTCAGGTGATGAAGTCTTGAAGCTGAGGTGACGAAAGAGAGGTCTTGTAGAGATTCTTTGTGCCATTCTTGTACGCCAGAGCACTGTTATGCTGCCGAAGTGCTTGAAGAATGGTTGTGGTGCTTTTGTAATTGATTTTGGAGTTAATCGGATCGGTCTCTCTATTGGAGTGGACCCGGAGACGTAGTCACGTTTGTGACGAACTCCATTACCAATTTGTTTGCACTTCTTCTCTCCTCTCTCATGTTCTTATTTGTCACTTTAAGTTTCAGTTTTTAATGCATAATTATGTTAATGTATGCATGAATTTGTAATTCCGCAAAGTTGTTGAAATTAAGCATTCAATACTGCAAATAGTCTAGATCCAGATACAAATCTATAGGTCACAAAATGTCACAAATCGCTAGTTTGCATCATCTTCAAATTCCTCTTGGTTTAGCAGCTATAGGTGCCAGAAAGTGAAGAATTTATTAAAAAAAATCAGTTCAATGTCCAATTTGGCCAAAAATTGTAAACCAGTATTGTGGGATCACCCAAGGGCCGACCTAAAAATCCTCTTGGCATTGCTTTCACCTCTAAATATATACTTAAACATGTTCCTGATGGTCCTCTTTACATAGCCGGTCATATCTATGATAAGCCCACTAATGGGATATTAATAGATCTCGGTTGTGGAGAGAACGTGATCACCAAGGAATTCTTACTTCTACATGAACTTTATCAAGATATATATGATAAACCGAAAGCATGGATCAAGACGCACAATGGTTTTGCTCGCCCTATGATGGGATCGATCACCTTACCATTGCAAATAGGATCAAAAACATTAGATGTCTCATTTTCCATCATCTCACAGTCAAGCCAATTTTGTGTGAGGCTCGGCTATCCATGGCATCGCTCCATGAATGCAGTCCATTCAGTCGTACATAAATGCTAAAAGTTTCCCTTTGACAATGAAATATTCATTGTCTACCATAGTGGCTTTAACCCTTTATCCTCCAAGGGAAAAAATTCCTTAGATTTCTTTTGGACCGAGCCTATGGAACCTATAAAACCATGAGAATATTTTTTTCTTGTCCTATCAAAAGTTCAAGGAAAAGAAGATAACAGAACTACCCATCTAAAACATGTCTCCAACTACCTAAGAGCCTACCATTCTTGATGAAGCCATGATTGAACCTAAAGAAATTCCAAATGACCAAAACCAACCTAACACAGAACCTTCACCTACCTCCTACAAAAGACCAAGAGATAGTGAGAACAATCTCGTCACACCTTCTAGAATAAAACAGATTTACAAAGTCAAAGAGAAAGTGGTCGAACAACCTTTTGTGGTTCCTTTCATTCCTCCCCTTAGGAAAGAAAAGAAACCTATGGTTGATCAACCCGCTCCTACACAAACACAACTAGAAAACAAAACTAAAAAAATTGAGGTGCTAGAAAGCATAGGCATAGACATCGTGCCCTTGCTCACAAGTTACATGAAGAATTAAACAAAGAAAATCAAGATCCAAACTTCATTGAAATAGTGCATAATGACTCTACTCTCGCCCCAACACAAAACAATCCAATACAACAAACACAACAAGAGTTGAACTCTTCCATGGACATTATCATTCGACCTCCTATTGTGATCAACTTAGACAATGATGACGAGGTTGCTAAAATTGACGAAGATGTGCATAATGAATTGAATACATTGTTTTCCTCTTCCATGAGCTTAAATCACAAATCTCCTACAAAGAGTGTTGAACTTGGTACTGATCTAGTTTGGCACTTGCTATTGTCCCTTTGGCTAGTTTTTTTCCTTTGGTATACAAGGAACATGATTGGGATGCAAACGACCTGCTAATAGGTTGACTCGCATGTGCCTTACTAGTATTTTGCATTTTTCTTTCGTTTTCTTTTGTGATTGCATGTGCATAATGTGATCCCTGGTGACGTTCTATTTGATGTTCTCTCTCTCTTTGTGACATTCCTCTATTTGTACCTTCATTTTTCTCTATGTTGTAAACCTCTTACTTTTCGCTTTATCTTTTTCATTTGTCTTGTGTTTCCCTTTTGGGGATGACACAAGGTGTTGAGAAATTAATCTCTCTTCCATGTTGACCCAAAAGCTTTTTCTTTACTTTTTATTATCTCTTTTCTTTGTCTTGTGTTTTCCTTTTGGGGATGACATAAGGCGTCGAGACATTCATGTCTCTTCCATGTTGACCCAAAAAGGTTTTTCTTTGTTTTCGCTCTCTTGTGTCATTCTTCTAGTTTTATGTGTATTTTGGGAATGATGATAGTTCCAAGCCCTCTTAAAAACATTGCAGCAAGAACATACTGACCCCAAATCCATAGATCCCTTGTGTTTAGTGTTTTCATTTTGGGGGAAACCCCTCTCTTTTCTTTTTCTCTTATATGATGCAGCTTAATTTGGAAACATATAACTTGGCATAGGACTTTCCAAGTTAGCTCTCATGTCCTTTTTTTGTTCCATTTACCATTTGCTACTTTAAAGTAACTACTCATAGCATGGTGTTTAGCAATTTCTTTAAAGTGGGGGCATGCATTAGCATGATTCTTTTTCGTTTTTCATTTTCATGGTTCATGGTGCAGTTTTCTTATTTCATACGATGTGTTTCTCACTTTGTGGATGACATTGGGTTTGATGTCCCTCAAGAGTGTGATCTCTCTTAGCATATTGCATTCCTCTTAGTGGCTTGTTGTGACACACTACATCCCCTAAGTTGTGAATCTTCTATTCTTTGATTGGTCCTCTCTTGGAGACATTAGACATAATGTTCCCTAAGTTAGATACCTTGCATGAACTAAGCAAGACTCCTTTGAACATTCCCTAAATTTTGTGTTTTACATTTGTAGTTACATGGCCACCTTGCATTACACAGCTTGCATGCCTGTAGATCCATCTTGTTTGTTCATGAGCTCCAAGCATATAAATTTTTGCTTGTCTCATGAAGCTCGAAAATCATTTTTTGGGCACCTTATTAAAGTTATCAAGGGGTATAACTTTGGTATGGTTTGAGTGGGAAGCCCAACCGAGGCATGACTTTCCCCATAGCCATTTGCATGTGTATGAGTGCATACTGGATCCATGAGTGTATGTGTCTCACCTTCTAGGACTTCTCACCCAACGGACAGCCAAGACTTATGTTGCCTCAGAGTGAGCTTACATTTTTTTTAGACAAATAGCCTAGATCTGATCCACATCGAGATGGAAAAACAATTAAAGCTTGATCTGAGTCTTTTTTACCTTTTACCTTTTCTACTTTTTGTCTTTGAAAGTGTATGCTTGTGCTTTGTCGTTGCTCTTTATATCATTCTCATGTGTGTTCTTTTGTGTCTATGTTGGTTTGTCATGGGATCTTGATCATGGGGGTTTGATCAACCCTCTTGATCGTTGTTGTCCATCTTATTGGCATTGGTGTGCTTGGACTACTCTTAATGTGTGTTTTTCTACTTTAGTGTGAGTTTGAAGCAAGTTCATCCTCTCACTAAAGTGGGGGCTAAATGTAGTGTCAAAAAATGTCGTCGGGGACATTTTCACACTTGTTTGGGCCCTCCTTGTGAAATTGAGCCTAATGTTGCAGGCCTTGACTTAGTGTTGTAATGTGGTTGACATATTCACATTAGTTCTTGGGCCCTTGTGAACTAATGGATTTAAATGGTACCTTGCTAAAGTGTTGTGAAGTGTTGTAACACACTTTCACACTTTTCTAAGGTTTTATTAATTAACTGAACCTAATAAACCTCTTTTTAATCAAAATAAACCTTAATCTTGCCTTATTTATAGTGTTGTAAAGTGTTGTAACACACTTTCACACTTTTCTAGGCTTTTCATTAATAATTGGGCTTTCTTATACTTTAATTAGCCCTATTTTGCATCCAAAAGCCTCATTTAATGCATCTTTTTGAGGATAATCCCGACACCAATCATTAGCCAATCATAATTTAGGTGTTTCAGGTTTGAATGGCCCAGATTTAGTGATCTCAGACTCATTCACCACCTTCAGTGAATGGGTCCCACCTAGATCTTTTGGTCCCAAACCTAGTTTCACACATTTTTATAATGTGGGAAAATTCATACCCTTTCATTTTCACACTTTTTTGGGCCCGCCTTGCTTTACTTATCCCTATTTATCACTTAATTGGTCCTATTTTGCATCCACAAGCCCAATGAATTATATCTTTTTTTGGCTAATCCCGACAAACTTCAATGGATAAATGATAATTTAATGATTTATTCTGAGTGTCCCTAATTTTTCGGTCGGGAATAAAATACCACCTAGGGCATCTTTGTCCCCCAAAGGTCTTGGGACCCTGATTTTGAAAGCACCTAAATAGGTCCCTTTTTGGATTTTATGCCCTGAGTTTCATGCCTTGGGACTAAGACGCCACCTAGGGCGTCTTAGTCCCCCTTAAGGTATTTTTGAGATTTAATTTCAAATTCTGGCAATATTTAGCCTCCTTTAATTAATAAATTCATATGTCGGCTTGGTATGGTGTAATTTCGGGATATTAAGCATGGATAAGTATAAATACAAGATTCCTTCTCTCATATTTTCACCTAGCAATCTAACAAGCAATCTAAGAATCCAAGTATTCAAGAGCATTCAAGAGCATTCCATCAAGCATTTGGAGCCATCATCAAGATTCAAGCATCATATCAAAGATCTTCTTGCATCATGTGTGTTGTTGTGCTAACATTTGTGATGAAGGGTTTATGATTCAAGCAAGTGTTTTATGCAAGATCTACATCCTTCAAGCAAGAGTCAAGAACCACATCCATTGCAACCATTTCAAACATATTTGCAACACCTTATTACAAGGGTTTGGTGAGTTGTAGCATTGCATATTGCTCATTCATCATTCCTTCATCCTATTTCATTTCATTTCAAGGTTTAATTACCAACAAGGGTTTTGACCAAGGAAAACCCTCATTCACTAACAATCAACAAGTTTTTCCCCTCTTGCATGTTTGTGATTGTAGATTTAGGTTGCGGACTTGAAGATCGTTTGAAGTGAAAAGTTGTAAAGTTGCATTGAAAATTTATCATCTTCATGGAAACTCACCTACATGCCAAATCCGGTAGTTTCAAAACCTGAGATCAGAGAAGAAGGAAGAGCATACATCAAGCCTTAGGACCACATTCATCGATTTCATAAATTCTAGATGGGGATAAGTCGCCACCTAGGGAATCTTAGTCCTCCCTTCATAAATTCTTCCATATTTGGTTCCGACATCCAAAGATTCTACATTTCCCCTGAAAAATAGAAGCGGGACTAAGACAACAATAAGGGTGTCTTTGTCCTTCATAGCACTTTTTGACAGCTTCTTTGCATTTCTGAAATCCTCATCAAATTTTCAAACTTCCTAGGTACATGTACCCTAATTTATTGTTGCATTAATTCATCATTTGCATCCTTCATTTAGCTTGCATTACTAGGTTTTGTGAGTTGAATGTTAAAGTGTCTTTTCCAAGCATTTGCTTGGTGGTGAACCCCTAAAAGCTTAAAGAACCCCTTCCTAGGTCTTCCCTGTTAAGAATTGACTCACCTTGTGAGGTTGATAGTCAATCCAATTAAGACTCCTAGGACATTATTGAATGATCGAAGGAGAATAAGTGGTCTAACCCCCACACCATCTTCTTTCCAGTTCATTTTGGTGAACCCGACCTTTTTGAGCATTCACTTTCTTATTTGGAGTTCATTAAAGTTCTAGATCTAGGTTGCATTCATTCTTGCATTGCATCTTGCATTAGTGAAATTTCATTTAGGGTTTCTCATACTTGCATTAGTGAAAGTGCATATAGGTTATATTTTTTCTTTCTTGCATCATTTCATTTAAAAACTAAAAATTGCATTGTTCATCATCCTAATTGTATTTAGAAACATTCTTATTGCATTCAAAATTCAAAAAATTGCATTCAACTTTGCATTTAATTGCTTGTCACTAGTTACTTTTCCTTGCATTCATTTGCATAGTTTTTTGTTTCTAAACATCTATATCCTAAATAGGCTTGACCTATGAACACTGTAAACAATCCATAATTTTCTATTTTTCTGAGAAAAACCTTTGCTAGGACTAAAACGCCCTTCCTAGCATCTTAGTCCCTCAGTAGGTTTTTGTCTCAGAACCTTGTATCTGCTATTTGTTGTTTGTTTTAGTCCCTGGAACTTCAAAATTTCACCAATAGGACCAAGACACCCTTACTGGAATCTTAGTCCTTGTTGACTTTGACTTTCCAATTTTCAAGAGCTAAAATTATTTTTCTGTGCTTATGTTTGCTACTTTCAATTTTTTGTTACAGTTTGCAGAATTTTTATCATTCCAATTTCTTTCATTTCAAGTGTAATTGCAAGCATAGGATATTGTGTTCATTGCACTTTCTTTGGTTTATCCCTTGTATGAGTTGTAGTACTTGGTGTCCTATTTCTAATACTGTGGTTAGATGAAGTGTGAGACTCATGGCATCCCGCAATAAAACACTCATTTTGGATCTTGGGTTATCAAGCTCTCTTACTTATGGTGTTGGTATTAGTTCACTAGGTATGGACCATACCTTTGATACCTATTTTTCTATGTCTACCCTACCTACAAGTGTTATTCTAAGTGTTCAAATAATGGTTGATCATATCCATCAAGAAAACATAATGAAAATTCATGAAGACCTAGCTTATTTACAAGATAGCGTGAGTACTGAAAACATTTCCAACACTGTTATACCTGTCATAGATAGTATTCACTGCATGATGGAAAATGATGAAGGACTAGAAGTTGTGCGTAACATAGCTCACATCTTTTGAAAACATCTTCCTTCGACCACTAATGGTGCTCAAGCTTCAAACAATATGCAAAGCCAAGGAGGAAATCAAACTCCTCCCCCTTAAACCATAACATCCTTTCCAACCTATACCAATCCTCAAGTGACAACAACGATGCAACCAACTAGAAATATCCTTCCTAGCTCGAACATTTCCACTAGTGCTCCTTATACTTATGTGGCATCTAATCTTATATCTCCTACTGTAAGCAATCCATTCACTAGTCCTTCCAACACATACACACCACCACCATATTTACCTCCATCTCAAACCACAAGCAATGATCCTATCATTAACCACCTTTTACAAAGCCTTTCATCCATTCAACATCAAGTTTCCACCATAAATCAAAATCAAAATGGTCTACCTTCATACTATGTCAAAAGCAACCCACTATCTTTGCAGATATTGAGAGCTCTAGTGCCACAAGGTATAGAGATCCCTAGATTTGAGAAATATGGAGGAAAGGGAGATCTTTCCAATCATGTTAATGCCTTTACTGCTTTGTGTAGTGACTTTATCCTTGAGGACAAAATTTTGGCTAAGATTTTTCCCCAATCCTTGAAAGACATTTCCTTGGACTGGTTTTTGGCCTTACCGAATAACTTAATTCGTTCATTTAATGAAATTGTTGAGGCATTTATTAACCATTTCCAAGTGCATATGGTTCCTGAAATCACATTAGTTGATCTAATGAGATGTAAGTAAAATGAGGGTGAAAAAGTCACTGACTTTATTTCACGCTACCAATTGCTTTATTCCCAAATCAGTGTGAAGATTCCTGATTCTCACCTTCAAAATATGTTCATAGAAAATTTACAAAGTAAGATAAGAGACAAGATCACCATGATGAAATTTCCTTAATTCATGCACTTATGCACTGCCCTTTGAGATTATCAGAATTTCATATGTAGTACTGAACCGAAAGCCACCTCTACCCATCCTAAAAAGTCTAAAGCTGCAAACCAAAGCACCTACTGGTGTATGAAGAAACCCAAGGTTGCTTGCACAACTCCAAGAAGACCTTTCTCTCTGTCTCCTTCCTGGAACCTGACTCCAATGGGTTCCTCTTGAGCTTGGAGATTGACCAAACTCTCTCCAACTCTTCTCAAAGAGTTCCTACCTTGTGCTTTACCTTGGGTAGACAAACACCTTCTTGCAACTTGATCAATCTTGCTTGGACTTAGAAGGGTCTAAGTGCCAACTTCTTCAACTTGCTAGAACTGCTTGCAGGGGAATTGAAGACACTGTCTCCTTTCATTTCAACTCCATTTAAATTCATCTTGGAGGTTCTTGGACATTCACATTACCCGATTTCAAAATTTTGCTTTGAAGAGGCCTAGTTTCTACTAGCCTTTACCAGTCCCTTTTCTGCCCTTTTCTCTCAAACTTGACACACAACCTAGTGAGTAAATCACATTTCCTGACACCCTTTTCAGACTTTTAAATCTTTCAAAAGTTTTTAGGTCACTGTCAGTACCGTACAGGTGATTCCTATGATCTTGGAGAGGAGGCCTAATTGCCCTATCTTCTAGGGTTTCACTGTTTCCTTTTTCAAATATTCCTATGATGGATTGATGTAAGCCTCATTCCTTTTGGACTGTGAAGATACTTTCCTACCTCACCTGGTACTGTACGGATTCCATACAATGGACTATTCCCTTGCCTAAGTTCTTAGCTTTTCTCCTTCAAACCACTAGCCGAGTAGTCACAATTCGCCTAGGGTTTGATCTCTAACATATTTGGCTGCCTTCCCATGAATCTTACTACTAAATATCTACAATTTATTGGCTTCCCTAACATTTCAATCCAATTTCAAGGTAATCTCGTGGTTGGATTTTATGGGGAAGCCATGGAGAAAAGGGATTGTTCAGAAGGAGATAGCAAAGCACCTAGATTCTACCTTATTTACACAAAAACACCTACTCTAAACCCAATGAAACTATTTACAAAAGGTATAATGCTTTTACTTGTTGTGTAAACTCAATACCAATGCCAAATCAATGCATTTAACACATTATATATGTCTATTCTGAAAACACACGGGGTTTGCAGAAAAACACAGAAAATAAAGAAAACGCAGAAATTTCTTATTCACACACAACCAAAATCTGATTACTAAATGAAATATACTCCACACAATCTATGAACCTCAACACAATGCTAAAATAGGAGAGATAACGCCTGGTTAATACTGTCTCCACACAAAACTCATGGGTATTCACACAAAATACAAAAATCTGCAAAACTGATTTCTATCCTCCACAACAAAACTGATTACAATTACTAATTCCTGCCTCTACGAGCCATCTTCTCTATTTTGGATGCCATTACCATTTTTCAAGGGCAATTACTCGGGCATTTCCCTGATTTCAATGGATTCCCATTACCAAGAAAGTTACCTGCACTTCTTAACTGCGGTCATACAACTTTTACCAATGATTTTGTAACTTCCACTATGCCATGATTATGTCATGATCCTCAAACATAGGACCTCTAACACCTTGATCTCGAGCAATCAACATCTCTAACTGTCCATTAGCATCTTCTAATAACTAAGATGTGTTTAACTCACACTTAATACATGATATCCTAACTCTTGCTATCCAAAGCTAAATGCAACTACATTTATCAACATAATAACAAAGATGATATTAATCCTAATGATTAATTCATCACACACACAAATGCAAGACCTACTAAGATCAAAACAAACACACTGAAATCCTAATTTGGCCAAGATCAGGTACAAGCCAAAATTGTTGTCAAACCAAAATGGGGGTCAGCCTAGGTGCTCCCGCACCACCTACTAGCCTTTTAGAAGAAAAAAAAAAGCTTCATTCAACTACATTCTACCTCCCAACCTACCTAACAAGTTGATACCCAAGTAGTTTCTATAAAGAAGAGTAATCCTTATATCTTTGGGGATCCGCAAAGACAATTTACACCCTTACCCGACACACTTCACAACATCATGACTCAGTTATTAAACAAAAACATGGTTACCTTACCTCTTGTTCGACCCCTTGACCCTAGCAAGCCATTACCTCTGAGCTTCAAAAATAATGCCTATTGTGCTTATCACCAACAAAAAGGACATGATATGAAACATTGCAAGCATCTTAAACATCTTGTGCAAGACCTCATTAATTCTAATCATATCCAAATTGGAGGTGTCAATGATAAAGGTAACAATTTTGTAGCTCCTCCCAACCAAAACTTTCAAATATTTACCAATCCCATCCCCAACCATAATATTTCATTTGTTAAGGCTAGTGAAACTAATCCCGATGTGATGAATGTTGACACGGATAATGAGAATATGAGCAATAACGAACAAAATCCTATGGATGATGATGAACAGAGTCCTATGGATACTAGTGACCAAAGTCCTATTAGTACAATGATAAGAGTGATTGACATCAAGCCTTGTAATCAGCAAACCATAATGCCCACTAACATTACTTTCTCTTCAGAAGAAACAATCAAACATGCACCTAATGGTCCTCTTTACATAGTCGGCAGAATCAATAACAGGCCCACTCCTAGGATTTTTTATTGATCTCGTCTGTGGAGAGAATGTGATCACAGAGGAACTATTATATGTGCATGAACTTACTTAAGATAGATATGATAAACTGAAACCATGGATTAAAATGCATGATGGTTTTTTTCATGCTACGATGGGCTCAATCACACTCCCTTTACAAGTAGTACCTAAAAAATTAAATGTGTTATTCTCTATCATATCTAATTCGAACCAATTTCATGTGAAGTTGGGCTACAAATGGCTTAGCTACATGAATGCAGTCTCATCCGTTGTCCATAAGTGCTTAAAGTTTCTAGTTGGCAATGAAATATTCACTATGAACCATAGTGGCATTAGACCTCCATCCTCCCATGGAAATTTTTCCTTAGACTATTTTTGGCTTGATCCCATGCAGCCTATAAGACCCCGTGAAGACTCCCTTTTCCTATCCTACCAAAAGTTCAAAGAAAAATGCATAGCTAGATTATCCCTGGAGAATTTTCCTCCACCCATGATTGAACCTCAGCCTCCTGAAGAAAACAATAGTGAGCATAAAGCCCTTCCAACAAACCAAGACCCATCCATGAAAAATCCCTTGCCTATTTCCTATAAAAGGCCTAGAGAAAACCAAAAAAGTCCTAATCTGCCTCCTAAGAAAATTCATAAAGCCAAAGAGAAAGTGGTCAAACAACCTTCCATGGTTTCTTCCATTCTTCCCTCAAAAGAAGAAAAGGAACCTATGGTTGAAAAACCCACTCCTACACAAACGCAACTTGAAAACCGTAATAAAAGAAACATAAATTCTAGAGAGCGTAGGCATAGAAGTTGTTCTATTGCTCGAAAGATGAATGAAGAGAACAATGAAAATCAAAATCTGAAATTAACAAAAGCAATAAATGATGAGCCTTCTCCCTTACCAGAACAAATAAATCCTATGCCTTCAACACAATAAGGACCAACACCTTCTATGGATATTATCATTCATCCTCCTATTTTGGTTAACTTGGATGAAGATGAAGAAACTGCTAGAATTGACAAGCAAGTGCATAATGAGCTAAATTTCTTATTTTCCTCTTCTATGAGCTTAAACAATAACAACTGTGATGATCCTCCTAAACTAAGTGATGCACCATGTGTTGAACCAGGTGATTCTCCTAGTACAACACTTTTGTCCCTCTCACTAGTGATCTGCATTCTGCATATAATGAACAAGACTTGGATGTGGATGACCTGTTGGATGGTTGACTCACATGTGCTCTACTAGTCTTTTTTCTTTCCTTTTTGTGTTCTTTTTGCTTTTTGTTGAATGTGTGTGATGTGATCCCCCACATTATTTGATGTTTCCTCTCTCTATGTGCATTCCTCTATTTGTACCTTCATTCTTCTATATGTCTAAGCTTTTTCTTTTAGTTTTTTTCTTGTTTTTTCCTTTTGGGGATGGCGCAAGGCATCGAGACACTCTATGTCTCTTCCATGTTAACCCAAAAGGTTTTTCTTTGTTTTCGCTCTCTTTGTGTCATTCTTCCAATTCTGTGTATTTGGGGAATGATGACAATTCCAGGCTCTCTAATATCATTGTAGCAAAGATAGATACTGACCCCAAATCCATAGATCCCTTATTTGTTTCTAGGGGGAAACCCTCTTTTCTTTTTCATTTTCGGCTACTTTAAAGTAATTGCTCACAGCATGGTGTTAGTAATTTCTTTAAAGTGTGGGCATACATTGGCATTATTTTGGCATGATTTCATTTGCAGTTTTTTTCATGTTCCTTGTTGTGATTTTCTTACTTCATAAAATGTGTCTTTTTTCTCTTTGTGGTGACATTGCGAGTAATGTCCTTCAAGAGCTTGATCTATCTTAGCATATTATATTCCTCTTAGTGGTGATGCGACGCACTGCATTCCCTAAGTCGTGAATCTTTTATCCTTTGATTGGTCTTCTCTTGGAGACATTAGGAATGGTGTCCCCTAAGATTAAGACCTCGCATGAACTAAGAAAAATCCCTTCGAACATCCCTCTCTCTTGTTTCCTTTTTCTCCTTTGTACCTTATTAAAGTCATGGAGGTGTGACTTTGGTATGGTTTCTTGGGGCTCACCTAGTGAACGCCTAGCTTCACTAGCCCTTGTGAGCATGCATTTTTGTACCTTATTAAATTCATGGAGGAATGGCTTTGATATGGTCCCATGGGGCTCACCTAGTGAACAACTAGCTTCACTAGCCCTTGTGAGCATGTTTTTTGCTTGCATAGTGGACAGCATGTTCCACTTGTAAACCTTTTTTGGACAAATAGCCTAGACCCGCTCCACAACGTGTTGGACGGCCATTCGAAGCTTGATCCATTGCATTTTTCCTTTTTCTTTTTCCTTTCTCTTTTTTTTTCTTTGATGGTGTATGTTTTTTATTTGGTTATGGATTCATTTATCATCACCAAGTGTGTTCCTTTCTGCCTATGTTACTTTTCCATAGGATTTTGATCTTGGGGGCTTGGCCGCCCTCTTGGTTATTGTCATCCTATCTTACTATCATGTGTACATTTGAACCCCTCTTGATTGCATGGTTGGATACTTTATTGTGAGTTTGAAGCAAGTTCCTCCTTTCACTAAAGTGGGGGCTAAATGTAGTGTAGGAAAATGCATACCCTTTCATTTTCACAATTGTTTGGGCCCGCCTTGCTTTACTTATCCCTATTTATCTCTTAATTGGTCCTATTTTTCATCCACAAGCCCAATGAATTATATATTTTTTTGGCTAATCCCAACAAACTTCAATGGATAAATGATAATTTAATGATTCATTCTAAGTGTCCCTAATTTTTGGGTCGAAAATAAAATGCCACCTAGGGTGTTTGTCCCTCAAAGGTCTTAGGACCCTAATTTTCAAAGCACTTGAATAGGTCCCTTTCTGGAGTTCGTGCCCTGAGTTTCATGCCTCGAGACTAAGATGCCACCTAGGGAGTCTTAGCCCCCTTGAGGTATTTTCAGGATTCAAATTCAAATTCTGGCAGGATTTAGCATCCTTTAATTAATGAAATCATATGTCAGCTTGGTGTGGTGTAATTTCGAGATATTAAGCATGGATAAGTATAAATACAAGGTTCCTTCTATCATATTTTCACCTAGCAATCTAACAAGCAATCTAAGCATCCAAGCATCCAAGTATTCAAGAGCATTCAGAAGCATTTCATTAAGCATTTGGAGCCATCATCAAGATTCAAGCATCATATCAAAGATCTTGCATCATGTGTGTTTTTGTGCTAACATTTTTTATGTGGGGTTTATGATTCAAGCAAGTGTTTTATGCAAGATCTACATCCTTCAAGAAAGATTCAAGAACCACATCCATTGCATCCATTTCAATCATATTTGTAGCACCTTATTACAAGGGTTTGGTGAGTTGTAGCATTGCATATTGTTCATTCATCATTCCTTCATCCTATTTTATTTCATTTCAAGGTTTAATTACCAACAAGGGGTTTTACCAAGGAAAACCCCCATTCACTAACAATCAACAAGTTTTTCCCCTCTTGCATGTTTGTGATTGCAAATTTAGGTTGAAGACGTGAAGATCATTTGAAGTGCAAAGTTGAAAAGTTGAAAAGTTGCATTGCAAAGTTGTCATCTTCACGGAAACTCACCTACAGGCCAAATCTGGAAGTTTCAAAACCTGATATCAGAGAAGAAGGAAGAGTAAACATCAAGCCTTAGGACCACAATCAGAGATTTTAGAAATTCCAAACGGGACTAAGTCACCACCTAGGGCATCTTAGTCCTCCCGAGGGTATTTTTCATAAATTCTTCTAGATCCAGTTCCAACATCCGAAGATTCAACATTTCCCCTAAAAATAGCAGCAGGAATAAGACAACAGTAAGGACGTCTTTGTCCTTCATAGCACTTTTTGGTAGCTTCTTTGCATTTCCCAAATTCTCATCACATTTCCAAACTTCGCAAGTACACATACCCTAACTTGTTGCATTATTTCATCATTTGCATCCTTCATTTAGCTTGCATTACTAGGCTTTGTGAGTTGAATGTTAAAGTGTCTTTTCCAAGCATTTGCTTGGTGGTGAACCCCTAAAAGCTTAAAGAACCCCTTCCTAGGTCTTCCTTGTTGAGAATTGACTCACCTTGTGAGGTTGATAGTCAATCCAATTAGGACTCCTAGGACATAATTGAATGACTGAAGGATAACAAGTGATCTAAGCCCCACGCCATTTTCTTTCCAGTTCAATTTCTAAGCATTTTTAAAATTGGTCCCAAACCTTAAGCTTGGTGGGACTTGATGGAACCTTAATTCTCATGTCCCATCTTAAACCCTTGTTGCATTTAGGAGGGTTTTAGGATTCATTTTCTTAAAAAACTTGAATGTTTTATCTTGATGTTGACTCCCTACTGCTCGCTACCAGTCACTATTTAAATTTTTTGCGTCTACTTTTATTATCTATCAACCAGTTCCCTCATCATAGGTCCAGAAATCTTTGTTATAATGATTTTGGGTTCTAAGTCTTTTTCTATCTATCGTATCATCCTAGGAAGTCCCCTCCATTAAGACAACATATGAGTACGTGCCTAAATGTTTTCATTTCACTTAAGTTCAATCGGCCTTATGTCTTTATTGCTCATTGTTGATCACTTTTAAAATGTATGTTTCAAATTAGCAATGAGCGATGAGGTGATATCTCTTTTATATCACTCATCATGAATTGTTCCTTGAACTTCTGATTGCAAATAGCGATGAGCGAGGTTCTTAAGGGATCACTTAGCGCTAATGATTTCTAAATTCTTAAAATTATAATAGCGACAAGCGATGCCTTTTGGCCTTATGATCATATTGTTCATCGCTTATCGCAAATATGTTATGAAGTGATTGTCTTAAATTAGCGATGAGCAAGGAGATGAGTTTCCAATTGCATTGCATCTCGTGGATTTGTTTTGAGTGCTAAGTTTTTGATTAGCGATATGCGATATGTAAAAATATTAGGATAATCTCTCATCGCTAATTGCTTGCAAACCTTATAAGGAGGATTAGCGATGAGTGATATGGTTCCTTTTAAGAAGGTTTCTCTCGCTATCTTGAATACATCATATTTGTGATATCTTTTTGTGCCATTAATTGTTTATGCAGGTGTACATGTCAAAATATAGTGCTTTCATCTCTTGTCGCTAATAAAATCCAAGGTGCAAAGTTGAATTAGCGAGGAGCGACGGAGATGAACGTGATCAGGAAATTGGCTGTAGATCTAAGGGCTCAGATTTTATCACATAAAACACTTGCATCGCTGATAAAGCTGGACGAGAATTATGTAAATTAGCGATTGGCGACAACCACTACATGAAGAGGCAACGTGGCGAAATCCTGAGGATTTCATATAAATAAAAAGGGAAGGTGGCAAGGTGGATAAATAACCGTTGATATAGTTTTAAAGTTGAAGGATCAATGATCAAGGTTTAAAACTGAATGGCTAATTGTCAGTTCTCTCACGCGAGCTTACTATCAACTATTAATAGTGACATGCTCCCCTTTCGGTCGTAATAGAAAGTAGATATCTGGTTTATTGTGCATCCTAATTCGTTGGCTAGTGAAAAGAATACCAGAAGCAAAAGAATTTGTGAGGCAAGCTCCAAAAGTTATCAGCAACCAGAGTGACACTGCTTTCACCCAGGTAAGCAAAACTAATATCTCCTTCTAATTGAAGTAGTGAAGTGAATACACTGGAAAGTTGGTAGGAAAATTGGGGGAATTAGCAATTTATTCATTTCTGATAGTTTCAATTTGGTGATTGAGCACTGTCTAAATTGTGAAGAAAGGTGTCATGTTCAATAGTAGTGTTTTTTCCTGTCATAATTGTGAAGGGTTTTATTTAGCCATAAGAAATTGTAAACCCTACTTTCTATTTGCATTACAAGCATGAGTGACCCAGAGCCTAGTGAATCTAGTGTTAGACCAGAAAGGAAACCAAAACAAAAGAGGGTTAAAAGACTTAAAACTCAGCATGCTTTAGCTGAAATTAAGCCTAAGCCAATGACTATGTCTAACCCTTCGCCAAGTACTCCTACAACATCCACTAGGTCTAGAAGTGCAAAGAAAGAAACAGAAAAATTTATGCAAGAGGCCTTTGGAGGTGTCAAAGAAGGAGGGTCACGAATTAGTAAAAGGCCCACAGGACAAGTTGTTGTTACCACTAGGTTAATTGATAATGCTGAGGAAATTAGTGAAAAACCCCAACCCCAGAGTGGATGGCAATTGTTTCTATATGCTTTCAATAGGAAAAATTATAGTAAGCCTGCATGCTATTTATGTAGGTTGAACCTTGGAAGGTTGGTGGTTCTTAATATGTTTGTAGAAGTTGATTTAATGATGGTGCTAGCAAGGCACTACGACCCTACTGATGGGACAATCAGAAGTGAGAATGGTAATATAATTCTGGAGGTGAAAAAGGATAAGATGATATATGTATTTGGGTTAAATCCCAATTACTCTACAAAGTTCAGACGAGTTGACTTGTATGCTAAATATGAAAAGAGAAAATTTGCATTCAAAGAAGTACTGCTTGTACGACACGAAAGGAGCAGGGAAAGATTTACTGCAAAGGATGTTAAGCCTTTTGAGTGTGAGGAATTTGAAGATTATTTCAAAAACACTTATTATTGTTTAAATCAAGTACTAGCTCAGGATTTTGAAGTTAGGATAGCTCCTGATTTACTGGTGATGGTGGCAGATATACAAGAATATAATCGAAACACTGGTTTTGATTATGCTAACTTTATTGTTGAATGAATGCATGAGGATTTGAAAAGGAAATGATCCCTCTATCTTTCCCCTATTACTCTTTATTGATACATATGCTCTTATGGGAAGGAGATTATGAGTGGAAAAGGAAGCTAAATATGAAGATTAAGGATAGTGAGAATAATGCTATCCCTGTACAAATGTGGACATACATTTGGGATCAAGATTGTTGCAATTCCAAATACATCTTGTTTGCCAATGTTGTAAGATATGGTATCTTAGAGTCATTGGGTGTAGCACCTATATTCAGACTTTCTCCAAAAATCATAAGTCTTATGTGCCCAAAGGATGTAGAAGGCTCTAAAGCAACACACAATTGGACTGACTAGTTTCTACATTCTGAGTACACTTTGATCAGGGCTTATGGAGATAAAGTGGAACCTCATTGTCTACCCTTGTATGTCTCAGACGGGTTGTCCTTCATGGAGCTCATGTGGAAAATTGATGTTATGGATTATGAAATGTTTAGAAAGGGCGTTGTAATACATCGACAATGTACTTTTGCTTATTTCAAGATCACTGCCCCTGAGGGGTATGAAAATTTTGGAATTATGGTGAATAATCTTAGAATGCCTATCAATGAGATTATATTTTTTGATCCAGAAGGATTTGTGGTAGGAAGAAGAATACATAAGGTCTTGGGCATCATACATCATGGATTCTTCTATAGAGATGATGTACTAAGAAATCTGACAATGATGAGGCTGTCATGGCTAGGAAAAGAGAATGGACGGCTATGAAAAACCTTGAGGAGAAGATTATGAAAAATAATGCCTTCTACCTCAGTCCATACAATGTAATTACAAACCCCATGGATAGGGCCTTTAATATGATAAGGGATTGTCAATTTGGTGAGTTTTAGGTGAAGGTAAAGGAGGTTGTAGACAAAGCCAAAGTCCTCTTAGAACAACAACAACGACATCAACAAGCTACGGACATCCCAGAACAACCTGTAGATGTTCAAGAGGTCAAGGAGGAACAAATGGCAGAACATGTGCTAGAAAATGAGGAGGTGTAGTAGAAATTTCCCCTTCCTCATATTGAAGAAACTCACAGTTCAAATGTTCCTCCTGATAGGATTGTCAAGTGGCAGTATGACAAAGAAAATGATGATGATCCTAGGATTATGGAGTGTGATGATTTTTTGGCTGATGATAAATTTGAGCAAACCAAAGAATTTTAGGATTTTATGATTCAACAGTGGAGTAAGGAAATAAAAGAGAGACTTGAATCAGCCCAAGTCAATGTTGAACCTTCTCATTAGGAGGGAGCTGAGAAAGTAGAGGAGGAGAAAATTAGGGCTGAAATTGCAACTATTACTCCCACTGAAGCTCAAATAATTGTTAAAGATAGTGGAATCATGTTGTTACAAGGATGTACTATCACTATTTTCATAGCATATGATGCAGTTAGGAGAGATCCTCAATATTTGATATCTGAAGATCAATTTGAGGATAAAGTATTTGGTTCTAGATATAGTCCAAAGTTGCATACCCTTGAAATTTGGTCTATGGCACCTAATACTAGTAAACATGAGGTTGCTAGGCCTATTGAAGAACTTATTGGTTCACTAGTGGTTAAGAGAGCTACTGACATAACTCCTATCCAGGCAGCTGAGTTAACTGCACATGCTACAATGCTTAGTGTGGATACTGCACATATTTCTCAGAAAAAATATGAATCCTTGGTTAAGGAATATAATAAGGCTTTGAATGAGTTGAATCAAATGAGAGCTATTGTTTAGGCTACTCAGAAAACAATTACTCAACCTTCTTCTTCTTCTTCATTTGATATGTCTACACAGGATAGGGAGACTTTGGCAATAAGAATTGATGATTTGAAAGGAAAGTTGACTACTGAGAAGGAAAATGTCAAGTAGACCAAACTGGAAATAGTTAGGGTGGCCAATGAAATTTTTTAGGATGTTTTGAAGCACAGGGTGACCAAGTTGGTCCATATGGCTAATGTTGTTTGGGCCACGTATAAAAATATTCATGAGGCAAATACAAAGTATTTGCAAGTACAGGAGGCCTTTACGAAGGAATGGAATAATTGGATTGCTAGGGTAAATGCTTTAAAAGAAATTATGCCAAAAATGAATGAAGATCCAAAGGCACCCACAAATATTCCTGACATCTTGAAAACTATTGACTCAATAAATGAGATAACTACCTTCCATGGAAAGTTGGGTATACAGCTCCAGAGTAAGTTGAAAATATTCAAGGAGATGGAGGAACATGGTATGCCCCGAATATTGAAATCTAAAGGTGAATTGCACCCATTTGACACTTGGAAGATAGATTTGGGAGGAATTCTTGGAGTGGCTATGATGACTTTATCTATCACTGATTACATCTTTCTCAATTCAAACATTGATACAATGGTGGAAATTGAATAAAAATTGGATATATTTGTTAAGGAAGCTAGGATTTTGATTGATGCAGCGTACTCCCAGTATATTACTAAGGTGCGGTATTTATTGAATGTTAAATGGCCCACTGAGGAGGAATACAACACTTGGTTGGAGAAATACACAGAGTGAATCTGTGTGTGGATAATTGAATAAGGAGAATAATAGACAGGAGCGGAATAATACATAGCCCAAATGCAGTACAGATTAGGCTTTTTGTATAACATGGTAGAATATTAATCTCTCCTTAATTTCAAAAGAATAGCACGTGGTGCTAATGTGGATTAACAAATTTTGACTCTTTTTTGCTTTCCTTGCCTTGCTTCATAAGTTTTGTTGTTATGATTCTCCCACAGTTGGCATTTTGAACACATGGGGAATATCTTGTAACTGTTGTAACAAACTAATGATGTCTTTTGAGGTGGGACCTATTTCCCACAAAGAGTTGAGGTTAATTTTTCCTCATGTTTATTTGCTCCACCTGAAGACTCAAGTATAACTGAAAGGGGAATATTGTTGCAAGTGGTCCAATGGGATCATGACATGTGTGCTATCTAGTCTGAGGCTTGTTTTCTCCTTCATCTCTATAAGAAGGAATTCAGGACTAATAGCACGAGCGTTGAAAATTTTTGAGTTAATACTGTTAGTTTGTCAAGATAATACGAAGCAAGTTTTAGAGTCTTTGTTTTAAGTTTCTTTTGGAGTTCATACTTATGTATGTAAGACTGATAATGATATAGGGTTTATAATACAGAGTAATATCAGTTTCGTGGTTATTATCTCTCCTTGTATGTGTGTTATGAGTTATGATTGAAAGTAATCAAGAATTTATTTCATTTTTCTCTGTCATTATCTGATGGATGTTTAGTTTCATGCTTTCTTATTGATTCAATGAATTGATGTAAGTGCTTGTATGAGATTGATGACTTATAAGAACTATGTGCTAGGATATTTGTAAGAAGTAATAATCCTGAACGTCACAGAGGAATGTTGTAATGCAAAATTTCTTGGGGTTATAGGTGTTATTTTCTAAATTGTTATCAGGTTATATAGATTGGTATTGACTTCGTGCTTGGGATAAAGACACTGGTTCATGCAGAGTATTTGTGTTACATTTACAGTGTTGATTCACTAACTACTCAGTCTTTTTAAAATTAAGGGAATACTATTGTTGTTTTTTTGTTCAAATTTTGCTCTCTCATACTTGATACATATAACATTGATATGTAAGCTTCCAACTTACTTGATGTATATTATTGAGTGGTATCATGAGAGATATGTGTTATTGATAATGTGTTTGATTGTAATTGTGAAAAGTCTTTAGGTGTACATTGTGGGATAACCCTATCGGGTTTTACAAAGCCCAAAGAGTAGGAATAGAAGTTTAGCAACCTTTATTCGTTGGCCAATCCCTTTGGAATTATTGATAATTGGAGATGGAAAAATCCATAGGTATTTTTGAAGATCAGTTTGGTTCTTAAAAAATAACCAACAGGACTCATTCACCACCTTGGGAAAATGAGTCCCGTGTGGCCCAAAATAAAAATTAATTCAAATTTCTGGCAATATTTTATTCTCCTAGATCTAATGTTAGCTTGTAGTGTTGTAATTTTGGGAATTCTTGCATAATTAAGTATAAATACAAGTTTCTTTTACTCATTTTCTCCTAACAAGCAATCAAGTGATTTGAAGCATTCAAGTGTTCATTCTTATAGAAATTTTGAGATCACAAGAGCATTCAAGAGCATTCAAGGGTAGATCAAGCATTTTAGAGCATCATTCAATAATCAATCATTAAGTCAAGGACTTCATCCATCATGTTTGTTTTTGAGCTAACAATTGTGATGTATGGTTTATGATTCAAGAAAGCATTACATTCAAAATTTATCACCTTCAAGCAAGAGTCAAAGATCTACATCCATTGGAGCCACTTCATACATGTTTGTAGCCTCTTATTACTAGGGTTTGGTGAGTTGCAACATCTTATATTTTTCATTCATCATTCTCCATTCTTATTTCATTTTATTTCAAGGTTTAATTACCAACAAGGGGTTTGACAAAGGAAAACCCCTATTCCCAAACCCAACAACATTTTTTCCTCTCCTTTGTTTGTTATTTGTAGGTCTAGGTTGTAGATTTCCTAAGGAACAAGATTGGAGAAAATTTTTCAAGAGCTCAAAGTTGTCAAGGTTGTCATCAAGCCTTGGAGAACATTGGACAAGACCTACAGGTTGCAAATCAGGGTTTCGAATCTGAAAATCACTTAGTAAGAATAGAGCAGACAAAGAAGAGAAGGATCGGCCTTTGAAGCTTCAGAAAATCTTAACTGGACTGATTCACTACTTTTGGCGAATGAGTCCCAGTTCTAGTCAATTTTCAAATTTTTGTAGATTCAGATACCCATTTGGCAGATTCTTGTTCTTGCACAGTTTTCCAAAATTTGAATTGATTCTCCTATTTTGGCGAATGAGTCCCAATCAGCAATAAAAGTAGAATTTCCATTTTTCTAGACCTCCATCTAGCCATTTCCATATTTCCAGGTGCAAACCTTCATTTCTGTAGCTTTTTGTTTCATTTCATTCACTTTCCTAGGTCATTTTATAGTGCATTACATTCAATTAGGTTTTAGTGTTGCATCTTGCATTTCATTATCTTTTTGAAGTCTAAACTTGGTGGTGAACCCCTTATTAGTTTGCATTTAGCCCTTAGAATAACCCTCTTACAAGATATTTCTCTCTTTTGCATTGAGATCTCAAGGGTTTGTTCTTGAGTGAAAGTGAAAATTTTCCTTTCTAGGACCTAAACCCTAAGAGAGGGAAGCAAAACAAATTTTTCCACCTTTCAACAATGAATCTTGAATTTCAGACACTGGTCGAAGAAAATGAAGAGCAAACTTTGAATCAAGATGACTCTTTTACTTTATCTCAAGTTGAACGCTAATTTCAGGACCCTGACTCCATTTGGGAAATGGAAGTCAATTGGCAGCTTTTAGGTATTTATATTGCACTTCATGAATCATTTTCCAAACTATATTTGATGGTATTTTATATTGTATTCCATGAAATTGTGAATCATTGCACTTGATGAATCATATTCCAAACTGTACTTGATAGTATTTTATATTGTATTCCATGAAATTGCAATATTTTATATGTTTTATTGTATTCCATGGTATTGAATTTGATATGTGATTCTACATCATTTTTAAAGAAGAAAATTTATCACACTACTTATAAATTCCTATTGCATTTCCATTCACACAATCTTTGATAAATAATGGAAAGGAATATTAATCCAGTTCTTGAACAAAAGCTAACAATTCAACATCCATAACTTATAAATAACCATTGATTATTTCAAGTCAGATGATAGTGAATACAATACTGGAGAGCAAGATAGGTCGATATTATATTTAAAATTAAAGAAATACACTTAAGTATTTGAGTCATCTTTTGTTATTATAGAGAAAAATTATAACATTTTGAAATATCCTATATGTCCTATCAAATAGCTTACAGTAGCCTAATACTATTTTTAGGCTATGCATTGTTTCTTTCCCGTTCGTTAATCACCATGGTTGCAGACTTCAGGACCAAAATTACACTCATCATCCCACAACTGCAAGTTATTCCTCCAATACATCCAAGTATTTGTTCTTCTAGGCTTGGAATTCGTCCTTAGTGGGCCAACTATAGCTCACGACTTTATCAACCTTTTTCCTATAAGGTGAATATTTAGTAACAACCTTATTGGATTCCTTATCAAACTCTACCAAGACAATCTCTGGATGGGCCAACATTTCCATGTTCCTCATTAGTGTACCCATATCATGTCCCTGACAAATTGAAGCTCAACTTGATTCGAAATGACTTCATTAGTTTCTTTTCTCCAATCCTGCAAGGTTTTGATGTTACCATCATCCCTTAAAATGGATGGCAAGAGACCATGATGTGTTTCATGAAATTTTTTAACCAATTCCCTTATCCTAGTCTCCAAAGGGTCTATATTTCCCCTGAACTCCTAAATTTCATTTACAATTTGAATGGTGGGCTTAAGCTTTTCAGGGGTATTAACATCCTACTTAGCTCCAATAGATATCATTCTCAACTCTTGCAACCTGGGGATCCATGTCTCCATAAGTGGAATAGCCTTCTCCTTATCATTGTCAAAATTATTTATAGAAAATCTCATAGAAAAATAGTTGGCATGAATGTTGTTCAATCTATTATTAACCCCTCTATTTAAATTCTCCAAGACTACAATGACAAATTTCATATTATTGTCAAAGATTTTCCTATTGTGATTGTCACATCTCTCCTTATAATCATTTAGATGCTTAAGCAACTCCTCCTTGTTGGCACCTTCCTTTGTCTGTGGTGCTTCTGATGTGTTTGGTTGCACCATTGAAATGGGTACAGTTCACATGTTGTATGGCACAATGGCCCATGAGGAACTTATTGAAAGGGTATAATCAGTAGGTGTAGGCTCAGGTGAAGCAGTAGGGGAGGTAGCATCAGTCCGAGTTCATTCTCTTGATTGCAAGTTTTCCAATTTCTCCCTTAATAATATTTTTATTAGAGGTAAAAAAATGTGTTTTGAAGGGGCCTGGAACCCTTTACAAAAAGAGCAGCTAAAACTAAAGAAAACTACATAAAGTATATATCAGCTCAAACACAGTGCACCATCAGCAAAACATCAACCAAAAAGGATGGCCACAAACAACAATACTACATATTCTTCAGGATATGAGCAGCCTCCACATCACTCACCATAGCCTTTTGACCATCATCCAAGATATCAAACAGTTCTTTAACAGGATCCCAAACTTGAGCCTTAGTCTTGTTTCACGTTCTAGCCCCAGGCCCACCCACATTCACCTCACTAATCAAAACATTATTATTATCACCACCCTTATCAACAGAAACCTCTTCCTCCATCAACTTGCCACCAACACCAGTCTCTTCAGAATGAACAATCTCCTTGTGTTAAGTTAGTCCCACAGATTTAGTCCCCTCCCCACCCTTTTCCAAATTAGCACAAATCCTCTCCAATTGATCCTTTAGGGTGAGAACTCTACCTTCAATATTCTGCTTCATCTTGAGAATTTCATCTACCACAATTTTCAAAGAGTTAAACAGTTCATCAATCTGGTTATGAACTGAACACTCATTAGCTTTACTCATCACACCCTAAACTTTAACATTGGTCATGTTAAGTTCATGGAACACCCATTTAAATAATTTGAATAAAAAATGGAACCCTCTATAGCAGTTCCCAAAACATCATAAATGTCTTCCCTATCAAATTTGAACACACCCTTACCCAAAACATCATCCTCCTGAGAGGAGCTTACCTTGTCCTAACTAGCAGAGACTTCCTTACCCTTCCTAGCAGCAACCAGCATTTTGATTTTTTGAATGGAGTTTGCAATCTCCTTAGCCACAAATTTTCTTTTCTTCTGCCAATCCAGATCCACAACCAGGGAATCCACAACACCATGTCCACCCTTAGCCATAGGCTTTCCTTTCTTCTGCATATCTCGATCCACAACCAGGGAATCCACAGTCCACCCACCATCTTGAGGGGATGGTTCATCTCAAGAAATTGGCTCGTAGACCTTACAACCAATTTCTTGTTACTTCCCACCTCTAGCTCTAACTTATGCTTTGCTCCCAAAATAGGGGGCAGTGAAGATGCCTCACCATCCAATTCATTCTTCTCTTTCAGGCATCTACTCAGCATTTCAGCAACCAAATCCTCACTGCAGACTGCAGGTCTCATAACCCTTATTAGGGCTCAACCCCCCTTTCTTAGACTTACTTGATGCAAGGGGTTGTGGGACCACCTCCATGGAAGCAAGAGAATCTGGGACATATTCCACATCCTCCTCAAATTTTGACTCCTTTTCCAAGACAAGTTTCCTCTTCTTTCCTTTCTTGCTAACTGGCTCCTCTTCAGAAACCATATCATACTCCTCCACCTACTTCTATTGCTTACCCTTAGGGGTAGCAATCAGCTTAGACACCTGAAATGCTTTAGCATAATCAAATATTAAAAGAATGAGCCCCACATGCAGAACTGGATTTTTGGGGTTTCTTTTATGGTCCTTGAGACCAAAATCCAGCATCACCAAGAGATAGTGAGAAAAATAAATTCTCTTTTTATGGCATAAATGATTGAGTATAAAAAAATGGTAAGCATTTACCGCAGAAAAGCATCCTTCAAGGGTGATATAACACATGAGTTCCTCAGCCACATCCCCCCATAGCGCCTTGAGAGAGCTCCTTTGGTAACCACCACTCTTCGCCATCTTCAGGTCTTGAGCTTAATCCCCTTTGAAAACAATTTGTATGGCTACCTGTGATTCCTTCTTGTCTCTGAAAAATTTCTTACCATCTGTCAACAACCCAGTGATATTGGCAATAAAATATTCATTCACATCAAACACCATTCCACCCAACTTCAAAATGTTGTTGTTCCATGCTTTTGCAAACAATGTCATCATCTACGAGTTGTTACCATGCAACCTTTCTAGGTATGGACTCATCCTGCCTTTCTCTAGAACCCTCCACACCTCTGGATTCTTCTTGAAAACCTCGCAAGATAAAGGCTTTATGTGGTTCCTATCACCTCCCATGGCTACAAAATTTGCAGAGTCGAGATGCTTGATAAATTTGAACACAATGAGGAGAAACTTTGAGAAGGTGATACTAAGAATGCCCACAATCTGTGTGAAAAATGAATTTAGGTAGGAGAAAATAATGGTCCTAGAGTTTCGTTCCATTAGGATATCAACCAAGGTACAATTAGCTTGATTCATATCCATCTTACCATCTCTCCACATAATAACCTGCCACGTGAAGATAGTCATGCATGCCCCAAGCCTTAATAAATCATCAATCCATTTAAATTTGGTAATCATGATTAATACTTGCAATTGCCTCCATAGGTAGGGGTCGTTCACACCCCATTCCCTAAAACCTCTAACTTCTAAATTAGTGAAAACATCAACTAATTTGTTTCCTTCTCTCAAAATATGAGAAATGTAATACTCATCAAAGTATTTAAGAATATCAATAGCATCCCTAATCAAAGATTCAATAGTTCATGAAGGGGTAGCACAATTCTTTAGATTATTGATGATATTGAGAGAATCCCCCTCAAGCCATACTTTCTTATAACCTTTAACTTGTGCCAAATTTAGACCATGATAAGCTACAACTCCCTTAATAATGTTATCTTTGTCTACAACTACATTTTTTGTTGTTCAGTCTTTCCATAATCAACTAGCAAGTCATTGTATTGTTGTCTAGACCGCTCCTTCTCTGTAGTTACTGACTCTACTATGGCTTTTGTAAACTGAGCAACATTTACTGACATTGTTGCTACCTCAAGAGTTGATGTCTCTGACACTCTCTTTATTATCAAGCATCCCCTGTAGTTTGGTGCAGGCTCTGCAATGTCAAGATTTCTTGTACTTGGAGCTAAGGCCCATATAGCCAATGTATCCCACTGTTCACTGAAGGCGTAACCTTGCAGTGCAATTGTAGCTTCCTCTTCTAAATTATAGAGGGGTCTATCACACCTCTTTGTCATATCAAAAGCAATGGTAGAAGCTAGATCCCATTCTGGAAACAATAGGACACCACTATTTCTTACTAGCACTCTACCTTCTACTTCAGTCATTCCATGAAATTTAGCTCTCATTTCCTTTAGGACCTGGGCTTCAATAGTTGCCTCTGGCAACTCTAGGTGAAGACTTCTTTGCTTAGCTGGATAGTAGTAACATACTCATCCTTCTTAGCCTTGTAGGAAAACTCATTGAAAGCTTATGATTTCACAAATGAATCATCATCCATAAATCTTAGGCATGCTTCCACCTGGACATCATCATTGTTATTTATCCCAATGAGGTCAACCTTGCTCAACCTCATACCTAATTGTTGTGGAATAATAAATGTTAGTGCAGAAGGTGTTCCCTATTACATTTCATGCTCAGATACCCAAATTTCCTCATCTGATTCTTCATCATGATAATCCACCAAACCTGTTGATTTTACCTTTTTCTTTTTCAATGGTGGTTCTTTTGGTGGCGAGGCATGTTGTGATGGGGAATCAACATCTACAATTTCAAGCCCAGTTGACCTCGGAGGAGATGGTGGTGGCACTTGTGGCACTACAGAAGGATCTCTTTGCTCCTCTTGTTGAGAGGAAGTGGTAGCTGCATCATCCTTCTTTGATTTATTCTTTCTCCTTATGAAAAACTTTATTTCTACTCCTTAGGAGGTTGATATGTAGGCCTTTCTTCCATATCAAGGATTTCTCCTCCACCCTGTTCCTCTTCCATAGGGGCTTTCCCTTTATCTTGAATCATCCTTTCACCCTCAAGGTGACCAACCACTATTTCAAAATTTTGGAAAACATGTTTCATTCTCTATATTATATTGGGGATTTCTGCAAGAATTGTGAATTTAAGTTCTTTTTCCCTTACCTTTCATTTCATTTTGTTAAAAAAAATCAAATTTTCTTTTCTATCATCTTGCTCCAAAAGATCAAATATATTCCTTATTACATCCTCAAGGTACTGGAAAATGTGTTCAAATTTGGAACTCTTGTTCCTTAACTTTAACCAGCCTATGAAACCCTCAGGATAATGATACTCCACTAGTACAAAAACGGAAATAAATGACTAAAAAAACTACTAAAAATTGGTCATGTGAACATTAGTTTAGTCATGTGACCATTAGTAGTTTATTGCCAGTCATTTATAACATGACCAAATTCATGACTAAACCATTTTTAGTAATTTATTGGTTTTTTTTATTGATCAATTTGGTGGTATATTTAGTCATTAATTTAGTCATTTATTGTTGTTAAATGATCATTTATTTAGTCATGGTAGTCATTGATTTAGACATGATAGTTGTTTATTTATTCATGGTAGTTGTTTATTTAGTCATGGTAGTCATTTAATTAGTCATTATAGTCATTTATTTAGTCATAGTAGTCATTTATTTTAGTCATGGTAGTCATTTATTTAGTCATTGTAGTCATTTATTTTAGTCACGGTAGTCATTTATTTAGCCATGTTTTAGTCATTTATTTAGGTGAATCAGTGATTCAAGTTACAAATAAAATCTAACAAGTAACTAATCCTTACAAATTTATGCATATAAACTTCAAGTATCATAGATATTCAAATGTTGAGAGAAGCACCATGAAATGAAGACTAAAATGCTTAAACAAATATGACTGATCAGACACAAATAGATTGCAAATCAAGAGGATCCACAACACAATATTTATGAGTTTGAAAATTTACTTCATTAAGCCTCATTAACGGTTACAACATTTATTGAAGAATTGAAGAATTCAAAAAGGCATAAAAACAAAGAATCACTCTGTATCAATGAATTTTTTTACATGAAAGTTTCATTTGGATTTGAAACTCAAAAACCAAATGAAACTCAAGAACCTTTACAACAGTTATACTTTACAGATTTTTACAACACAATTAGTACACCAAAACATTTGAGATGAGCTTCACTTCAATTTCAAATTGAAGTTAATGCATGGTGTACCATAGAAAAAAGGAAACTTGCTTGATTTTGGGAATAATTGATGACAAATTGGACTTAATGAGGCCTTGATTTGGTTTTGTGAGGTGTTTTTCACATCCACACTAGGTCTTTGACCCTTTCAAATGCATTTAACGATGTCTTGTAAAGTGTTGTAAAGGAATTCCATGCCTTTCTAGACCTAATAAACCCATTCTCCCTTAATTAAACATTATAAAATGTGTTTAATAACATTCTCACATCAATCTATAAGGCTTGTAAAATAAACTTAATGTTAAACTAGTGTTGTAATGTGTCTTGCACATTCACATTGGTTCTTGTGCCTTCCCAGGCTATGTGGACCTCATTTTAGTGTTGTAAAGTGTATTTAATCACACTTTCACATTGAATTTTGTGTCCCAAGCCCTAATTGACCTTCATATCATCATTAATATGCCCCTATTACCCCATATTGTGCATCTCGAGGCAATATTTGATGAAATAACTGACATAGACATCATATAAACATTATTTTCTTATCTCCTAAGAACCCAACTGTCAAAATGGCCCCTGTGGGACCCATTCGCCATCCATGGCAAATCAATCCCACCAAGGTGGGACCCATTCTCCATGGGTGGCGAATGAGTCCCATTTGGGCCAATTTTGACCTTTGAGCGAGAAAAACTAAAATTTAAGTTTACTATTTTTACATGTCGGCCTTAGGGATCCAATGAACAGGAAAATAAGGTGGATTTCCTATAAAATAAAGTCTCTAAACCTTGATTCACATCCATTAACTCATTTCATAGTTCATTCATCATCCATCTTCTCTTTCAAGTCAAGCAAGTTAGGGTTTCACTATTGCAAGTCATTAAGATAGCTTCCAAAGACATTCAAGGGAAAATTCTTCATGTTTTGCTATAGAACTTCAAGATCAAACATCATGGCAAGGTAATAACTCCATTATTGCATGCTTCATTACATTATTTCTCCATTTTTGTTTAATTACCTAAAAGGAGTTTGACCAAGGCAAACCCCCATGCCCTAACATTCAACATTTCTCTCCCTTGTCTTGTGTGTTTGCAGATTTAGGCATCTTGAGGACTTGGAAATAATTGAAGATCAAGTTTTAAAGATGTTGAAGACACCTTCCTATTGACCAAGGAAAAATATCAACAAAAACTCACTTTTAGGTTCAGAAATCAGACTTTCAGAGGTGGACACCTGTCAGGAGCCAAAGAGCAAATCAGGGACATTAGTTTCCACTTTTGGATTTTCAGAAATTCAAAAGTGGACTCATTCACCATGGGTGGTGAATGAGTCCCACTGCTAGGCCTGATTTTGGTTTTCTACAGTTTTGGATACCCATTTGTTTGAAATGGGCTCCGGTTCAGTTTTATAGAACTAGGATTAATTCACCCAAAATGGTGAATGTGTCCCACTAGGCCTAAAAATCAAGATCAGCAACATTTCAAAATTCATTTCAAGCCACTAGCAAGCTTACAAGTGCACTTCTTTAGTTTCATTCATTTATGTTGTAGTTTACTTTCATTTCTAGGTGTTTTTGCATTACACAATTTGTTTTCAAACAAGTTACATTTCAATAGTTTTACATTCTTAATCAATCAATTTTATCAATTAGATGCATCTAGGTCATTATATTTAGACATAATTTCATTATATGTGATAGTTTGAGTGAACCACCTAGATTTTGGGTGTGGGATCTATCTCTTTTCATTAGGTGAAAGACCCTAATTGAGGAAAAGAGACTTAACATTCCTAACCATTAAAATCTATGGTTCATTTTGGTGAACCTACTTTTTGAACATCTTATTTTCTGATTTGGAGTCCATTTTCATTTTCATCCTAGCTTGCATTGAATTTGCATTAGAGTTGCATTGGTTAAATAGCATCTAGGGTTTCAAATTTTTGCATTAGTGAAAAGGTCATTTAGCTTAAATTTTTGCATTTAATTTCCTTAAAAATTTCTGAAATTCTGCATCTCCATCTTAGGTTTGTATCATACAACATCAAACATATCAAAACAATTCAAAATTTCTTAAAATTTTGTAAAAAACTAATACTACGACTCATTCGCCATGTTGGGCGAATCAGTCCCTGTTCATATAGGTCAAAAACATCAATTTGGGGTAGTCATTTTTTAAATCATTTCAATAACACGCATCCTTAGATCTGAAAATGTTTACACTTCTAAAATTTTGCATAACATTGCTAAAAGTACTTTTCACTTTTTCATATACAATGTTTTTATTCATAAAACTTTGCATAAGTTTGTTAAAAGTGCTTTTTATTCTTGCATATTCATTATGTATATTCTTCAAATCTTGCATATATTGGATACAAATGTTTTGCATCTTTGCATATACATTATTTATATTGCTAAAACATTGCATGAAATGGTTACATATGGTTTTCCTTTTTGTTCACACAATGTTAGTTTCTTTTCATATTTAGACATGCTAAGAAACATTTCCTATCCCCTCCCTATGAGAGTGTTTTTGTGAAAGAAACTACAACCTTGGACATTCCTAACAATCATATTTGTTCCTCTCCTAATAACTCTCCTATTGGTGACAAAGATGTTTTTGTAGAAGAACCAATTCATGAGAGTTTTTAGAATCCTAGTTTTTTCTCTCCTCTTACCTCTCTTAGTAGACAAAACATTGATAAACAAGACAATACAACCATAGGTAATCATGACAACAACATTTGTTCTTCTTCTAATACCTCTCCTAGTTGTGAAGTAGATACTTTGATGTTAGACAACACAATCGATGAAGGTCATGAATATCTTAGTTGTCCCCCTTCACCTAATGAAACCCCTCTTGAAAAAGAATATTCAACCATTGATCATTCCCCTACTTGCAATGAAGTCCTTTTAGAAGAACCAACCTATGAATGTCAACAACATTTGGCTTGTTGTTCTCCTAAAAACTCTCCTCCTAGAAAAATTATCATGATGCAAGACAATCATAAAGTGACATTTTAATCCCCTTCACCAACACATCATGCCAATAAAGAAAAAATTCTTGAGGTTATGACAACACAAGTGGGATCTCCTTTAATTAGTGAGCTTCCTAAGTCACCTTCCATTAGTGAATCACACAAAAAATTCAGAGATGTCTTGAAATCCATGATGCAATCTAATCATAACAATGTTTTTCAGCCACTAAGTTGTAACTTAGTGACTCAAACATCTAGGGGACCACACAACACTCCTACACCATTACCTTTTCCTCCCTGAAAAAGGCTCCTACTAATATATCGTTATGGGAACTCATTCAACTCTCACCGACAGTCAAACTTCTCTTTCATGAAATGTTGCAAATAAACAAGGAGGAGATCCAATCTTACATAAAATTGAATCATGTAACATCCTCATCTCATCCCATGCAAGCCACCCAGTCAAAAATCACATTCCCTAAACATGAATTACCCTCACTTGAGATTCAAAAAAAAAATGACCCCTTGATGATAAAGGTGATCATTAATGAAACTTTAATTAGGCACACTCTTATCAACAATGGAGCATAAATTAATGTTTGTAGCATGAACCTCCTACAAAAACTTGGCATGGACAAAAAGATCATTCAACATAATGATGTTCATATTCATGGCTTTGACAATGTTAATAGGCAACCTCTGAGGATGATCACATTACCTATTGAGGTTGGACCTGTAGTGTTTCCTACCTCTATCCATATCATGCAAGGACCCCTTCCATACAATCTTCTCCTAGGGATACCATGGATTCATGCTATGAAAGGAGTCCCATCTACCCTTCACTATGTAATGAAATTTGAATACAACAACAAGATATACACGATTGATGCAGATGAGTGAAGCTATGCATCGACTGATCACAACACTTGCAACTCCCCTAATCCTTTTATTCCTAGATCAAAACTTGAACCTATACAAGTTGGTCCTAACTCTTCACCTACAACAAAACTCTTTCATGATAATCAGGGGTCATTAGATTCTACACCTCCTTTGCATAAAATTTCCAAAATCTCACCCTCATGGTCCAAAGATTCATATACAAACAATTCATTTTCATATACAAGTTCTAGTAGTGATTGGAGTTTCACACCTACCTTTAAGGGAGGGTGTACAATATCCCACTCTCAACCCAAAAAAACCTTGTGTTCCATTCGCTCAACTTAGTTCTACCAAATCACCCTATGTTGGTAATGGGGGCTATATAACTCCCATCCCTCATGAAGCAACGACGCATAACATTAAAAAGGATTTGTTTTCTTGTAAATAAACCACTCCTTCTCACAAACACACAACCCCTTCATCTAACTTAGAATATTGTTATGGTTTCGGTTACAATCCTCCTCCTACACATGCATGCAATGAACACATGAGAAAAAACAACATATCATACTCTTTCAAGAAAGATCTAGGGGTATCTCCCTTATCTCCACTCTCATCTCAGACTTTTCACAACAAAATTCAACATCTAACGGAGTGTGGTGCTCTTCCTTGTGTTGGAGCACCTAATTCCTCTACCTGATACTTCCTTTCATCCATTCCAGGCTCACCTTTGTCCTGCACTAAGCGGGGGCAAGGGGTTTGATAGCCATGTCCTCATATGTCACTTGTCATTGTCTCTTTTGACTCGTCATTAACCTTTCATGAACATATAAGAGCAAGATTGGGATGTGGACATGTCTTAAGATTGAATTGCATGTGACTTACTCTCTTTCTTCATAACGCAGCTTATCGAAAACATATAGGGATTTTCGAATAAGCTCTCATACCTCTCTTCTACTTTAAAGAAATTTCTCACAGTAATGGTGTTAGCAACTACTTTAAAGTGGGGGGCATACATAGGCAACATATTTTTTCAAGTTTCACGACATGACTTACTTTTTCTTGTGGTGTGTCCTCTTCTTGGAAGTGTCATTGGGTTTGATGCCTTCCAAGAGTGTATGATCAACTGAAGTGGCCCGATGCGAATGACACATCCCATGGATAATGATCTGACACCATGACTTGTACTCTCTTGGAGACGTTAGGCACAATGCTCCCTAAGAAGAAGACCTTACATAAACAAAGCAAAATCCCCTTTAACAAAATCTTTACATAACATTCAAAAACATTTACAAAAATCATTTTCATTATGGTGCCTTATCAAAGTTATCAGGAGGATAAATTTGGTATGGCTTGTATAATGGGAAGATGACACACTGGCATGACTTTCTCATTATATGGTGAGAAGCCGACACACTAGCATGACTTTCTCACTAAACCACTTCTTTGGGACATTGCACCCCGCAGACGACTTGATGTTATGTGGCCCTAGAGTGAGCGCATATTTTCCACCCCGTTTTCCTTTCTTGCCATTGTATGACTATGTATGTTGTTGGTTTAGGATCTTGGATCCTAGGGGATTCACTGCCTGCTTGATCTTTGTCATTCTTTTTCATTTGCATCTGTACACTTGAATCTCTCTTGAATGTCTACTTTAGTGTGAGTTTGAAGCAAGTTCATCCTCTCACTAAAGTGGCGGCTAAATGTACCATAGAAAAAAGGAAACTTGCTTGATTTGGGGAATAATTGATGACAAATTGGACTTAATGAGGCCTTGATTTGGTGTTGTGAGGTGTTTTTCACATCCACACTAGGTCTTGGACCCTTTCAAATGCATTTAACGATGTCTTGTAAAGTTTTGTAAAGGAATTCCACGCCTTTCTAGACCTAATAAACCCATTCTCCCTTAATTCAACATTATAAAATGTGTTTAATAACATTCTCACGTCAATCTCTGAGGCTTGTAAAATAAACTTAATGTTAAACTAGCATTGTAATGTGTCTTGTACATTCACATTGGTTCTTGTGCCTTCCTAGGCTATGTGGACCTCATTTTAGTGTTGTAAAGTGTATTTAATCACACTTTCACATTGAATTATGTGTCCCAAGCCCTAATTGACCTTCACACCATCATTAATAGACCCTTATTACCCCATATTATGCATCCCGAGGTAATATTTAATGAAATAACCTGACATATACATCATATAAATCTTGTTTTCTTATCTCCTAAGAACCCAACTGTCAAAATGGCCCCTGTGGGACCCATTCACCATCCATGGTGAATCAGTCCCATCCAAGTGGGACCCATTCTCCATGGGTGGCGAATGAGTCCCATTTGGGCCAATTTTGACCTTTGAGTGAGAAAAACTTAAATTTAAGTTTATTATTTTTACATGTTGGCCTTAGGGATCCAATTAATGGGAAAATAAGGTGGATTTCCTATAAAATAAAGTCTCTAAACCCTGATTCACGTCCATTAACTCATTTCATAGTCCATTCATCATCCATCTTCTCTTTCAAGTCAAGCAAGTTAGGGTTTCACCATTGCAAGTCATTAAGATAGCTTCCAAAGACAAATTCAAGGGTAGATTCTTCATGTTTTGCTACAGAAATTCAAGATCAAACATCATGGAAAGGTAATAACTCCATTATTGTATGCTTCATTACATTATTTCTCCATTTTTGTTTAATTACCTAAAAGGGGTTTGACCAAGGCAAACCCCTATGCCCTAACATTCAACATTTCTCTCTCTTGTCTTGTGTGTTTGCAGATTTAGGCATCTTGAGGACTTGGAAATTATTGAAGATCAAGTTGTGAAGATGTTAAAGACACCTTCCTATTGACCAAGGAAAAATATCAACAAAAACTCACTTTCAAGTTTAGAAATCAAACTTTCAAAGGCAGACACCTATCAGGAGCAAAAGAGCAGATCGGGGACTTCAGTTTCCACTTTTGGGTTTTTAGAAATTCAAAAGTGGAATCACTCACCATGGGTGGCGAATGAGTCCCACTACAAGGCCTGATTTTGGTTTTCTGCAGTTTTGGATACCCATTTGTTTGAAACAGGCTTCGGTTCAGTTTTATAGAACTGGGATTGATTCGCCCAGAATGGCAAATGAGTTCCACTAGGCCTAAAAATCAGGACCAGCAACATTTCAAAAGTCATTTCAAGCCTCCAACAAGTTTACAGGTGCACTTCATTTTTGTTGTAGTTTACTTTCATTTCTAGGTGTTTTTGCATTACACAGTTTTCAAACAAGTTGCGTTTCAATAGTTTTACATTCTTAATCAATCAATTTTATCAATTAGATGCATCTAGGTCATTGCATTTAGACATAATTTCATTATACTTTCATTATTTTGAGTGAACCACCTAGATTTTGGGTGTGGGATCTATCTCTTTTCTTTAGGTGAAAGACCCTAATCGAGTAAAAGAGACTTAGCATTCCTAACCATTAAAATCTATGGTTCACATGGCTAAGCTGAGAATGGGCTAATGATAGCTTCTTCACTACCACTACTTTTCCACATTTCAACGTGCCCTACAACCAAATAAATCATCAAAAAATGGACCCTTTAAAAAAAAAACTAAATACACTAAATGCTTCAATCGGCTTAAGGATTTGACAAATTTTACCTTTCACTTCTAATGGCAAGCCTTGCTCATTAAAACAAGCAAACTCACAAAGACTTCAAATGCTAGCAAACACTCACAAGGAAATTCGGGACTGAATTTAAAAACAAACAACTAAATACATCGATCCTTCTTAACCAATGTCAGAAAGAACAAACAATTGCAGTGTTCCATTCATGTGGTAGGGGCGACACCAATACAATGCATTTGGCATCAAATAATGGCCCGTTTACATTCAATATTATCAACATATAAATTGGTTCGACTCTGCAGCCAGTCGGCCAATGTCACCAGGTATTGAAGACTATCTTCCTTCCACCGTCCACTAGTTTTTGCATCATGAAAACCCCCAGTTTCTTCTACCTGAACCAAAAACCCTTATTTCAGCACCTTGATCAAAATGGAGAAGCCAAATGTGAGCGATGCCCTGCATCAACTTCTCCAATTTGGAAAGCTATTGCCTAAAAATAAGGTTTTGACGAGGGTTTTAAAGTATGTTTTTAAAATGAAAATTACGGCCAAGATCCTAATACTAAGCACATTTAGGTTTTAACATTAGGGCATCCTTTACTTTCATTTTTTGTTGCTTTCCCCGCCGCTATTGGATCGGCCTCTCCAAACTCTTCCTCACTAGTATTGGTTTCGGCCCCTCCAAACTATTTTGTCGCTAATGGATTCCCTGGTATTGACCTTTCACTTCTCCAATTTGGTGAGCTGCAACCTAAAAATAAGGTTTCGACGATGGTTTTAAAGTATGTTTTTTAAATGAAAATTACGGCCAAGATCCTAATACTGAGCACATTTAGATTTTGACATTAGGGCATCCATTACCTACATTTTTTGTTGCTTTCCCCACTACTATTGGATTCGGCTCTTCCAAAATCTTCCTCGCTGGTATTGGTTGCAGCTCCTCCAAACTCGTTTTAGAGTTTATTAAAATATGTTTCCCGCCCCCTAAAAAGGATTAGGGTTTGTCTCTCGCTTCCAGATTTCAAAATTGGATTATTATAATATTATCTTATATT
>VDFB02338372.1:7859596-7904965 GCA_007258455.2 Sequoia sempervirens | reverse complement strand
AGCTTCCTCATTGTTTCCATTAAAAAATGCCACCAAACTATATCATAAGCTTTACTCATATACAAATTTACCAACATACCTCTTTTGTTTGATTTTTTCAAGGAATGAATTACTTCATGTATGACTATGATACCATCCACAATGCTCCTGCCAGGCACGAAACGAGACTATTCTTGAGAAATTATCCATGGTAGAATCCTATTTAGATAGTTTTCCATCACTTTGGTACAATTTTATAGATTGTGTTACATAGGGCCATGGTTCGAAAATTTGCAAAGGACTCACATCGCTCTTTTTTTGGTATTAAAGCAATATTTGTATTGTTGAAATCCTTCAAGATGGTTTTTTTCTTTCTCGATTCCTCAACCACTCCTAGAATGTCTACCCCCATGAAGTCCCAACAAAATTGATAGAAAAATGCATTGTACCCGTCCAGGAATGGAGCCTTATCGGGCTGCATTTGAAAAAGAGTTGCCTTTACTTCCTCCAAAGAAACTTTCTCCATTAAGAAAGCATTTTCCTTCATCGTTACTTTTGATTCAATTCCTGTGATAATCTCCATATTTAGGGAATTGGTTTCATTTATGCCACCAAGCATGTGAGAGAAATACTCCACCCCAACCTTTCGAATCTCTCCATCTCTCATTAAGACACTACCATCTTTAGCCTTAATTTGTGAGATCAAGTTCCAGTTTCGCTTCAACTTTGTAGAATTATGAAAAAAATTCATGTTCAGATCTCCTTCCTCAATCCACGTGTCTCTTGATTTTGAACACCAATAGCATTCCTCCCGCAAGATAATTTTGATATATTCGGTGGTTAGAGCTTTTTCCTTCTCAAATTCCATGTACCTGTCATAGCATTCTTCATAATCACTTCCCCAAGTGTTGACACTTCTTCCCCTATGCGTTCCTTTTCCTCAAAGATGTTTTTAAAGCACATTTTGTTCCAATCCCTCAATTTCTCTTTTAACCTTTGCAACTTTTTTTGAAAAATAAACATCTTTGAACCAGACATATTTATGGATTTTGACTACCACTGTTTTAGAAGCCCAAGTAGATCCGGGGACCTTACCCACATCTTCTCAAACCTGAACTGACTTTTTGTGGGTTTTGTCTCTTCGTTGATTAACAATATTATTGGAAAGTGATTAGAGATTGCTATCAGGTGAATTGTTGAAGTTGGTAGAAGATTTCCCTGTAGCCAGACTTCAAAAACCAGAAACCTATCTAGCCTCTCAGCTATATTAGTAAAATCTTTTCTTCTATTGTTCCAAGTGAAAATGTCATTCGCAACTTTAACGTCTATCAATTTATTTTCTTCAATGAATTTTAAAACATCTTTTTGATTCTAGAGAATTTTCTAGGAACCTTCAATTTTCTCTTTTAAATCCGTTATGGCATTAAAATTTCCCCCTTATTTTTTTTTAGGTGAAAGTGGCAAGCCACTATACATATTATATTTAAATAAATAAAGTAGTACAAAAACTGGTTCTGAAGAGTATACCGGCAGGAAAGAACCAAAAACAAAACCTCTGGTTGTAGCTCAGAAATTACAAAATGAACTTCATATATCTAATACTACCTACAATCCTCCTAATTACAAACCCCTTTGTTCTTTGATCAGATCCCTTATACAAAACCCAGTACTGATTTTTCCATATATAGCCTGATCATTTACAAAAACCCATGACAATACCCAAGCTTTATATCTATAACTATAAGAAAAATCTGTTGTAAACTCTATTAAAAGGAACCTGCTTTAACACCACCCCTACGAGGACAATAAACTAAATTTTCATCTTGAATTTCTTATGAAAAAACTTGCACTTGTCCTGCTGCTATTCCCTAAGAATGAAGAGTAACATTTTTATCTGGAATTTGATGAACCAATATGTTGTTCCTACGAATGAGTGGCCCAGTAGAAACTTGCAGTTCTTGAAAGCATTGATGAGTTTTAAGAAAGGAAATTGCTTGATACTTCCTTCTAAACTGGTTCATTTCTTCCAAATGAAACTCATGGTGATATTTGTCGAGGGCTTGATTCAGGAAAGAAGAGGAATCATACATATTTGATAGAATAAATCCATGAAATACCTCCACATACCTCTTTTTGTAATGAAGAAAGTGTCTGGGAAACAAACCCCCAAGAAACCGTCTCCTCTATTGAAATCATATTTTTGCACCCCTCTCAGTAATGCATTATCTTCTAAATAACAACCCACCACCACTTTTTCTGCTATGACCTTTAAAGTATTGTAATTTTGCACAAGGTCAAGGATATTGGAGAGAAAAATTGATAGAATGTTTGCTGGGAAAATGATCCTCTGTGAATCTATGTGCAATATTTCTTCACCAATAATTGTCTGGATGTTCTTCATAACCAGTGAACAATTCACCTTGAACACAGACTGAAGTTGCTCCTTCTCGATGAATTGAGAAAACAGCTCTTCCCACGGCTTGATTTCCACTAATACTTTATAATTACGCACCCTAAACTCCATCGAGCAAATTCTGCAAGCAAAAATTGAAACCCTGCAATGACAACGAACTTATCAATTATGCTTTGTTTATACAAATGAATGTTTTGGTTTTCCTTTAGAAAATTCGTTGTTGATAAAGGCACACGATGGCCCATTTTCCATGTAAAGGATTGTGATGAGGATATGGATTTAAATACTGGCATGAATAAAATCTTCCTTGACAATGGATAATCTACAAATCTCTGCCTAATCACATGCGATGTATAGTCACCATAATAAGAAATTGCTACCGTCACTTCAAAACCATGTGAAGAGATGATGTTTAAACATATTAAGTACTAGGTTGTTATGGTGTATGGAATATTAGATGCCTCGACATGTTTCATATTTTACATTAAGTACCAATATCAATATCATTTTATGCTCCAAACATAACAACATGCCACCTCCACATTTTAATCGTGCAAAGCAATAACTATAAGATATGAACAATCTTGAGGTTGTACTCGCAGGAAATGAAACATAATATATCTCACAAAATTGGAAAATAAGATGTCAAGGCAATGTTAAAACATCCTCCAAATTTGTTGCAATGAGTAACTTTTCAGGACAATGCTTAACTAACTTTTACCAATCTTCCTTAATTCCAAATTTGGCTATGTATGCAAGCCATGTGATGAAAACAAAAGCCCTACCATCTGTCTTTTCAAATCTACACTAAACCCTGAATCCACATGTGTGTTATCACTTGTTTGATAAGTGATGTCATCTTAGTGACGTTTTATAGAATGATATGCTGCTTGGTGTAAAATTTGGGTGAATAATTTGTATATCCCTTGGGAGAATTAGCTTAGCATATAGAAATGCAATCCTTTTGTATTACTTCTCTTGATTCTGCTAACTTGGGAATATTGGAGAAATGTTGATTGCTATTATTATTTTGTGTATAAAAAAATCTCCTTTTTATCACATCCTAAATTAGCAAGGTAGTCTGCTAGAGAATTACCTTCCCTGTAAGTATGTTAAATCTGGAAGTCTTCAAATTCATCTAGCAATTTCCAAAAAAACTGTAAAACATACCTCAGGGCCTAGTTATAACAAGTCCTTTCTTTACAAGAATTTATTATTTTTAATGAATCACCTTCTATGTGTATTGCTTTGATTTGAAATTTTCTTGCAAGAAGCAACCAGTGAAGAAGAGATAGTGATTCGGCCATATTATTGGTCCCAAGTGGTAAGTGTACTGATCTAGCTAGCTTGAGAGTACCTCTTTCATCCCTGATGCAAAAACCTACTCCTGAGATACCAGGATTACCTCTAGATGCCCCATCAAAATTTATTTTTAGGAAACCTTGTGAAGGTGGTGACCATTTAATCGAACTCCTATCCAACTTTGCAGAATGTGGTTGTTTCAAGCTTCCTTTAAATGGGAGTGTTATATGCTTCCAATTATGCAAAATGTTATTATCCCAAGCTGAAAACATTACTCCTAAATTTCTATGATTTTGAACCCATGTATTGACTACATTTTTATTATTACTTTTTACTTGCCTGTTGTTTTGGATAAAAAATCCCAAAGCCATTTTTTCTCGTCCGATTTTACTGGTCCATATACATTATGAATTTCAAAAACAGAATTTGAATGAAAATTTTTCACCTCTACTTGCATCCAATTAGTGTTTGATTTGTTGAGGGTCACCTTAATTTTTCCATCACACCAAAGGATGCCCAGACCACCGGATGCACCATTCACCTCAACAAAGATTCCTTGCCAAATTTTGTAGTGTTTAATGAATTTTGAAATCTCATCACCTTCAAGCTTTGTTTCTTGGAGTAGAATGAGATCTAGGTTTTGACTCTCCAACTAGCATTTAACCAGTCGCCTTTTGTTAGGGGAATTTATGCCCCTAACATTCCAGGAGAGAACCTTCATCTCCCTCCAAGGGAGGCCTTTGCTCCCTTGGATATCATCATATATGATCAGATTGAAGGTTGTTCACTTTTAAGTGCCTCTTCTTCCCTTTTTTCTTATTCGTCTTCCTTCCAATTTTGAGACAGAAGCATTCTGGGAATATTTTTGAATTCGCCTTGATTTCGTTATGTCTAGATCATCTATATTTTCTTTATCATTTTCATGGTTTGAACCTTCATGAAATTCATTGTCATGCCATTTAAGCAGTCTAATTGGAGAATTCTTGTGTGTGCTCACGATCTCTCCTTCCTCAAATTGTGTATATTCATCCCTTCTTTCTTCTAGCAGCTTCGCCATAATGATTTGCTAGTTTTTCACCAGAGAAGATGCTTTCACCCCTTCTTGTTCCATTGCACTTTGATTTACATTTTTCTCCCCTTTCAGGCTTTCTTCCCTTGCCACCCTTTTCGACTTTTCCCTCCACATGTGTCTTCTTGCCGGGGGAAAACATCTACAACCCTTTGTATTGTGGTTTCTTCATCTACATTTAGAACAAAAAAAATTTGGAACCTCAATTTCAATAGCTTGTTTCCACGTATTGCCACCCAATTGTAATCCTATTGTCTGTGGAATTTCTTTAATTGCTATTACATGAATTCTTGCATATATTAGGGACTCACCCTCATGAAGATCCACATCAATAGTTTGGCCCAAAGCATTTCCTATTTTTATGAGGTAATTATGTGACTAGTACTCAAAAGGGAGGTTATATAGTCGAAGCCACATTGGACCATTACTTGGATTGAAGGCCAAAGGATTAAAATTTCTCTCCCATTTCTGGAGGAAGAGAAATGTTGTACCATTCTTCCACATTGGCACCTCCAATATCTGTTGCCTTTCATTTTTGCTTCTAAATATAGCCACAAAGAAGCCTTTGGGCATGAAGTTCAAAACTGGGTCAAAGTACCAGTTTTCAACCACCCACTCGCCAATCTCTTTCCTTGAAATTCATTTTCCTAGAAACCTTCCTATAATGGATTTTCTTTCAAGGTGATAAACATCAATCTCTACAATGTCAGAGACGTCTACCAAGATTGCTTCTGGGGGCAGCACCACCCTAGGATTCTCTTCGTTTTGCTTTGTTGTTGCTTGATCGTGCTCTCCTTCATATTAAACACTTTATAATATAAATATAAGTATGATATTATATTATTATATAATATTATATAATAATAATAATATAATATAATAATATTATATTATATAATACATATATTATAATATATATTATTATATAATAACATATTATATTATAACATATTATATTATAATATAATATAATATATTGTATTGTGATACATAATATCATATTATATTATTATATATAATATAATATAATATATTGTATTGTAATAGAATATATTATTATTATATTATATTATAATACAACCAACTCCCTCAATTCAAAATATTTTTTTAATTATCCACTTTAATATCATATTGTCTAATTTTTATTTGTGTGACTAATTACTTAGTTGTGTTTTTTACCTGATGATCCAATTAGTCATTTATAGTTGTGTTGCAAAAAATGAGTAGAATTTAATCATCTTTAGTTGTTGTGACTAAAAATTTTAATCGCGTAGTCATTTATTTTCCAAATTCTACTAGTGCTCCCTTTTTCCTACTCTTTTCATGTGAAAAGTCTTGAGTATATCATTTATATTATTCCAACCTCCCTTAATCATTACAAAGTCGGAGAAGCATGTGTATGAAGGGAAAAACATTATTTTTCCTTGATCCTTCAAATGCTTGTTATCCACACTTCCCAACTACCACATCGCTTCAAGGAACCCAATTCTTTCTGGCAAGCATCTAGGCAATAAGTGAGGTGAGACAGTAGCACCATATACTCTCAAATCAATATATGCAGGATAAGGGATAACATCTCCCCAATTATGATCAACCCCCAATTCAGGCCTCCTATCCTTGGGTCTTAAAAGATCATGCAGGGCCTTAGGAATTCTTGGCACATTCATAGCCAAAGCTCTTCTCAACTCTAAGGAAAATAAATACTCAAATATCACAGTCAAATTTTCTATCATCTTTGTCTAGGACAGTGGTCCAACACTAGACAGGAAATTCCATCTTACCCTCTACCCTATATAGTGTCATATTCTTTCCAAAGTAAGGTGCACTTTGAAAAAAAACATGTGCATGAGAAATGAATACCAGCTGAATCTTATTCCCATTTCACCCTTCTTCAACTTTACCAGACCCTCATGAATTTTCTCTGCAAGAAACCCCACATAATCATAAATTATGCAATAATGGGGGTGGTGGATATGGGCTATCATATACATCCATGCCATGGGAATTCCAGTGACTAGGTCATAAACAATAATCTGACAAATGGAATAGAATGTTTTCTAGAAATAAGGGACAAAATAGTTAACAGGATAGGGCTCTATATCAAATGGCCCCAATGTAATCTTTCATCCCATAATCTCTGCTAGATACTTTGGCAATATATGGACCTTGAATGAATGCCTAGTCTTCTCATATTCTTCTCTAAGATCCTTTTCATTGATCTTAACCAGGTCCTGACTCCACTCAGTGAAACTGAAAACATGAGCAATCTCCTCCTTAGTGACTTTAACTATGTCAATTTTGTCAAAGGACCACACAGTCCTCGTGACTGGGCCATAATTGACAACTATTGTTTTTAACATATCAATATCCAGGTATACATTTGGCACTGTCAATTTTCCCATCAAGATTCCAAGGGTTACCAAAAGAAACACCATAATTTCTATTTCCAAACTAGTTGAGTTGAATAATTCCCACCCAGTGGAAGGTAATGTGGCATCCCTAATAGCATTATATTTGTCAGTCAAGCCCTCTACTAATTGTCGAACCCCAGAAAATGAATTGACCCTTATGTTTTTCATTGGTTGAGGGTGGTAGCTAGTTACCTAGGTCCTTACTCAAAGGTCTTTTGGAAGTAGAGGCCTCCTCTTTTGATAAAGCAAGAAAACCCTAGTGACAGGATGAAAGAGAAAACACAATTGAGAAATTTCTTAATAGTTTCAAAGGTGGGATAGTATATCAACTTACTAGCTTGGCGCGAGCTTTAAAACCCTATCTCTGATGTTCAACAGGATTGAAAATGTAGCACGAGCTTCCTTGGATGCGTAGAGTACTTTTATCAATTCTCAATTGTACTTTAAAACAAGTTTTAAAATCCTTACAACTTCTAAATGTGGTAGCTCGACATCCTATCTACCATTATGGCTTTCTCACGCAAACCAAAATGGCTCACTTGCCCTCGATTTCAACTTTGAATAATGTTTGTTGATTTCACGGTGAAATGAAAAGACCATTGGATCAAATTAAGTCAGCTTAGTTTGAAACATCTAACTGTGAGTAATTGTTTCCATCACCCAACCAAAACCAACCATGTGGAACCACTTCCCAATGATCCAAGGGCTCCACCATCTCATTGTCACTTAAGCAAGAAACCACGCGTCAGCTTTCCCACTTCCCCGTGAATCTTAATCCTCATGCAGCTTCAATCAACGAGAAGACAAGGAAGGCCTAAGATTAAATCTCCCATCCTCAACCTATGTGTGTCTTAACACAAGCTCACTCACCCATGCACATAATCCCTTGGCACAACCGATGGCCATGATTAAAAGATCCATTTGTTATTACAACACATACCTCAAAAATTCCCTTTAGTAACCAGAACTTTAACATCTTCAATCTATGGTGAAATATCTCATTAATTTTCTAATGTTTCCTTTGTAGCTCAAGTGATGCCACACGACATTCCCTCATTTCCCCATTGAAAGATGAGAGGAAAAGGTGGGTCACCCATGGGATGGCGGGGAGTGGTCGAGATTAACCCACGTCATCTGCCTTCAACCATTGATCTCATCCGAACAGAGTTTTTGCTTCCTTCACTACTCGGTGGGTCCTTCTGACAATGGGACACATGTCATCCACCCGCTGCCTCATGATATTATTTAAAATCCAAAATAATTCAAACGAGGAGGCAAGGAATGCACCAGATGCAGCCATGTCATTTCATCACCACCATTGATGTGCTCCATCTCACCACTTGCTGACTTTTCAATGATGTCAGGTCGTCTCATGTAGAAGATACGTGGTGCTCACCCACCAGCCCGTGATAATATTTAAATGCAAAACAAAATCAAACGGGGGCGCGGGGAGTGACCAAGATGATTTCTTAGTGATTGAACGGTCTTCATAAAACATGAAATTTGCACATGTCAATTTGTTAGTTCATAAAAGGGGGCCATGACTAGGTGAATGTTGGGCAAAGACATAAAACCTAAAGATGAAACCTTAGACTTGGAAAATATTTTACTGACGTGTTACCCGCATATTATAAAGGCAATTTATTATTAAGATGACAAGTAACGACGGGATTCCTAGGGTTCAGGGGCTATTCAATAGAACAATCCAAAAGGCACAAGTCACAACTTAACTGACCAGGAACTGACAACAAGGGGTCAATGATGAAACATAACAATTGTCGAAGACATCAAACTTAGGGTTTTTTAGGAAGGGTTTTAGTAACACAAACCCTAAGGCGTGACATTGAAAAAATCCCTAAGCCCTAGAAAAAAAAACAACCAAATTTCATAGAATTTAGAGATGGAACACAAAGCATTTTAGGGGTTCCATCACTTTGCACTAACTAAAGGAGCCTTTTGGAAGGAGGGAGAATCTTCACTAGAAAATGGAAATGGTTTTTGTCTCATATGAAATTCTCCCTCATATTTGGAAATGCAAATGTAACTGCCTTTGGGGATGTTTTGAAATTGAAATTCAACTGTATGTCAAATGTAAATGTGACTAAATGCATAATTTGGCCTGAAGCTTGTTTGCTCCCTTGCTCTTATAAAAGGGAATTCAAGGCCAATTGCACAAGTCTTTGGTTGAAAGAGCTTTTGAACTCATGTAAGAGAATTTTGTAATTCAAGCACAAAGAAATAGAGTTAGTGTTGAGTCTTAGGTATGAATTCAAGTCTGTAATAGGCATGATGGTTTTACAATAGTGATGGAATTTGAATGAGAAAATGCATATTCTGGAACAGATTCTCTCCTCCTGTATTTTTTCATACGAATTATTAATAAAATGATCAAGGATCCTTCTATTGGTCTTCAATCGTTTTGGTTGAATGTATGATTTTTTCTCTGCTTTAATTCAAATAATTAATTAAAATGCTCTGATGGAATCATAGGTTTGTATGACTAAATTAACATATTATTAATAATTTCTTATTTTAATTGTATTAAAACTTAAACATGTACTCAGTGATTCATCACTCAACTCAATGCTTAATAACATATTAACAATAGTAGCATATGCAACAATGAACATCAGTAATCGTTTAATGTGTATCTAGTAGTTGAAACTAGAATTTTTCTTCAAATGATAAAACAAACAATACAGATAATTTAAACATCAACACATTATTGAATTTTATTTTTTTTATTGATTTTCACATGAAGGAATACATAGAGGTATTAGCAATGCAAAATCTTGCTCAAAGATAACTACACGGAGTTGAGTTGGAACTTGGAAACACATATTATCAAATATCAAATTACTGTATCACCTTTTCTAGCAACTTCCACTATTTAGGTGGTGGAATTGTCATTTGTTCTAACTGAAGTTGTTTGAATTGAAGATTTTTTAACATTTCATGATTGAAATTGGAACCTCTCTTGAATTCTTCAATTAATTTTTCATTCAAGGTTATCAGTGGTTTGATGGAATCCAAATAGTTCACCAAATCTGGGTTTTGAGGAAATTGGTCCAAATCAATCTTCCTTGCACCCTCCATCTTCTTTCTGAAATCGTCCTTTCCAATGGATCACTCATTTGTGTCAAAATCCTCTGGCGAACCAAGCTCTGTGAAGTTCCTTACCTTTTCATCTAGCTTCTTCATCTTTTTTGCAACCAAATCCACATATTCCTTTTGTTTCATGCATTCTCAAACACTTTTGAATGATAGATGATAACATCATTGAGGGAGCCAGCCGATTATTAATCCCTTTTGATTTCAAATCATTGTCACTAGCTTTGTAGACTGTTTGTTGAACTTGATTTCTAGATTTCTCTAATGCTAGCACATTTTTATTTTCTACTAAATATTTGTTGATCTTCTTATAATGTAGTATGATAGCATCAATCAATTGAAACAATTCACACAAATCATCAATCCTCTGCATTATTTCATCCCAGATCTTGTGTTTCATATGCCTCATTGTTTCTCTACAAAATGCAAATAACTTATTTTGACAAGATTTAATTTCATTTTTTGCTTCCATCAGCTCTACCTCCAATCTTTCATTTATTTTTCTCTATTTCTCCAATTTTTGTCCCCACTGTTCATTTCCATTCATAATGCTTTGTCTTCATTTTTCTAAAGTGGATTTTCCCTCATCATATTTCTTATTGTTCTCATCTAGTTGTTGTGCCTATAGAACACACGCCTCGCTCGGACCGGGGACCCCCTCTTTTTGTTTCACCTTCACCAGGTTGGTTCGTATTTTCCTCATTTTGTGTGCCCCTATTTTTGAGCCTGAGTTGGTCATGAGCCATAAAATTTCCAAATACATCTTGGCCAAAGTCACTTATCCAAGTTTCACCAATATTCGAGCCTTTACAGAAATTCCAATGCGGGCCTTTGTCTATCGGAAGTCATCCCACCCGTCATCGTCTGCAAATCCACAATTGTGAGTCTCCCTTGGCGGATTGTCATCTCTATTTCGCCATCCTCTGAAGCCTTCACCTCATGTTTTCCCACATCATGGGTCCTGCACCTAATCTTTTCGCATGGCGTTCAACCCGATTTCCTCATTGGCACGGGTTTCTGCACGACCACCTAATGTGGCCATTAATGCAAGTTGGTCTATATAAACCCCTCAACACCCACATCATTTTCACTTGCAAAATTCAAAATTGAGGAGCGAAGAGGAGAGCTTGGCATGCCAGAAATCTTAGGACTACAATTGTAATCACTTCTAGTGCGAGAACAAGGTACACACTCAAATTCCTATCCTTTGTTCTTGGAATTAATAGATTTGTTGTGGGTCATCAAGTAAGGTTTTAATCCATTCAAAAAAATTGGATTAAAGTTTAAATAGAGGTAATTTCCCTTGTCTAAAACCTTAGAATGCTCTTCGCGGGCTTCAAACGGGTAAACCCACCCTGGAAATGTCCTGGGTGGCCTCGTGCTCTGCAACCTCACCCTTAGTAGGGTTGTCAGATTCAAATGTTTATCACAGTGAACCAAGACCTTTGCAGGCCTATGTGTGGAAGTTCACTCTACCAAAGTTGTGTACAATGGCGAGACCCTTAGTATGGCCTGTCGTGCTAATCCCGCACTAATCGCTCTAACAAACTAAGCTAGACCCCAAGTGATGTACTAGTTAAGTCTTGAAACCCTTGCAGGTTCACCCCCGTGGGATGCCATCACTAGGAGGCAATCCCTCTATGACCATTGCTTAATGCCCACGTTCAAACATCCATCCACTCTACAGACCTCTCTCTTGTCCTCGCTCATGAAACATTGCAATGAGGATGATTAAATTAATGATGCCATGCAGAGGTTCCCTTGCAGGACTCCACATGTGGTGGCTTCCACCCCATCATTGATTCCTTTATGATGAAACTTTCACAACCCTTCACTATGCAAACTCTGCACAAATCTCTACTATAAACCACGACTTTGAGCATGATTATTTGAATCCACTGTAGGTATGTTCATGTGGGTTCCCCTGGGCGGAACTTCGTCTCCTCGATGTCGTTCCTAATGGAAAAATCAATCCACCACCCCACCTCGCGAATCCCACATGTTGTATTTCTGAATGCCTAAGTCCTATCACTGTCGGTATAAACTCAAACTTCAACAAATTCCTAGGATGCATCTAAGGCAAGTTCATAAGTCCCAGTGTCGTTATGTGCCCGCTCATGTGGGATAACATTAGCAGAGAGATGTTTCTCACGGTTGTTGTTTTACAGCAGAGTCCATGTGCCTTTTCACCATGTGGGTCCCACATTCCCGATAGTCGTGAGCTTAACCTTGAATACAAATGAGGAAAATCTCAAGACCAAGCGTTCATGTGGGTCATCTCTAGTGGAATGACGCCAGTCTAATGCCGCTCTCTAAGGGAAAACACTTAACAACGCCCCTCATCATGGCCTCTGCACTCCAGAGTCCTGCATTCTACAAAGTGACCAAGGTTTCAAAGGTAAATGATGAAGCATGATCTCCTGCACATACCAAAGTATAAAGAACTAAATCAATGAAGTCGAGATGTCTTGCGGGTTCTACTATGCGGAACTCTACTTGCAGGATGCCATTTTTCCAAAGTCATTCCTTATAGTAAAACTCTAACTGCCTTCTGCCTCACAACTTTTGCATACTTCACACCCGCAAGAGCTCTAAACGTCGATTTGACAAGAGAGAACAATTTCAACTGCCTCCATCCTAAATTCACACACATGCTCAATGACCTTATGCCAAACTAACTAATCAAGCAAAACATGCAAAATTTTACTATTGGGTTGTCGCCTGCGGAAGTCCACCTTCCCAACGCCATTCCTTTAGGCTTTCACCCTGATGACTTCCACAGGGAGAAAACCCGCATCTTTGTAAACTACCTGAATAAGCTTCAAGTGATAAACTATGTTGGATATTATGATCTTTTAAGAGTATATGGATGCAATTAATGGTGAACTTGCATGATTTAACTGACGTTTTCCCTCCTAATTTGTCAATGCACTTACTACACCTTTTGTATGTAAGATTTATGGAACCTGCTGAGGGACCATCGGAGAAGCCAGTGGAGAAAGTTGATAAGGGAAAGAGACCAACAAGGACCCCTAGAGGGAAAGAGGAAAAGGAACAGATGAAGTACCAATTCCACGGGGTCAAGTGCACCTCAAAGATCATGTCCAACTGGGACAAGGTAACAGATACTAACCTAGGGCATGTTAACATCAATGAATTCAAGCAAAGAGTCATGGTCAATCCCACCATAGAGGAATCCCTAAGAATCAAGCAAAGCAGACTCACAAAAGTAGCAATCTTTCCTCCAGCTCTAGTAGCTCTTAAATTAGTAATGGCTTGTAGCCTGAATGTTACCACCCTCAGAATAGTCACCGGGGACAGAAGAGTACTGGAAAACATGTCTCCCTAGTCCATTGGAAAGACTTTCGGTATTCCCGTGTTTGATGAAATGGAGGAAGTTGAAAAGGTATTTTCCCTAAAAATATGGTAGCACGATCCTATCAGGTTTAAAAGGACAATAAATCAAACATGAATGAAGGACAAGAGGGGTGGTGCTAATAAGGTGCCTCAGACCTTATATAGATGTGATTTTGTAGATGAAGCTATTGATTTGGTGACTCTCCTCAATAGAGTAATGGGTCTTCCCATTCCACATTCTTTGAGGAGTGGATGTTCTATTTTGTAGAGGAAATACTCTAGGGCAATGCCAAGTTCCACTGGGAAAAAATGATTAGCGAGAACCTGCACAATTAGTTTATGGTCGTAAAGAAGACCTCATAATTTTATATGACCTCTTATCTAGTTTATCTCCTTGTAATCAAGTTCCCATACAAAGGATTGGATTGTGTTGGAGTGTTGGGGAAAAAGAAAGGACAACTTAGGGTGTATGACTGCTACCCTCAATTACTATACAAGAACTTCAAGAAGGACTATAGGAGAGTCAACAGTGCCTTCATCAGGCACATTATTCATACCCTAGGTAGAGATTACCACAAAAGAGTATCACATAGCACCAAGGCAGTCATAAAAGGATTTGGATACTTGTTCATCCAATTCCCTAAATTCACATGCATCAGAGTGGAGGGATTCTTAGGAAAACCCTACCCGATTACCCGGTATCCAAATGATAGAATAGTATTGTTGGAGCTTACCCAACAGCTACAAAATTCCCACACTTTTTTTAGCAACAAACACCGCATTGGGGTTCCATATCCCCTCACATTCGGATAGGGAATGTACTCTTTCCCTACTTCCCCATGCACAAAGTACTTTGAGAAGGAGCTTGTAGAGTATAATTTTGAATTACACATGGATAGGGGACACTTGGATGCCCTCGGGAAATTAAAGAAATAGGTTGGAAGATAGTATGCCCACCGACCTCACATTGAATATTTCTGGGAAAATTGTGATGATGACAGGGAAGTTCAAATGTGTCACTATATGAGAATTACTACCCAGTTTGTGAAGTCTATCAATTTATACCTAGTGCCAAATCAAATTTTCAAAGATCACAATGTATTGGATGAAAAATACAATGCTTTAATAAATATACCACTACCAGTAATTGACTAGACCGAATAGGAGGTCACATACCTAGATAATATTACCAACCCAATAGAGCAAAGAACCAAGTAGTGGATAGATGAGAAAATAGCTTAGTTGCATGAATAGGGTGTGGAGTTGACCTATGGGGAGCTCGAGGATGAGTTGGAAAGTGAAACAGATAGTGGCACCACTATCAGGTCATCAAGTGAGGCTCCTAATTCTCCACCTATCACAAGATCCAAGAAAAGAAAATAAACATCTAAGCAAAATCCCAAGCACAAAGTATATACAAGGAAATCAACAGAAAGGAAACCAACAAAGAAGGAAAAAAGGATGGGAACCTTTGTTCTCGAGATGCCAACTATCCAAGAGGAGGGCTCTCCACACAAAGATGAGGAAGAAGTTGAGCGACCTCGCTCACCACCACCCACCACCTATGCACTCCCATCAACCACTACCACTGCACCATCCCCTACCACTCCCCAAGAATTTCCCATTTCATCTTCACCCACCATGGACATCTTTGTCCACCTCCACGACTGCTCTCGTCATGGTGTTACACTCTTCTTCCTCCACCACTTCTCCATTGTTTTCTTCCTCGCTCTCACCTCCACTACCAACACTTTCTACCCTATCACCTTACCTACCAACCACTTCCATGGCACCTCCCACTCTGTCGCTCACATTTGCCTCATATTTATAGAACGTTCCATCTAAACTCTCTTAGGTAATCCTAAGCCCTCAAGTCCAAGCATTAATGGCCCAGTTTGTTGTTGCCTTGCCTCTTCCTCCACCTCCCACTAAGCCACCAAAAATGGAGGAAATGATGCAAATATTTGAAGAGATGGAAGGCTGAGTGCAGAGCAGCCCAAGGAAGTAGCCTTAGATATCATTGAAGAGCTAGAGGACTCGAATCGAGATGATTACTTTGAGAACCCTGAGCAAGGATTAAAGGTCAACTTGGATGAGGTAGCTTCAGATGATGAAGGGAATCAAATGCCCAAGGAGGGAGACACAAGAAAATTTGATGACTATTATGAGGTTGAGACCTTCGACTAGGAGCTTGAAGAGGAATAGCTTAAAGATCATGTAGGTGAGGAGACACACCCAAAGGGGCGTCATTCCAATGAAGACAAAATTGATACAGGTAAGACCGATGAGCCCCTAAAAACTGGCCGAGATGAGGGCCTGTTGCATGAAGAAGCGCCTCTCAAGGGAGAGCAAGAGAAGTATAAGAAAGAAGAAGAAAAGATAGAAGAAAAGGATGTTGAGCCAATGAAGGATGTCGAGATTGATCCTGAGGAAGCTAAAGCGACAACACCAAAAGAAGAAGATATTAATGAAGAGAATGTAGTATCCACTGAGTCTAACAAAGAGGAGGTTGTGATATAAGAGGAGGAGCAAGAAAAAGAAGAAGAAAACATTCAAGATGCTCCAGAGCGCGAAAAGGAAGGGCCATCAAAATAACAAGAGGAAGGGGAAGGTAATGAGTCCCCAGAGCATCAAACAAAGGTTCATGCATAGCTGGAGCAACAGTTCAAGAGAAAATCTCAAGTACTTGTCAACCCCAAGGCTGGTTTGGAAGCAATATTAGCCATAGCACAAGTCAAGACTCGAAAAGAAAAGAAGTTGAAGATCAAGTCTCACATTACAACTGATGCTTCTAGGTCTAGGATACTGCAAGTTGCCACCCCTACTACCAACAAAGGTGTGGATACCATTCAGGTCCAAGATTATCACATATCTACCATCAATCTAGGTCTCGTGTCCCGAGCCCAAAAAATAGATGAATTTCAAGGGTCAATTTCTACCATCCTCCAGCAGATAATAAGGACCAATCAATGAAGGAGGAGCTGAAAACACAGGTGGCAAAACTGACTGCCTTCATACAACAATGGACTGCCTCAAGAGAGGAAGCTCCAACAGAATCGCCTACACCCACCTTACTCTCCAAGGAAGAAGAGAATAAGATGGAGAAAATGAGGAATTGGACCAAGGCTACATCAGATTGGTTCAAAAGAGTCATCAACACTAGCGACAAAGGCATCTACCACGCATCCAAAATGCACAATGAGTTTCAGGTGTTGCTGAAAGAGGTCGAGGAAGAAATGGACATCTACAAAGAGTTCCCAAAACTCTATAGAATTACCTATCTGAAGCTGGAGAGCATCCTCAAGCTCAATCGAGAAATTTGGAAAAATGAATTGGTGTTGCCCAAAGAAGATCATTGGCTACCCGAGGCCTAGCAACTAAATTTTGAGTACAGAAAAGGAGTTTTGGAAAGACCCCTGTAGGAGTTGGAAGCCAACCATGAGTGGATCATAGAACACCAGGTTGAGAGTGATGATTATTTAAAGATGATGATAGGTTTTGAGATGCCCGCCCTTGAGTTAGATCCATAGGACATAAAATGTGAGTTCCATAAGAAAGTAGAGTAGGGAGTCAACGATACTTTATCAGTTGATTTTATGGATTTTGCTACCAGAGCCTTCATTGAGTCAAAGTAGATACTTAGAGTTGCGCCAAAGTGCACCAAGCCTTGAGACCAAATAATGGAACAATTCAAGAGAATATCCTTCCAAATCTCCAAATCCGAGCTCTGAAGAAAAGAAGTTGCTAGTTGTAATTGGGAAGTTTGTAGAATATATGCTACTCTACAGAAATAAGTTGGAAATCTAATTATTGATGATGAATATTTGCTAAAATAGCTTAGAAGGCTGAAAGTAGCTACAAGACAAAATTGACTACAAGAAAAAATAGGGAAAAGACAAAAGATTCTATTTTTATATTATAAAATATGGGGGTAGGTGAAACCCTAAGCTAGAATGAATCTAAGCCACTCATTGCAAATGAATCTTCACCATTCATTCTTATTTTGGAAAACTATAAATAGGGGCATCCTCTCATTTTCAAAGAGAGAGATGAGTTGTTGTGTAAGGACATGTTGCTGCAAAGTATAAGAAAAGCATTGAGTTAATGGTTTCTTGTGTGTTTCTCTCCATGTGTGCATGATTCTATCTTCAATAGTTTATTTTAACATTGTTATTTCAAGTTTAAGTTCTTTTTCTGTTAGTAGTTCATGTTGTGCTTTAATGGTGGATGTATGCTATAGTGTTTGATGCACTTTCAACTCATACTTTTGGCCATTTGTTGATGAAAAATTGCTATGTAAAGTTAGTCTGAGCTAATTCATTTACATCACTTAACTTCAACTGTGTATGTGTATGTTTAAGCATTCATGTTGCAGTCTGAAAAATCATAAGTAAGCATTAGAAGATTGCATTAGTTTTATGATACTATGGGTTGTCCCTAGTTAAGTAAAACTTAGTTTGGAAGTTTCTCGACTGTAGCATCCTCCATTGTTACTGTTCATCTTAGTTGCAGATTTAGGAAAACTTCTAAACCCTTTCTCTTTTGCTTTTTCTTTTAAAATCCAGAGTTAGACATAGACTTTGGCATCATTGTAAAGCCAAATCTGATGAGAAAAGTGAGTTTCAGCTTGCTATTATGAGTTTTCAGCCACTGTTCCTTCATTTCCAGAACTTTGAAACTCCATTTGCAAACTCAAAAACTTCCATGCTTTGTCAACCATAAATGCCCCTTGTGATTACCAACAAATCACAACAACAACTGAGTTGTTTTTTCAAGTCATGACTTGACACCCGAGAGACCTTGGGGTGATTGTTTGAAACTTAGTTGTAGATTTTCACCTTTCAAGAGAGGCATCACACTTGTGTGATGTCTGTGTTGAGAAGTGCAAAAACACCCATAAACACTAGCCTTTGCTTCAATCCATTCACTTCTCTCTCATTTTTTTTATCCCCTTTTCTTGTTAATGTAGAGGCAGATTTTTTATTCTTTTTTTCTAATTCATTGCTCTTGTTATCTACTCCTTTCCTCTTTGCTTTCTCATTTGCTAGGTCTGCCTGTAACTTTTCTATTTGACTTTGCAACCTTTTTTTTCTCTATCTTTCTTTACCAATGATGTGTACACCAATTCATTGTTCTTCTTTGATGCATTAATTTTGTCAATATTTTTGAGTCCAAAACAATCCAATTGTAAACTGTACACCTAAAATTTAGATCAATCCATCTGATTTGCTGGTTTATTTTGAACTGTGGGAACAACAATCATGTACTCTATGATATCTTTATTTTTGTCAAATGTGGGTAGTACCATGGTTGTTGTAGGCTCTGAAGTTACAACAGGCGCTCTCTCCATCAGTTGCTTCTTTTCTTTTTTATACAATTATGATTTCTTTTTAAACTCTTCAATGTAATCAAAACCTGGGGACGCAAGAACAATGGAATGCTTGAATGGTGAAGGAATAGTACTTGCAATTGCTAATGATGTCACAACCACACTAACTAGCAGTGGGGGAGTGCCTGGAAATAACTCCTTTGTGGTGGATCCACCGGTAGTGTGACTTGGACCTGTCAAAATCCCTTGCCTCTTATGTATGCCTTGATCACTTGGTGTTTGTGTGGTATCTTGTATTGTTTTCCTCTTTTGTGTAGTTTTTTGTTGTAGCACATGTTGACCACTACTAGTACTACTACCCATATCATCGCCACCAGTGGTAGTGCTAGTTGCACTAGGCTCTCCACTATGGGCATGTCCTAGTTGTGATTGTATCTGACCATGAGGATGAGGATTTGAAACTCTAACAAATTGAATTGTTTCGGTTGTACTTGTATGCCCTTGGCCTTCAACTCCAAGGCCATATTTATCAACTAGTTTTTTATGCTCTACATCTATTAACGTCCAAGGGCCTTGTCCTTGGGACCCCAAGGGACCACCTTCATAACCCATTTTTTCGGCTATGGCTACTCCTGAAGTATATGCTTCTTTTGTGGCCTCACTTAAACCAATTTTGAAATTGACATAGCTTTGTTCTTCCATACCATCATTAGATTCATCATCAGTTTCATGATCATTGGTATGCTCTATATTCCACAATTTTCTAAACTCACGATCTTCTTCATTATCTCCATAGTTTGCAAGAGCTCTTGGGTCACCTAGCTCCTTCCTCATAGACCAAAAGGCAGTAATTTTTTATTGTGACCAATTTTTATCTGTAACTTCCTTCTCTAGAGAATCTGGCATTTTTACTCTACTAGATGGTTTATCACTTTTTCATAAAAATTGTTGTACGTCATGATTGTCTTTTGGTGCAATGTCATAATTTTTGTTGACAATTGTTCAAAAGAAATACCTTTCTCAACATCACTTTTCTCCATTTCTATTTTGACCTCATCCCAAGAACCCTTGTTTCTCAAGTTTTCAAGAAAGGGCTTACTTTGATGTTGAGTTCTACTAAGTGCAACATTCATATTGGTCGTAATCATTGATTTAATGGTGTCACATGGATCATACTGCTAGTGACAAGCAACATCAAAATTTTAAAAAATCAAAAGATCATGAGCCACCTTATATTATTTTCTCTCGAATGTGAACCCTCCACATGAAAAAGGTAAAGAAGGAAATAAGGTCCTCTTCTACTGATTGAAAAAGTGTAATTCATCAGTACTTTACATCTGCCTTACATATTCCAATGCAAAACCCTTTTTGTCACATGTATTGGAAGTTTGTATGGCTCTACTCCAGACCCATAAAATCTTAGCACAATATATTCTTCCATTAAGTACCAATCAACCAATTGTATTTCTTTTCCTGGTTGAATGCAATTTCTACATAACATCTAGGCAATCTACGCATTGGAGTATTTGTAATTGCTTGATGCAATGGAGTCAAATAGTAGTCTACAAAATGACTATAGTTCCTTTGAGAATCATGCATCCTTATCTCAGTGGTCCAATCATATATTGGAGCCATTTTTTTTCCTGAGCATTACTATAGGGTTGAATCTGAAGCTTGTTGGTATGAAACATTCCTCTAAATTTGAATAGAAAAAAATAGCACAAGTAGGTTGTGCACCTAAATGTCTTGGTGGAACCTCCTTTAATCATTAAAAATTGTTTATGCATGGGTTCTACAATATGCTCAATAAAGTTATATTTGACATGTGGAACACCACAATGGATATTATATACCATTTCAAGGAGGCTTCCACCCACTTCCCAATTGCTATCTAGTCCGAGGCAAAATGCTAGCATGGAAATAGTATCCTGAACCCATGGTCTAAAAATATCAAAATCATAAGGATGCTTATGATTACCTTTTAATTTTTTTCTAACTTGTATGTTATCTAGAACTATTTTATTTATGAAAGAATTTTTCTCCCTTTCATCCACTACTTCATAATCACTAGCAAGCTTTTCTAGATCAATGTGGACATTTCCAAAATTTTCAATTGTAAACCACAACACTTTTCCAAGTTCTTTTGCATTAATGGATAACAATTCTTCTTTGTTATTTTTATTAACAATTGCCCTTTTGTTATCATCATAATTTTGGGCACAAACCATGACAAATTCTAGGCAAGGGAAAACCTCATGTAACATCATGCGCCCTAATCCAGTTACCCACAGTGCACTGATACTATTAACTTGCATTTTCTTTGCAACCTTATTCTGAGATGAAAATCTAAGTTCTAAGGTATGCCTACCATAGATTTCAAGATCATAAATATCATGGTATTCATCAGTGAAACCTGGGGTTTTAAGCAATTTTGCATAATGTATATCTTTATCCAATTTTGCTCTAGTGGTACTGGTGGTAGAAATGCTTATATAATGTGAAATTGTGAAATTTGAATTCCCTCTTAGTCCTCCTTAATTTTTCTTAATTCTTAAATCTATCAAACCTAAACCCAAACTTCAAAGTTTGACAAAATAAGATTTTAAGAAATGATGAAAGTTGAAATGTAGCCATAGGAATTATGTCTTTCACTTACCCAAATTTTGATTCTTGAAAAGATTAATACTAACAGGCATGGACTGGCTTTGTTGGACGTTGAACTTAGAATCTCCTTGGTGCACTGCTATGAGCAATCTGAAATCTCCCCATTTGTTGAACCTCTCACTTAAAAATAAAATCACTTAGCACTTAGTAATAGAAAGTTTTCTTTTTTTCAAACATTAAAGTGAATGGAACATTGAAATGTCAACATGTTGCTTCCAGACTACACAATTAGTACATATTTGTCCTACATTGACAACAAATTCTAAACTGTTGATCTTTGTAAATCTAATGGTTATAGGGTGATTTCAGAGGTTTAATTTTGCAAGCCTAACACTCTGTGAATTTCATTCTAGAATGCAACTACAACCATACATCAAATTTCCATCGAACAGTTGAGTAATTTATGATATAAACAATAAACATGTGTTTTAAATTTGTTTTAAACTTTAGTGCACTAGGATTGACATCAAGGCCAAGGGGTTGGTAACTTAATGTTGCAAAGGACTTAATAAAATGAATAATGATATCAAGAACTAGGGGAGAAGGTCAATGAAAAATTAGAAATCAATAACATTTTGGTAAACCCTAACAAGAGTGACAACTTTTAGTGTCATAATGTTTTTTGTCAATTTGATTGTAACTTTCTTTTTTCATTTGTATTGCTTTATGTTTTACTTTTAAATCTGCATGCAGTTATTTCATAAATAGATAATATTTAATTTCTTAAAGGAAAAAAAACTGATTTGAATAGATTCATAGACATTAAACTCAGAAAATAATTATTTACTATAAATGAATAACAAAGAATAACACAACCATTTATTTTATTACAACTGAATTACAATGTCACATTATTGTACATATCTTTTTAAAGATGAGTAGAGCATGCAAGCGCCAAGCTCCTATTTTGTATAAATAACATATGTTACTTTACATAATACAAATACAAATGTAAGTGCCAAGCTACTACTGGACCATTGTTGACAAAGTAATACAAATGTCACTCTGAAAAATAAATGCATGGTGATGGGACTTTCCCAGTCAAACATGCGCTCTGAAAATAAATGCATGGAACTTGCTTGGTCAACCATACACTCTGAAAATAAATGCATGAGAATTTCTTGGGAAACCATGTGCTCTCAAACTAATTGCACTGGGATTTCCTAGCAAACCATATAGGGGAAATGGGAGCTATGAAGATACAAAATGTACTTATCCCCTTTGAGAACCAGAGTCATGCAGAAGATGAGGAGTAGTAAAATTGCTTTCATATTTTGCATGCAGACTCCATGCACTGGGATAACACTTATCTCCATCAGAGCTCCTCATCCTGGTTCAAAACCTATCTGAGAAGTTAGGTCAACCGAATCAACTTCTTTCCAATTCCACCCATTCTAAACTTGAAGGAAATTGGTTTTTTACCCTGTAACTACATAACTGGAGGAAGGATAATTTAGACTATCCCTAATAATACCACATAATCTTCTTGAATCCTTATTAACCCTACAAAATGAAAACCCTTATGACAATTCAAAACATTGCACTCAATAGTAAAGCCTTTAGCCTTCAACGAATGATTTCATTTGTGCTCACTATCCCTATTTATGGGCCACCAGTGCCACTACCAGCTTTATCCCTATTTGCTTATCATGGGTCATGTCATGTGTGAGGTTGGGTATAATGATAATCGTGATTCACGCAAACCAAAAAACCAAATTAATCGATTCATGTAACTTAAGCCTTACATTTATAATTAAAATGTTTAATTTGATTGACGTCTGGCTACATGCAAATTTTACCTCAAGCTAACATGCTATCAAAATCACTAGTGCCACTCAAATGATATGAAATCATTACAAATCTTGTTTCACTAGATCACTAGATTAATGACATCATCATCTATGATTCTATAGTACATCGTGCAATTTTCAATATAAAGTTATCCAATCAATCGCTTCAGATGTTCATATGGCATTAATTGGTGCCACTGCCCGCAATACCGCAAACCACACTTTGTTCAAAAAGGTTGAGAATTTAATAAATGAAAGGTAGATTACTTCGAGGCATTAAAAGAGAGAATTAAATGGCTTGTTTTACCTTAATCATTATCAATGTCCACTAATAAGTCACAATAATTTTTTCTCACTTATGATTAGAACTATATGTTGATAATTACTATTATTTTTAAAAGCCACATTTTTATATTAATCAAAGAAAAAAGGATTTACAAGAATGGAGCCACGAAAAGTATTTTAATTTAAGTAGCTAAAGACTAAAGTACATAGTACATAGCCAACCTGGCCAAAAAGTCACTAACCGTGACAAAAAACCAGTCACAAAATACATATTACAAGAATTGTTACTCTATACAATAAAATATAGACATGTGACATGTCACAAAATTCATTACTAAAAAAATTTGTAACATTAGCTGAGGCCATCAACCGGGTGTTTGAGTAGAAGGTGAATTGAATTTAACAAAGTAACAATAGAGAAGAAAAGTGAATCACCCAAAACCTTCCTCCAAAACTCTAGACTCTTTAATGATTCATTTTTTGTATCACATAGCAGACCCCATCTCATATTACCCAAGGCAAGAGCCTGGGTTGTAGAAGCATGCAATTCCACTTTCTGGAAGATTCCACCAACAGGGGCTAACCCACTTTCAAAATTGTAATGCTCCAGTGCCAACTCCAACGAAGAAATAGAGTAAATGAAAGGCTGCAAATAACGTATTTACATTGTATTCACCAAATCTTTATTGAGAAAAATGTCCATGCAATTAGACAAGAAATTCAAAGCTACCTTAGAATATAGAGCATGGGGGTTGTTCTGAAGTCATTCCCTATCCATAATTATTCTTATAGCATCCTCAACTTACACACAAGGAATTGTAAAAACCATACCCAACTTTCGTTTGTCATATGCATCATCCCTTCTTTTCTCCCAAAAAACATTTAGATAGCATGACACGCCATGAAGACTCCATAATATCATAGTTAAAATGAGAATAGAGAAGAAAGAAATCAAAGCCAAATATATTATAAATGATATGAAGAACATCAAGTTGGTGAAGTATATATAGAAGTTAGAACGAAGACAATGACATCAAATACTCACACTTAACATTTAATTCGCCACTATCATTGATGTGACAATTAAAATTTAATTTATCACTTGAATCCTTAATCATTGATGTGACAATATTATTCCAAGTTACCCACGAGAAAATCCACGTTTCGGCCTCCTCGCTTCCTCGTTGGGTTTAACCTATGTGCAACTTTCAACAACGAGGAGGTGAGGAGTAGCCCAGATTAAATCTAGCACTTCACATTTGTGTGCTCTTTACCTTAAGACCATTCACCTATGCATAACCCTCAAACCAGATGGATGGCCCAGATTAAGACGGCTTGCTTACCTTAAAAACATGTGCTTAAAAGGATCCTTTAGTAGCGCAGGCTTTAACACTAGTTCCTTAATATTTCACACCTTGCTATAGTTCCTTCGACGGTTTTGATCATTCCACATGGCACTTCTCTACCTCCCTATTGAGGGATGGGAGATGTAGGTGGGTCCCCCGCGGGCCGGCGGGGAGTGATCAAGGTTGACTCATGTCACCCTGTCTCGACCATTCATTTCTCAAACCCATTGTTCGCCTAGGTCAAGGAGTTGGTCACCATGATGACTCCAAAGGCTGAAGTCATAACTTAAGCAACCTTCAACTACCGGTAGCTAGTCAACGATAAAATATTATTTTGGTTGTCATGACTTTAAGTTGTTTAATAAGTAATAAAATGTCAACCATTGATTTATAGAAATCTAACAATTCTCGTGTTACTCTGGATGTTTCAATTCACAAGTCTAGTGCTTTAGAGATTTTCTTCTAGAATGCAACTACAGTCGTCCATCGAATATTCATCGAACAGTCATGGGTTATATTATTTTACACTGACATCTTACTTCAGACATAATAAATATGTTGACACTTGTCTCCATTCTGGACACTTTATGAAGGAATTTGAATGTGAGGAAAATTTGTCCCGAAATTTGATATTTTTGCCAACCATGCTATGATTTTTTATTGGCATACCAGTTTATTTCACCACTAAATTTTTTTTATTAGTTTGATATTAAATGTTTAATTTGCCAAAAAAAAATTATTCATTTGAAAATAGGTTTAATTCACTAATGAAAATATTTTTTTGGTTTGAAGAAAAGTTTTTTTTTTTTGGCGAAAGGCTAAAAGCCAATATATATTAATATATAATAAAATTTACAAAATAAGCTTTACAATGGTTCTTGACAACCAATATTGCTATCATGTTTACTTGTTGCAATCAAAATTGATAAAAACCCCTTATATGATCTATACTACCATTGACTGTGAGTATCTACAATATCCCCACATAATAACATTGACTATAAACATTTACAACTTAGTTTAGGTCACGTAGCATATGGGACACCCGATCGGCCAATCCCCGATGGTTTTTAACATCAAAGTCTTTGTTTCATAAAAAGCACCCCATCCTTTGTATTATCAAAAAGTTCGCCAAGATTTTCCACAAACTTCTAGCAATTAGAAAAGATTCACCAATTGAGATTATTTTTTTCCCTAAAAAAAAAAAAATGCCAATAAAATTAATATTTTTATTGGGAAGTATACAAGATTCGCTAGGATTTTACACCTTCGCTGAGGTGGGGGGGCAGGGGGGTTCTTAAAGTTATCCCTACTCCAAGATAATGTGATCCATCTAATATACCACCACTAACTTCATCTAATGGCCCATAAATTGTACAACCATCCTAATTCAATTATCCTTGGTGATACTCAATGGTAGCACAATTTTTACATTCATATGCTATCCTTTAACTCTAGAATAATATGGGTGGGGATCTATCACATCTCAAATTCAAAATTTCCTCACATATACTAATCCCACATCCATGACTAACTAACTGAACTATCTTATGCTTGATGTACAATAGGAAAATTCACCCATCTAGAGCTATGTATTCTAGTACTATACATGATGAAGTCCATTGATCACATACCATGGAACCTATAATAAATTCTAACCATCAATAAGGAATTTCAAGGCACCAATTTCATATAACTTTCATCTCATCTCTACCAATTTGAAATTTGAATTTCTTATCTTTGGGGAAACAATCACTATGGGTTGGGAATTTTACATATAAATATCAAATTACATGCCTCATGATAAGTTCATATTATTCTTGATACATATAATCTTTTCATCATAATATATGGACTTAGTCACACTCTTCTCTTAGTTATATAGTGGGATCTCTATGCATGTTTCCAAATTTAATTGTATTTGTTGTATTTAGTGGTTAATCTATCTCATATAATTTATATAAGAAGCCAATATTTTTAAAATAATAATATTTGTGAGCTAACTATTAGTTCACTTATTGTATCATGAGTTGCAAATATCTTCTTTGACTATGAGAAGATATATATTTATATTATGAGAATACATATGTTTTACATAAGCCTATATTTGGGATATTTACTTTCTATAATCCCTTTCCCTTTTCTACCCTTCAAAACTTTAGAATTATCTTAGGATAGATAAGGATAAAATATTTAATCCTAGAGACTAACTTGCATGATCATACCATGCTTGCAAGGATTTCCATGTTCTTGGTCCTACATGAAATATTTTATGTGAAAAATATGTATATAGATAAATAAATAGTTGTTGGCATGTCGATTCGAACTCAAACTCATAATTAGCCAAGTTTAGGTGGATTATTTGTCACTAAATCATTTTATCACCTTGTAACTCTATTTGAACCAATCTAAAATTCCTATGACCCCTAGAACTACAACAATATCTACAAAAAGAGCCAACCCCACATAAATTCTAGTGTATCCCCTTATATTTATCCCAAGAATAATACCATGAACTACAATATATTTAAAAAATGAGCCTAATGATCCCTATCATGATAATATTATCTCCTACATGGAACACTAGAAGTCCATTTATGCCAGCTAGGTCACCTACTATATGATGAGTTATTCCAAATGTATCCTTGTGTTCTCTTCCATAATCCATAGGTGAAGATCTAACCACCTATTGATGGGAATTTTGACATATTCACCAACTCAAGTAAAATATCGAAGAATCTCACCTCTCTTGAAAGGAAATAAAATTTTGAGATGAAAAATTATTGCCCTAAGGTTCCTTATAATCAATTTGTATCCTATGAGATAACTTAGTGTTAGATTTTACAAGAAGTGATAATCATAGCTAAGATCTAATTTTGGTTGTAGATCACATGCACTCCCATCGATAGATGATTGAAGATCAAAATAGAAAAACGGAGAGAGAATCCTAAAAAAGTGAGAACTCAAGAGAAAAAATAAAAAGAGTACAATAAATTCTCACATTAATCTTTCTAACTTATATAGAAGAGAGGTGAGTGTTGTATATATAGAAAAAATAGGGGCATATACATCCAAGAGGTGGAATAACTCCAACTACCCAAAATAGGTAGGAGTTTTATCTACTTGGTAAATGTCAAATCACATGGTTGCACCTACTCAAATAAAGATAAACTAATGGTTATGAGAGGTGACATATAAATACAAAAGAGGGTGTGAGACTCAACTACCCATGTTTGGGAGATAATAACACATGTAATTGATGGATTATGCCATGTGCTCATAATAATCAAGTCTAAATAACTTAATAAATATTAATAATATGTGGGAAAAAAATTGTAGTGTCGTAAATTATTACCCCTAACAATTTCACACTATGTTGACTCCCTATTTTGCATTTATAATTTTAATTATATTAATAATTTATCCATTTTGGAACTAGATTAGAAACTACATTTAATCCCTCAACATCCCTAGAATTTTGAGCCAAAAGCCTTATGCACATGTGTTGGGCACCCTAGTCCATAGATGTTCTTTTTAAAAGTTACAAACTTTGAGTGTCAGACTTTGGTGATTTAAAAATGATCTTAGGTCAACATATATCCAAAAATATCAATTAGGAATTATGATCAATTATTGTGAACTATGATCAATTATTGTGTGCAAATTATGAAGATAAATATAATCTCTTCTCTACATGCTAGCTACAACAATCTATTATGTTATGTGGACTAAACTCTTGAAGGTCTTCAAGGAAATTCAATAATTCATCATCAACTCTTTGCAACAACTTATGGTTTGGCATCACTTTAACAAGGGTTTCATGCCTAAGGTAACATTATCAATTATCACTCATGTATTAACATCATTTATTGTTTACCTTGCCTCTGCCCTATCCAAGGTGCACAATTTACACAATCATCATTTGTTGCTATGGAGGTGGAGAAACCAAAAATGGGGTTTGACTTAGGCAATCCCCTATACAACAAACCTTTCCCCTCTTTTTCATGTGTGTAGGTCAGATCCATAATTATCATAAAGTATAGGTTACAAGAGAACAGAGAGAAGGTTGTACATGAGTGATTTGGCATTCGAAGACCTCAAAACACCTAGAATAGGGCACCCCAATGCCCTTGTCCCTCCATTTCAAGCTTAAATTAGATTCCTCATCTACAGGTTCCTCTCTATCTATACATCTCAAATTTATGTCTATTTATGTAATTTTTTATTTTCGTCTATGCAATCACTTATATTTTCAAATCTAGGTTGTACGTCAATTAGGCTAATTAAATCACACCTAAAATCCAACCTGTTTTCAATAAAGGAACCGAAAACTAGCATATTGGATCTCCTTTGAGGTAGCTAGCCTATCATCAAACCCTAGTTGGTTTTTGTTCTAATGTTAAGTCCAAAAGGAAAAGATAAATCTAGGTTAATTCACTTACTGGATCTTAGATCTCTTTTCCACTTAACAAAAATATCCCCTAACATAAGGAAAATGAAAATCCCACACTAACACCCCCCTTAAGTGAAGCTTAGATGGGTGAAAATATGAGTACCAAAAAAATCCTAATGAGGTACTTATGTACAAAGAAATCCTCCCAAAAAGAATAATCCCCCTAAGAGGAATAGCCCCTCCAAAATAGAGAGATAAAAAAATGAAGAACTAAGAAGCCCCTCCTAAAGTAGACACTTGTCACACCCTTAGCAAAGCTTGTAGATGAAGGAACTTGCTTTCAGTGAAGGGTTTGGTGAACATGTGTGTATTTTTCTCCAATGTTAAATAATATTTAAGATCAATGATGTTTTCCTTAATCAACTCTCAAATGTCTAGTACATATGGATCTCATATTTTTTGTCCATTGGTGATGGACAAGATTCCTTGAGATTTGTATCACACTCTAATTATTAGAAAATTAGATTGTAGGATTTTTTTAATGGAATTTCAAACTTGGTGAGAATCTTCTAAAGCCAAATATCCTTAGTGGTGGCATTAACTACCCCTTGATATTCAACCTCTATAGATGAAAGATAAATTGTAGACTGCTTCTTTCTTGACCAATAAACTAGACCAAAACCAAGTGAGAAGAAATACCCTAAAGTAGACTTGTGATCCTAAGAATCACCCACCTAATATAAATTTATGTGTCCCACCAAGTCAATATCCACACATGTTGCATACTGAACCCCATAACTACGAGTACCCTAAATGTGGTGGATGATTTGCATAGCTTCTTTCCAATGCAACTCATGTGACTCCATGAATTTAGATACTATGGCCCCAAAATATGAAATGTCAAGTCTCGTATGAGTCAATTAGATGAGATTCCCAACAAGTTTTCAATATTAAGTGTCATCAACTAAGGGTGAAGAGAACTTAGCCTCAATTTTGACCCTTGAAAAAAATGGAGGACCAGTGCACACTTCCAACTAGCCATGAAAAATTAGGAGTGAATCAAAAGCATACTTTGGTTGTGCAACGAATATTATTGAAGATAACTACATCATCTTAATACCCAAAAAATAATGTAAAAGGCTTAAGTCTAGAAATTTAGGAATCTAACATGTTAATCATTATTCACTACCTTATGGTGGATGAATGACTCCTTGTGGTTAATAATTCATCAACATAGAGAATCAAAAATGTGAGTTTCATCCTACTACAAAATACATACATTTAGATTAAGATGGCATTGAGTGAACCTAATTTTAAGAAGGAAGGATTTAATCTTGGCTTACCAAACCCAAGGGGCCTATTTTAGGCCATAGAGAGACTTTTGAAGATGAAAAACTAGTGAAGGATCCTATGCAAACTCTTATGGCCCTACACCATGTATATTTCCTTCTAAAGATCACTATGAAGAAAAACACTCTTCACATTTATTTTATGAACTTCCCAACAATGGGTTGTAGCTATACCAAGGACAAGTTAGATGGAATTCATTTTGGAAACTAGCACAAAAGTCTCAAAGTAGTCAATCCTAAGAACCTGGGAGAATCCTTGTACAACCAATCAAGCCCTATGCTTGTTAATTGACCCATCTACTATTTTTTTCCAATAGATCTAAATGTATTGAACAAGTTTTATTCCCTTAGGAAGGGGAACTAGATCTCATGTATGGTTTCTCTCAAAGGAATTGAACCCTTCCCATATTATAGCATCCCAATTAGGGATACTAGAAATTTCCCAAAAGGATTATGGATCGTAACTAAAGAAATGATGAGATGTAGAGCTTTCCAAAATTATGACCTCATTCTTCTAAAATTTGAAGGATCACCAACCTAATCTCCTACTAGCTCCAATCTTTGATGAGTCTAAAGAGGCAATGAAACTAGAGAATCTAGAGGATAGTAATCAACATATGAATGATGAGTATGAGAGGAATGTGAATCATCATCATCACTATTTCCATGTGAAGTGGATGAAGAAGACTCCTCGTCAAGATTAGGAGGAATAAGATCCTCTAAAGAAATATCATCATGATGCAATGTTTCCAATATGATGGTGGATGGAGAAGTGGTAGAGAAGAACTAGAAGGGATCTCCTTAGAATGATAACTCCTCTCTATTAAAAACTCATGAGTGGTGAGATAGAGAAGTGTGTAGTATTTGACATCATTTGAGTATCAAAAAAATATGCAAGGATTGCTCTGTGGATTCACAGCCTTATATTTCTCTACTAGAATTTAGGCCCATGCAATGGAACTGAACACTAAAAAGTGCTTAATTGTAGGTTTCTAACCAATCCAAGCTTTAAAAGGAGTTACCCCTTTCACAACTTCATGAAGAACTCAATTCCATATGTAACACATTCAGTTGATGACCTTTTCCTAGTACTAAGGTGTCAAATATTTGGAGTGTCTCATAAAAAATTCTAGCTCCTTAAAGGACCTATTCTTGCATTTTGTGATAACTGAACTGATAAGGACTATATGGAACTATGTGTTTCATTTCAATACCTTCTAAATAATAAAATTATTCAAACTGATGGTCAAAATATTCACCCCCATTATCAATGAACTTCTCTAATTATTTCTCTACAAAATCCTTGAATACTAGAAAAGACTCAAAGACCTCATATTTTTTTGAGAAAATAAACTATGTGTATCTAAAAATATCATCAATAAATGTCAAGACATAATGATATTTGTTGAAATATGGATGTGGAAATGGTCCTACCAAGTCACTATGTACTAACTTTAGTAGATGTGTGGCCCTCCATGCTTTGCCTTTATCAAAAATTTCCTCAAGATTCTTACCAAGAATGCACCCCTAGAAAACTCCATCAAAAAATCAAATAGAATGAAACCCCAAAACCATTTCTTGTTGAATGAGTTGTTGCAATTAATGGTAGTTTAAGTGACCAAACTATTGATGCCACAAAAAAATCACCTCATTTGAGTGAGTGAGTAATATTTTCAAAGGAAATTCAAGAAAAAAATAAGAAAAATGTTAAAATTCAGACTGATGATATGCTTTTCCCATGACAATTATAGACCCATTGTGCATTTCGCTAATTAACATTGTATCTGTTGTGAACTCAACCCATTTTCCAAAGCCCGTGTGAGTGATTTATATAGGAGATTAGTTGACAAAGATGGAACAAAAAGAAAAACCTAAAATGTTCCTTCACTCATGTCAACAAACCCTCTCTCATGCATTTCTATAGGCTTTTCATCACCCATTAGTATGGTATGCATAAAACATGGCTCTAAGAAGGTAAAATCATCCTATGATGAAGCCATATGGTGTGAAGAACCTGACTCAATGATCCATATATCGAGTTGTGAAGTAATAATAACTAGGGCCTTTTCATTTGTTTTCCCCTTATTTTATCAATGTCCTTAGAAGACCCTTCAAATGAACTTTGTTTTGATTGAGTCAAGCACCTTAATATTATTATTTTCAAGAAAATGCATTAGTTGATCAATTTGTTTCTTTAAAGACTTGTGTTCGTCATGGCCAAAACTTTTACAATAGGAAAACTTGATCTTATCCTTCGTAGAGTTTTCACATTTTGATGAAGAGGTATAATTAGTTGCATTTGGAGGAGTAGGTTTCTCATCTTTCTTCTTCTCTCCCTAGTTATTTTATTTCTTATCCTATTTTCTAGACCCTTTTTGTTCTTTTTTCCCCTAATTTATAGCCAAGGCATGTGATTTTGAGGGTTTGATTGTACCCATTTGGATAATTTTATCTTGCTCCCTAATGAGTTCTACAACAAATTCATTTAAAGAAGGTATTTTGTAGATGGAACCTAAGGCACATTTTGTAATATAGAATGTAGAAACAAATATAGAATAATGAAGACAAATCTTAGAAATAATACTTAAGATCAATTTTTTATCATATTTCTTAATTCCACACTATTGCAATTGTAATATTTGTTTATGGCTTTCAATTTTGTGAAGAATTCCTATATAATTTCAAAATATATAGGACTTAACCTTATGAGTTCATTCTCCAACTAAATACCCCTTAAATCATCCTACTCAACAAAGAGGTTTTCCAATGTGGTCCACACTCTATTTGGTGTAGTGGTATATTCAATGTTGAAAAGTCAAGAGACACTAATAGACATAAAGTACCAAAGGCTTCATCACATTTATTGAACCATTTTGTTTTTTCTACATCCATTATTAGTTTTGTTTCAAATCCCATCATAAATTTGTGTAACCCTTTCTTTTTTAGATAGATTATCATTTTAGATTTCCATTCAAAAAATTTATAAGGTGTTAGGATAGGAAATATCAATTTATCCATTAGTACAAAAATTAGATTATTGTGCAAAAAAAGAAGTGTGAAAATCAAGCACCCAAGAAAACTCCCTTTTTCACTAGTTTATGAAATGACCCTCCCAAAAATTATAATGTTGGAATTGTATAATTAGTATTATTTATAATGTAAAAAATAGAGTTGCATGTTCTTACATGGCCCAAAATAGCCAAAACACTAAAACTACAATTCAAGTACAATATGAGATCTATTTGAGAGTGTTGGTGTGTAGTACATAGAAAAATATGAACTCTAAAATAAATGACACCTAAAAAAGAGTTTGTTTGCACAAGTTATGGCTCCCAAAAGGTCTCAAATTGAGAACAGTGTAGTAAACTCTAGAAGAATACATAATTTATAAAAAAAATGGTGTATCAAATTAGACAACTAATTATGCTAAGGTGCTACATAGAGCATGAAGTTCTACCCCAAATAAAAAAATCACACTAAAAAAGGAGTTAGAATGCTCAAGTTACAACTCTTCAAAGTTTAATTTCAAAATTATAACTTGGAATGGTGAGGGTGACAAAAAAATTAAAGCGCCCTACTGATGTCATCATGATGTCACGAGGGAATATTCTAAGATTCTATCAAAAATTTCTTCTTAGCTGGAATATTTTGAAAATATCCTTTATTTTTCTTAAAACCACTTGGAAGTCTAAAAAATCCCATTTTATTAACTAGAAACTATTCTTTATTGGTCTGGAACTACCTTGCATAAAATCTCAATTTGCCAGTATTCTTTATTCACAAGTTGGCAGTTCAATAGCCCCACTTAATGGCTCTATTGTTGGTGGTGATTTGGAGCAATATCACCGCCTCTATAGTAGCACTGCTTAAGAACTACACAAAAAATTATTATTATTTTTGTAGACATGCTAAAATTAACTTGCCATTTAATAATTAATTAATTAATTAATTATTTTCCCCAATCCATTGCCTTACTATATTCTTGTAATTAATTAAATAATTTTTATTATTTAATTATATAATTAATTAATTATATCATTCGTTGCTCCATAATTAATTAAATTTATTTAATTAATTATATTACCCTTTCTTCTAAGGCTGATAAATTTATTAAATCAACCATAGTATTTACCCCATAATTCCTCTAATCCTAACTATTTATATTTTTCATGATTAAGTAATTAGTTATCCCTTTTTAATTTCTCATTATCATGTTGTCCAATTTAATATTCCTCCATCTCCTAAACTTGTCATCATGTGTCGTGTGTCCTTCCTCTTCACATGTGCAAGCTTCCACATTCCTCCAATAATCTCCCACCTCATCTTCATCAATCCACTAAAGAAAAATGTCACTTTTAGGTACAACTATGCATGGGGCCACCTCCCCTCTTTGAATAAATTATATTTTTTAATTCCCACCTCCATTGGAGTAGGAAGAAAAGACAAATATTTCATCTTTTTATAATCCCACCACAAACTCTCATTTCTTTGTCCAATATTTATTCAACAACCATTCTTCTCATTTAACCCTTCATAACACTTGTCCACTTCCTCTTGCTTGAGATACATATTCTAGTCTAAACCCTTAATATTTTGGAAAAATCTTAGCCCTCCATTCTCCACACCATGAATCTATAAATATAATCCTTCACCTTTCATTATCACCAAGTATTTTTCTATCAAGTATATATAGACTTTCATTGTAGGAACATGGATAAGTTGAGGCATAAAGAGGTTATTCACAGGTGCACAGGTGCTTCCATGGTGGAGGCAAAGAGGAGAATGGAAGTGAATGTATTGCAATCTCATTTATTTGAATATAATGCATAATTTCCCTCTCTTCTTGGTGGAGTTTTTTCCCGCAAGGGTTTCTCCTCGTAAATCCTATGTTATGTGATGCTAAGATGTGTTGTTGATTTGTGTCTCATTGTTGTTATATTATGGTGATGTTATTCCTTATATATTTCTATTATAAGTTCACATAATGTAGTGTTTATAATCATGTTAGGTTGGTTAATTTTTAGCATCATAAAGAAGATGGATCTAATCATGGTAATTCTTGTAATCTAATCCTTGGATATCATTCATTGAAGTCATATTTGGATAGATATTGAATTTCCCAACAATTTTATTAGATCCTGTTTATTTCTCATCATTTGGTATCAGAGCTTAAGGTGAACTAGGTTTTGGGTATTCCTTCTTCTTTATTTCTTAGCTAGAAATATTGTGGGAATTTCTTAGAAGGAATTGGAGGTTGTTGGAAAGCTTATGGGGCTTCAATGAATGTTCTTCTAGTTAACTTTGTTTTACAGATATGTGAGATTGGAATTCATGGATATTGTCAATGTGATATATATTGGGCATTGAAAGCTCATGATTATGGATCTTTATGGAATTAGTTATGTTTTGGTAACTTGGAGCTCTTGTTTGATGATATGTGTGTATCCTAGATTGTTTGGTGGTTTTATTTATTTACCTTGTGGTAATATGCAGTGAGAAGGTTTTCATGTTGGATGGGTAGTGACATCCTGGTCACATGGAGAAACACCCGATTTGGACTATAGAAGGGTGTTGCCACAATAATGGGTTACACTTTTAGGACATCCTGATTTTTGCTTGAAATCACATATTTTTAGAAAATACAATGATTTATGACTTTAAAGGTTCCATTTAAATTATTTTAATTAAAGAGGGATTGATCAAAGCCCCTTAGATCAAACCCCCTTGGATAGAACCTTGTTAGATTTAAACCATACCTATAATTGAGTCTCCTCTACACCTATCAAAATGCTGATAAAAAACCACTTTTCATTTACCTTTTGGGTGATCAAATGAATTCATTTAAAATTTATGTTTTGTAAGCATGTAGCCCTTATTATAAGCTTCCCAAAAAGTATAATTTTAAATATGTTTAATTTGATTATTATATTTATTTTTTATTTCTTGTGAATGTAGGATTTTAAATGAACATCAAGTTCTTTATTTCACACATACGAAAAAATAGAAAAATTTCTAAAAAATACATGTCCACTAGGTATTGATGTCCTTATTCCAACAAAAAAATAATAAGTTAATTCAAATGAATACAAAAAAAGTTATGTGGGCCGAAGTACACCTCTGTCCAAATTATAATTACGCTGACTTGGAAAATTAATTAAAAATAAAAGATGTAACAAAAAATTATGAAAAAATATCCATCCCCTAGATACTAGTGTGAAAAAAATGTATTTTAAAAATTAGAATTGTATCCTATCTATAAAAAAGTTAAATGGGCCGAAGTAAACATCACTTTTTAAAAATGTTGATTAGTAGAAAAAATAAGTTATTAAAAATTACATAAAATGATTCACAATTTTATTTTTATTTTTTTTAAATATAATTAGAATCTACACAAAATATCTAACAAATAACTAGTTTGATTCACCTTCAAAACCTTAATGGTTTAGCTGCTATAGGTGTAAGAACGTGAATGTCTAGTGAAAAATCCTGATTTTAATGTCAAGTTTGGCCAAAATGTAACCCATTATTGTGGGATCACCCAAAATGGAGTGCTTATATTGGCTCCATGGTTTTATCCCTTGGTTATATGAAAGTACTAGAAGATAAGCCACTAAAATCTTTGTGACTTGTGGATATAGTATGTTTCATATGTTATAAGCTCCTAGATAATTTTATTTTTCCTATTGGGTTATAATTTACTCTTAATTTCATATGTGGGTTTGTAGATATATGCTTATTCCATTATTCAAATGACATGTTTGATGTAAATTTTTGGATGCTTAAATGGATTTTAGATTTACAGAGATAGTTTTACTTGTTAACTAAAATATGTGGTATGTAAATATGTGATGAGACTCTATTCAAGGTGTTCTATATGAAGATATTTATAGGTGTGCATGATTGCTTGGAGGATTCTTATTGATCCATGGTTACTCTTATGTGGGTTTGATTGGAAAATCAAACCTAGCATTGATCCTTGTGTTTGAGTCTTGGAAATCCACAGGTTATACCTGCAAGTATCTCTATTCTATATGTAACTAATGTGGGGTTGAATTTATTTTTTAGTTATTTGAGATTGGAGCACTGATTATGTATTTCTCCTTTGAGATGTTACAAATCTGTAGATCTTGTAAAATTGTTTGATGTGGATTCTATTTGGTAGGCCATATTCTCTATCACCATTATTACATTGGTATGCTTATTACAGTGAGACATGGCTATTGAGAGTAACTGATATAGCTATTCATTTGAATCTATAGCAATTGTTTATGGTGCATGAGAATCTTAGTTCACTTTTAAGTATTGTTTTAGCAATGATATTGGTCATGATGTCATGTATAACTTGTTATTACTTTCATTGGGAGATTTATGTAATTACATAATATGTTCTATCTTATTTGTTTCAATATTTTGGTTTTAAGTTGTTGTTGTTATAGTGTATTAGACTCTTCCTCTAGATAGCATATTTTCCTAATTCTTTTCTTCTTTAAATAGATTTTCATAAAATTTATGAAAAACCATAGTAGTTTCATCAAGATCAGTGTGTAATCCATGCTCATCTGATATGGCACAGGTTCTTTCTTGTCTATGTTTATAATTGAGGTATTTAAAGAAGAATTTAGACACTCTATTACCTTGATTCAATGGAGCCTTGCTCTTATTTTAGCACCTAGGCCCTTATAATTGTCAAGTTTTCGTAGTGAGTTTCAACGACAACAATAGAAGTTTGAATCTTTTCGTTATTAAGATCCACATTTAGCTATTTTCTAGCATGCTCAATCTTTCCTTGCAATGATTTTTCTCTACGTTTTTGTTTCCATGCCATTCTATGACCAAAAGATTGAAGAAAACTAACACATTGATTCAAGGCAAGACACCACCACTCAATCCAAGAACCCCCTTCTTGAGGTTTAGGAATAGAGTTCCAAATACTTGTTAAAGCAACAACATCTTTTGGGTTCTTCAAGTGGGAAGTATTAAGTTTATAAGGGAGTTGGGGAGAAAAACTTGTCTATTGAGAAGAGGAAATGGAACAAATAATAGGAAAATGATTAGATAAGGTAGTAGAGTAATCAACCAGCACAATAAGCCTTGAAACATGGGTCTCCAAATGAAGATTACGAGACACATAAAATTTTTCCAGTCTGCTCATTTTTCTATCATTACCAAATATGCAGTTAGACCAAATAAACTAGTTGTTCGCATGACTTGAAAAATTATTGTAGATGGGGTCAATTGCTCCAATTAAGTTGTGACAAAAAATCCATCTTTCAAATTCTTCATTGCAAAGTTTGTGATAATTAAACCAACTATGATCTTCATGATGTTCCACCATATTAAAGTCCCCTCTCAACACCCAATCAGTAATAGGAAGATTTTTAGCCATCCAATCCCAAAGCTCTGATCTTTTTTTAGGGTAATTAGGAGCATAGATAGAGCATTAGCATTGCTAGTTATCTATCCTTTACTCGTGAGTTTTAGCATTGTTGGTTATACTGTAGTTTCTAGAAATTTTGGACATATCACTCGCTTGTATGTTTTCATCATCCTTAGTTCTTTGAAATAAACTCTTTTAAATCTCATTCCATTTATCATTATTAAGTAGCTCCACTTTCAATATATTCAATATATAATATAATCATTATAAATTTTACAATTTATTGCTCTAAAATTCTACATCATTTTGTGTGACTCCTCTAGCGCGAAGGTATTTGAGCATAGGGAAAACCCTTTCCGCTCGGCGTTTACCATGGAGGCGGATTCAAAGGTTGCTAGGGCTTGGTCACCTGGGCATGGGGTGACGCAGGGTTGTGAGGCCCGATCTTCACACAAATCTGTGGCATTGCACATGGGATCTTGGCTCAGTTTCAAATCTTCTCTTGGTGCGGACACCCTTGTTGAACCGGGGGGAAGATTGCCTCCTGATTCTAATGCAATGGCTTGGGGCTCTCCCCACGATGGTTCTCCTCCTCGCCCTTGCACTCTTCATAATCCCCCATTCTCCATTCGCCATTCAAACTCGATTTCAAAAATCTATCTGGACAACACTACCTACGATAAAGAGAATTATCTGAAGGAACATTCCCTAATATGCAGATTCACAAAAATTTGGCCAAAATTATGCGACCTCCACACCTAGATTAGTAAAAGTTGGAAAGAATTCATGGAGGATGAAATCAACATCTATCATTGTGCAAGGGGATTTTTCATATTAGATTTTGAATCTTTGGATGATAAAGAATTGATTCTCAACACTGGTCCCTGGTTTTATCTTGGAGATTTTTTATGCATTAAGCCATGGTTTCCTTCATTCAATCCACAAACTGCTACATTTACTTCTACATTTCTTTGGGTAAGATTGCCCTACCTCCCTCTGCAATTCTGGGAAATCAAGTGTTTGAAGGCTATTGCCAATGGATTGGGCAAGTATCATTGCATTTCAAAAGAAACTATCAACTATGAAAACTCTACTTGTGCCTGGTTGTGTGTGGAATTTGATTTATCCAAAGGCTTGCCGGCTGAAATCTCTATGTTGGTCAGGAACACATAGTGGAGACAACCTGTAGATTACGAAAAGATTGATTTTAGATGCAGAAAATGCTTATCTACTGCTCATGGAACCTCCATGTGCAATCAAAAACATGTTTTTGGATGGGGTTTTGGCATCTCCTCCCAGCCCTCTTGGTGGGTTGGGGTTGATTCCAACCACTATGTTGTTGCTCCTGATGTTAGGGATGACACACCTTCTTCCAAAACTCCACAAAAAGTGAATCATAATTTATGCTCCTCTCCCACAATGGCTCCGCAAACTCCATTTCGTGGGTGCTTGCCAGACGTTTTCTTTGGGGCTGTTGGCACTACTCAAAATACAATGAAGAAACTAGAATCAATATCTCCAAAGAAATCAGATTTGATGCCCCCTGTGTCTTTAGTGGTTCAAACAGATTTAAATCTTGTAGGATCGTCAAAGAAGGAAAATTGTAACGATTATAATACTTCCTACCAGACCGGGCAAGATTGGATAGAGGTAAAGAGGAAGAAATCGCCTCCCTCAAGGTTCAAACACTCAATGGTATCGATCTCAACAAAATCTGGGGAAAAATTAGAAGTTTAGTGTACACCCATCTTTTGGTGTGTGTTGGCTTTGTAGTCTTATGTCTACATTTCGTGCTAGTTTAGTAGGATGGTTATGCATCATAATGTTGTTGTTGTATGGCACCCCTTGTGGCAAGGGCATGCACTTACAATTTTTGTTTTTGGGACTCTATATTATGGGAGCTACCCCCTTGGCAGTACTTATCTATAAATTTATTTTTTTTAAATTACAATTTATTGAATATAAGTTTTATTTTATATATTAAGTCATTAAATAAAAGTAAATTAAAAAAATATTGAACTATTGAATCCAAGTATTTAAATAAAATAAGTCTTTAAACAAAATAATTTTTAATTTAAATATAAAATTGAGATAAAGGAAAATAAACAATGTAACTAAAATAAATAATTTTTAAGTAAATAAAATAAAATAATTTTATATAAGATAGTTTAAATAGTGTAAATAAAATGAAATATGTTCTTATTAAATTTTTGAATAATTAGTAAAATAAAATAATTTTTAAATAAATAAATAAAATTTGATATTTCTAAGGGGTAGGGGCCTAACTTGATTGGTTAAAGCATCCTATTGTAGGTGTAGACATCTAAATTTGAACACTTAATTTATCCAAATTCATCCCTTTTAAGTCTTAGTTTATTAATTAAGTAATACTACTATTATTTAATTAATATCTTTAATTATGCCAAATCCCTAAGGTATTTAATCAATAATACCTTATCTCTTTAATCCTCCTTTCATCAAATGAATTAAATAAATATGTTATTTATTTAATCCCTTTATGTCACATCCTCCATCTTTTATTATCTAATCTTAATCCTTCTTCTAATCCCATCATTAGGATGTGCACATGCCTAATCCTTGATTAGGATGTCACATCCTCCAACTTTTGCAAGTTGGCCTCTAATCTCTCTTAGCCACCTAACCCTCCTCTAATCCTTCATTACTCTTCCCCATGTGATCTTTGACTTGTCACATCAAGTCACATGTGGAATCTAACTCTCTTCTAATCTTCATTAATCAGTCTAATCAAGTACTTGCACAATCCTAATCACTTAATTGAGTCAACCCTATTAAGTGTTTTTCTTTTTGGACAAGGCATCTCCACTTCCCTATGTGAATTTTTAATTAACATTTAATCCCCCAATGCACCCTTTGGAATTTAAAATTATTTCCCTTCTCCCCATAAGGATATTTGAGGAATTTTTAATTCCTCACATGTCCTCTCACCCACATGGGGACAAGTACCTCCTTTATGAGGAGATCTTGTCCAATCCCAAGGTACTTTGTACCCCCCTCCATGTCATGTACTTCTCTTACATCTCATGTCCACCTCATCTTTCTTAAGCCTCTCCCCTTGCCACATGTCAAGATGTGAGGGCTTGTGAGTTCTCAACTCACCATAGCCCTACATCTTGGCCATGTTGGATCAATCTCAACCGTCCCATCTCTTCTAGGAATTTCCAAAATTCTTATAAATACCTCCTTTTTTCTCTCATTTTGGGGAGATCATTTTGCTAGCCAAACTCTTGCAATTTTGTTTCTAAATCTACACTTAGCCATTTTCATGTTTTCATCCATGCACTCATCCTCACAACATCATTTAGCTTGCATATCTTGCCATCCAAGGAGCATACACATCAAAGATCAAGGGCCAACCAAAGGATCGATTCGTACAAGGTATAAGGTTCCATTTGTTGCTTTTATCTTGTGTTGATTCCAACTTAGGCTAATCTTGAGGTGTAGGTTGTTTTGGTGTTTATTTGCACTCTTTAGTTTGCTGCTTGTTTTTTAACGCATATATTTGACCTATCACGAGGTAAGAGCTCATGAGGTCTAATCTCCTCCAGTTCTTGAATTCCTGCAATTTTAAAAATAATCTATACTAGTTATTTTTAAATATACAATTTATTATATTCATGAATTTACTAATATCACATTATATGGTACATAGATTTAATTTAATGATATTGATTCTAAAGATATGGACTAATAATCTAAATGGAGTTGTTGAAAATGAGTAAAGTTGACATTTAATTTGTTTCTACAAACATTTGACGATATTCATTGAAATTGGACATGATGTTTCAAATGAATGGTCATGTTGGTGGGAGATTTAAATAGATAGTCATGTGAAATGTTGATATGTTCGTGTAGTTAAAGGCATTCAATGCATTCATCCTAATCATCCACAATTTTAGAACTAAATTTAATTTATCATTCTCATTTACACACTTTAATTTCTAGAAGCATTTTTAATCAAGTGAAAACATCAATAATAATCCTTTAAGATGTTATAATTCTCATTTACAATAGTAAATAGTCAATCTAGGAAATTATAAAATATCGCTATAATAATAAAATAATAAACATTATTTAAGTTACATTTTTTTTTATTGATTGGGGGATTTTTAGTTTGGCCCAAACTGGAATGGAGGCCACAAATAAGGGACCTCCTCCCCGACATAAACACAAGTGAATAGTCCACTCCCACAAGCATGGTAGCCCAACAAGGCACAGACTCCACGAGCACACCAACCTAGTAAAGGAATAGAACAACACAAACCTAAACACCTGTCATATGACATGAACACCATTAACAACCTCAACAAAAAACACCTTCCAAAACACATAATAAATATCTATTTAAAATAATAATATATTTTCCTTTTTCACTTATTTAAATTAAACAACTAATAAAAAAAATTACATATCTAATAATTATATTATTCGAGAAAAATTACACACTATTAATGTGTCCCGCCATTTAAAGTTAAAACTTACTGGTCAACAAAACCATTTATATAAAAGGAACAAGGTATTTGGTGGAGCAGAATAACACCATTAATAATACAGATGATGTTTCATTTGACTAGAAGAACCCATGAACCTTTTGACATTCTCCAGCATTAATAGGGTTAAGGTTTTTCCAATTAGTTGACTCACTGGCCAGATGGTTAGCCATTAATGCTAAATTTATTAAATGCACGCACCTGTATTTCAATATCAATTAATGAGAAAACAAATGTATTTACGCGTTTACAGATGGCTAAGTAGAAGTGGAAGTGGAAGTGGAAGTGGAAGACTTATAGTTGCTTTTTTTTGTTATATTTATTGAGCTAGGACTCTTTTATTTTAATTGAATTATATAACGTGAAGAAATAAAATCAAATAATTATTCTTGTGTTATTTTAAGATTAGAGAAAATTGTTCACCAATTTCAATTTTTAATTTTTATTAATTATTCATTAATTAAAACTGTTCACCAATTTTTTTATTTTTAATAGTTGTATATTAATTTTCTTAGTATTTAGAAAGAATTAGTATCTTCTAAACCTAATTTTTAGCAAATATGTAATTTGTTTTGTTAAGCATTGTCAAGATCAATGTTAACAAAGTCTTAATTATTAATTAGTTGAACTATTCATTTTTTTTTTTAAAGTTGTATATTAATCCACTTAGTGTTTACGATATGAAAATGAGAGTTAGCATCTTCTAAACCTAATTTCTATCAAACATATAATTTGTTTTGTTAAGCACTCTCAAGATCAATGTTAACAAAGTCTTAGCTTGTCGACCAAGTTTGTCACCTCCTAGAATGATGGTAGGGTTACCATCTATGGCATTTCCTTTGAAGTCTCTGAGGAGGTTATTGCCAGAGTTATGGGTCTTTTGAATAATGGTCAAACTTGGAAGAAAACTACGAAGGTTCTGGACCAGATTAGTCTGAACCAGTTCTTTCACGGTGAGGAGAAACTTGTCAAGTTGAGGGGTGGCTTTGACCGCGAGGCGCTGTCGGAGCCTTGGGATAGAGTTTGTATGGTGATCATGAAGTACTTCACGTTGGAAGGAAGGTATGGGGTCTACTACTTTTACCACTTTAATTTCCTAAACCACCTTAGGAACCACCAGCATATCTCCATTCCTTTTTTCCCATTTCATGCTCTTGAAAGCACTGTGGTGAAGTTCAATGAAGCCTCAATTTCTGGAAAAAATTATACTATCCTACACCAAGGCCTTATGTCTAGGCTCTATCATTTCCATATGGCCCTTTTCCCTACTCGGCCTATCACTGTGCAAGAAGTCTCGTCTCTCCCTGCTCTTGATGAAACCTTGGTTTCCTCTACCCCCCCTTCTACTAGAATTTTGGATACGCCAGGCTCGAGTAAGAAAAAATGCCTAAAAAACCCTGGTTTGAAAGCCCTTCCCCATGGTACATCCCCTGCCAAGAGCCCGGGGGATGTGGGTAAAGAAATGAAGCGTCTTTTCTCTCACCCCACAACCTAAGGCTAAAGCCTCTAAGAAAACTAAATTTTTCCTTCATCACATTGACTCTGAAATCGAAATTACTGATGAAGCCAACACCCCCCTAAGATCTCATAGACTGGTCCTTAAGCAGGACAAGGTGGGAAGTCTTAAGGAGGCCTCAGATTCAGAGAATGAGAATGGGAGTGACA
>VDFB02338372.1:7819661-7859496 GCA_007258455.2 Sequoia sempervirens | reverse complement strand
CACCTTAAAAATCTATATTAACATGAAAAAAACAACAAAAAAATAATAGTCACACCACTAATTATTTAGCTTTCATACAGAATTGGCTACCAATTAAAATTTTAATTGAACATAGACTTAGCTTTGTTCTACAAGTTTTAATATTATAAAAACAAAACAAAAAAAACCTTTGACTAAGACTTTGTTAACATTGATCTTGAGAGTGCTTAACAAAAAAAATTATATGTTTGATAGAAATTAGGTTTAGAAGATGCTAACTCTCATTTTCATATCGTAAACACTAAGTGGATTAATATACAACTATTAAAAAAAATGAATAGTTCAACTAATTAATAAATAAGACTTTGTTAACATTGATCTTGACAATGCTTAACAAAACAAATTACATATTTGCTAAAAATTAGGTTTAGAAGATACTAATTCTTCCTAAATACTAAATAAATTAATACACAATTATTAAAAATAACAAAAATGGTGAACAGTTTTAATTAATGAATAATTGAAAAAAATTAAAAATTGAAATTGGTGAACAATTTTTTCTAATCTTAAAATAACACAAGAATAACTAGTAATCGCACCTTGGGGTGCAATAGGTACGCCAAAGACAATATAGAGAAATTTGGTTAATATTTTTTTTTTTGAAAATGGGAAAACCAATTGACAGGCATGAATGGCACCATCTGAAATGAATAGCGAGAAATAATTAATATTTTAAAACTTGTAGCAATACAGAAATCTCTGTTAAAATGGCAAAATCTACAATACGAAAACCTTTGAAAATTGCAGTAAAATATAGGTTCATGAAATATAGTCTATAAATCTCTGTATCTGCATTTACACTTAAGAATTTAAGTACTTATTACTTAGTTATGAGCATATTTACATTGAAAATTACTTTGAAGATTCCAAAGACATACGCATATACAAATATCAAATTCTCAATTGAAAATTGTTGTAAAGGTGCAAAAGACAGAGAGTGCACTTCTTGTCAAAAAATATACATTTTGGCAATATTATTAGACTTAAAAGTTAAATATGGATCTACACACTATGTCATCCAATTGCAATAGGATTTACACACTATGTCATCCAATTGCTTGAAGAATTGCCATGTTTCCTATTCTGTAATGAGCATACATTTTGTGCAATTTTTGTATCCACATCTTCGTCTGCTAATTTGGGCTTTTCCTACAGAAAAGAAAACCAACATCCATAATAACAAATAAACAAGTAAGCTTATAAGAAAGTTACAGGTTGGATTAGCTTATAAACCAACATATAGTAACTCAGAGACACCCCAAAAGAGTAGCATAACTAAAAGACATTGCAAATGAGTAAGAGATTCAATAAACAACTTACACTTAAATATCCTTTGAAAATACAATACAAGTAGCATACTTAAAGGCAAAAGGCACTCACCTTAATACTCTTCTACTATAGATATTGGACGTGTTAGGTTCAAAGCATTCATTTCCGTTAAGGTAGCCCAATCCCATCTATCTTAAGGTACAACTCCCCACATATCTGGTTGAAGTATACCCTATAGCATTGCATAGTACAGATACAATGTAATTCATCTCATTGAAAAATCTTGTATGTATTTCATAAGATTATTATAAAAGAATACCTCTCATTGAAGTATACCCTATAAAAAACCATACGATAATTATTGTAGTCTTGACTGTATGGTTCTTGCACTTCTCAAGACAGTGATGAATTTTGATTTCCCTTCTGATGAAAGGTCTGCATCTGCATGTAATAATTAGTCATGAGCAAGTTGCATAAGCAAAATACATAATCCCTATGATTCATTTTAAGAAATATTTTGGAACACTTGAACAAACAACTGCAAATCAAACATGGAAACAGGGTAGTGCATAATTTGAAATTTGTTGGTTAGCGTTTCCCTTATTTAATTGTCTTCCATAAAATAAGAAAAACAGAGTAATCAATATCATATATTTGAAAGTTTGTATTTCACAAAGTTACCATGCATACCAGAAATGGAAATTCTATTATATTATATTATGAAGTGCAAAATCTGATACGCGATAGAGATTTTATTTTTATTATTTTATTTTGTAAATAATAAAGTTACAAAATAAAACCATAGTAAGAAAATAAGAAGATACAATTTCTCGCTATTCCCTATACAGCCACTAAATAATTCACTATCCTCTAAAATATTATTTCTTGTCAAACAATTACAATGACACCTCTAATATTTACACCCATTTTTTTCACTTTGAAATTCTCTCCATGTTCAAAACCAAATACACTGCACAAGTTGTTAAAAGAATACATATAATTTTTAAAAAATTAAATTTAAAACCCTCAAATATAGTTCAATTCCTTTGTAAGAGCAATAGCTCTATCTCCTGTAAGTGCAGTTCTATTAGTTCAATTCCTTTGTAAGAGCAATAGCTCTATCTCCTGTAAGTGCAATTCTATTTGTAAGAGCAACAAGTTAATATAGTTCTATTTTAAGCAAATAATGTATGCAACCAATACTAGTATAAATTTCATTTGGCTTATTGGTTGCTTTTGATCTATGAAAATTTGAAATGCATACATGCACACTTTTTGAAATTGTGTGGACATGTCTCATGGGGATATAATCTAAATCATGAACTGCAAAGGATGTATATTTCTCTATTGGTAATGCTCTTCTCCACTTCAGAATCCAAATGGGTAACCAGCAAATTTCAAACAGTATTCTTTCTCACCCAATTTGACTGATTTTAGATAGAAATTAATCTAAATATGTACTATTTTTTGGGTTTGTATATCTGGTGATCAATTAAATGGTAATGTCAGATTTGTGTTAGGTTGGAACATTAGAAATGTTGTACACATGGGAAATTTTGTGAATTAGAAACTTAGAAAAGAACATCATTTGACACTAGAAAGCGGCTCTTATTACTAAATTGTTACTCCAATACTGTGCTAATTCAATATAATATCTAATAGTTTTTAGATACATGCTTCACTACAATTGTTATCCATAATTGTTTTTTTGTTTTCTTCCAAATTAAAGCTAAGAAATGAATGAAATTTAAATTTTGTCCTTAACAATTTGAAAGTAATTGAAACATATATTCACTCTACAATTTTAAGCTTGTTGATCACACCAAAATAGGCGATAATAAAGCACACATAATTTTCACTCTATTTCACCAAATTTAAAAGTTTAATATGTTAAGAAAAGGGGAAATAATGAGAAATAAAACCCAGAAATCGTTTAGCATGAATCTCAAACATGTATGAGCAGTTTTTTCTACAATTTAGGTCATTATTTTTTCACCTAGAGCAACAATTAACAACATAACAGCAAAAAATCATACCCTATGGATTGGGAACTAAGTAAATATAATATGTCATTGTATAATGATAATAAAAAAATAACTATGAGGAAGGAAAGAAAAATATATCTTGAACATGCAACTTATCAACCAAACTATTGAGTAATTAAATGCATTTATCATTTAGATAGTAGGCATTATGCTTCCAGTAATATAGATAAAAGCAATAGAGTCCTCCACTTACAAAATAAACAATAACCCCACTAGAGTCCTCCACTTACAAGATAAACAATAACCCCAGCAATGTAATTCTGCAAAGATATGTTTGCAAAAATTTACACAATGGTGACCAAATGTGCCTTTGTACAAATGTGCCCATAATATAGATAAAAGCACTAGAGTCCTCCACTCACAAAATAAACAATAACCCCACTAGAGTCCTCCACTTACAAAATAAACAATAACCCCAGCAATGTAATTCTGCAAAGATATGTTTGCAAAAATTTACACAACGGTGACCAAATGTGCCTTTGTACAAATGCGCCCAGGTGTCAAATAAAGAAGCATTTACAATTACAAACTGAGATGCAACCAAAAAAACAAAAAATGATAAGCTAAACACCACAAAAACAATGACACCCTAGGATTTAACCAAAATAAATCAAAGCTGGAGAAAGTACAATCAGATAAGCTATATATTTATCAATGTCAATGAGATTGTGGTTCTTCAAGAATTTGGCATTTTTTTTGTTCATCTAAAGTGACAAGATCAATAGAGAACAATAAACAAAGACCAGAGTAGCAGAAAAAACTAGCTTCACACAGTCGAACAATTAGAAGAAGAGTATGCTAGCAAATCGACAACAATATACAGCTAACCATGCACTCATAAAGAGTTTTAGAGGTGCAGAAAATACAGTATTGGACCCTAGCAAAGGATAAAATTCCTTCCTCCAGTTTTTCTTCGGATGTGAACCATAGACAACATTTTGTAAATTCACAAACATCATAAAACCAACCTGGTTTGTCTTCGGATGTGAACCATAGACAGCATTTTGCAAATTCACAAACACCATAGAATTAATTCCTGGCATAAATACCAAGATATCTGCATTCATAGGCATATTTAGGAGCAGAAAATGCAACAATAAACTACTAGAGGATATAGATGCTTTCTTCCAGGTATAAGAGAAATGCAACAATAAACTACTAGAGGATATAGATGCTTTCTTCCAGGTATAAGAGTGCCTATTGATGTAATTTTCATCTAACACAAGATTAAACCATTAATGGAATAAGGTCAACGAATTTAAGGCATCCATTCTCTATTCCCCTAAACATTACTGAGTTTCAGTCAATGATTTAATCTGCTCTTGCGAGGCATGTCATGTTACTTTGTTGAAGCTTGTAAAATACCATGCCATCACCAACTAATCAATCTAATCCCCCATAAACATACTGTATACATTCATATTAAAAAGAATCCACAACATTCAAACATCTCATAGAAATAACCTATCAAATATGAAGTGTAAATGCATTCCAAACACCCAAACATCTCACACAAGTAACAGGGAAATGTTAGGTGTAGATTCATTTCAGAAACACCCAAATAAAGATTCATTCCAGAAACACCTAAACTTCTCACACAAATAACATGACAATGTTAGGTGTAAATTCATTTCAAAACACCCAAACATCTTTTACAACTAACCCAGAAATGTATGATCCAAAACACCCAAACATCTCTTACAAATAACCAAGCAATGTAAGATGTAAGGTATAGGGTTCATTCCAGAACCAAACTTCTCACACAAATAATCAAACAATGTAAGGTGTAAATTCATTCAAGAAACATCCAAATAACTCAAATATAACTTAACAATCTAAGGTGTATATGTATTCCAGAAACACCCAAACATCTCACATAAATAACTCAACAATCTAAAGTGTATATTTATTGCAGAATAACTTGGCAACGTGAAATATCTGCTCATTCCTCCACCCTTTAAATCATTGATATATATCAAGACCCAATTCAATGAAGTCCCCCAATTGTTTTAAAAAGACCATTCTATCTTACAGAAGATTGTGAATAAAAGGGGCTATAATGAAACGGGTATGCCAGATGATAAACATATATTCCCCAAGACCATTAATTAGTGGAAACCCACTAAGTACAAATTGTGGAAAACAATACACAAACCCCAAATTTATTGCTAATATTGTAGCCAGCCCAGTAGTGAGAAGTCCCCATCGTAGCCCATGACTTGGGCGTGGGTGGATTGTATTCCCCAAATTGTATGGAAAAGTGTCCACTGCAAGGAAATGGAGTTGGGTGGACATTTGGATTTGAGAGGTAATTTTTCAAAGCATTTCAAGAATTTCTCTTTGAGTGCTAATAATATACTTCTGTTCATGTTTGGCCTCCTTAAATAATTTGTCCTGTCTAAAGTCTAAAGTTTAGAGACAATGGGATGTCAGGATCAATACCTAATCGGATGGGGAACATGAGCAAATTAACTTCACCTTATCTGAGTTCTAATTGGTTAAATGGTTGTATACCTAGTAGTTTATCAAAGCTTCATTTCCTCAAATACCTTGACCTCTCTAGAAATCACATTATGGGTATACCCGAGGCTATCTCAAATCTCACCAGTCTTAGACATCTGGATTTTAGCAGCAACAACTTGACTGGTAGGATTCCTTCAAATTTCTGAGACATGCCTACGAATGTGAGAAGAATTTTTTATTTAGACCTTCACCAGAAGCAATTAGAATGTCCTATCCCATCTAGCTTGAGATTATTCGTCAATATTTTTTATTTAGACTTTAATGACTATCAATTAAAAGGTCCTTCCATCGGACTTTGGTTTAATTATCGATCTTTCTTACTCCTCTAGGCAATCTCCTATCTCTTAAAAGCTTAAATCTTTTAGACAACAAAATGAGTGGAGACTTCGCCTTGTCATTTGCTCAAATTGTCTTCAGTTGTCACTCTTGTTCAATTTGTAATTAATGTTTTGGGAGTGAATATTCATCATCTGGCATAGTCATTTTTTTCCAAGCATTTCTTTATGTAAAATTGCTAACGATCAGAAGTTTTAATTTTTTTTATATTCTTAGAAATCTCTTCTTGAAGTTGGTGCCTGAGAACTCTAATTAAAAGAAACAAGCACCCCCAAATTGAAACAACATGAATACGCCATTTTCAACTACCAAATATGTCCTAGTATCTACATCTAATCATCTTTATTAGCTTTGACAGGTCAAGAGCGAACCAAATATATCCTATATTTAGATGATATTACAGACAAGCCATACAATGTCTGACTACCATTCATACGGTTGTTTATCTCCAATTAAGTTCAGGTTTCTAAATCAATTAAGTGCTTTGATGATTACCATAATCAACTTTATCCTACCATGAAAAGAGTGAATTTTGTACCAGGGATGAGCAATGAACTAATTGTACTGATTTTCAATATTTAGCTTGGACAAGATTTTCAATCTAGTGACTCCATACAAAATCACCTTGATCTACATGACAATTTAGTTGAAAAAATAATGAACATCAATATTTACATAACTTTAAACACTTTGTTGAATTGTCATGATCAGTTTTGACCTTAGACGGGAACTTCAACCTACATCCCAATAGCAACTAACTGTGCAAGAAGATAATTTGAATCTTTTAGATCATTATGCAAGCAACAAACAAACAGTAAATATTTTGTCTTAGAAACCAACAAAAAAAATCTTCTCAATTCAAATAAAGTTTAAAAAAACATATCTCGTCCATTTTATTTACCCACAGCACATGTATTGCTGATAAAAACAATTGTCTAAGCATAATACTGAACTTTTTTGTTAACACCTCTGTAGAATTGTTGACAACACATTTCAATTTGTAACAACCAATGATAAGTTGAGAAAGTCACAACCAAAAATGTCTTGAAACCTGAACACAGGTATTCCTGCAATCCATAAAAACAACTACAAATGACATCCTTAAATATTCTTAAATATGCATAAATTGATTCATTTCAAGGATAATGATAAAACCTCACTTGCAAATGCTCAAGCAATTGCTTCTATTTCGTCAATTACATTTTCTAAAGACGATGACAATGAAATTAGGATATTTAGCAATCTTGGGGAAATGCTTGGAACACAAAACTACAAAAGTGGTCACAATTGCTTTCCAGTCTGCAATAGGTTATCTGTTGCTCTGGCTGGACACAGTTTTTCTACCGATTTTCAGACAGAAATGTGTGGCTTGATTGCTAGCGACCCTTTTGTCTGCAACTGTGTTTTTGCACTCTCCTGAGCATGGTAGCAACAAAGCATGTTCTGATTTGATTGATCTAGGTACTTGCAGATATTAAGAGCTTATGGTCATGGTGAGGTAACACAATGAAAGGCGTTAATTTCCTCACATAAACCCTAGCAAGAAAATGCATGGCACTTCTGATCATACGCACCCACTTACAGAGTAAACAGGGACTCGTTATTTCCTTGTTTTAGTATAAAGTGAGTGGCTTAACTAAATTACACAATAAACAACGTACAAAATCAGAAGGGAAAATATCCCAAAACATGGCAAATGACTTACCGCAAGAATCTACACAAATTGTGTCATGTTATCAACGATGCCGGTGAGAAAAAATGGCGAGAGATCACTTCAAACCCTACCGCCGCGGATTGCTAAGGTGCGAGAAACCCAGATTCAGTCCACAGCTGCTGCTTCAAACTATTGACAATAAACAAGAAGTAGGTCTAAGAATGCCGTATTTATTCAAGGGGTAACCGACATACCTCATTCTGTTGACCTGTCAAGGATGCCGACTACTTCAACATTCATTACGATCATATCCTTCTATTTAGAAAGTGAAATGGAAACTTTAGAAAGTTTCAGTTGTATCAGCATTTAAAGTTAAGCATGTGAAGAAAATGCAGAGCTTTAGAAACAACATAAAATTTTGTGGATTATCAAATTTACAAGGTCATGACTGTACTTATTTTGTATTGTCAATCGTGTTCCCTCAAGAGTTTTCTTGTGAACAAACATTCCAGCAAACAGTCTGACTTTTCAGTATGATATAGAGAAAAAAAATAGGAAATATCAAGTCTTAACAATCTTGTTGCATGCAAAAGGATTTCAAACAAATTAACAATCCTTCAAGATTTTTTTGTAAGCCATTAGAAATTCTAAATAGATTACCTCTAATTCTACATGCAGAGACTATTTTATTTATATCCATGGACAACTAAAACCAATCGATGGTCCAGTCATATGTGAACCAAGTGCACTGAATAGGCACCACATAAAACATCATTTACGCCAAAGGCGTATCCTTATTTGAAATGAACCGAGCTTCATTTCACTATCCATGGCTCGCAATACGGGAGAAGGCATGGGAGACAGTTGAAAGCATTTTCACCGTCCGATTCACCGATTCAGCGCTTTTAAACTTTCAGCTACAGCGTATGTTCTGCTTTGTCAGATTGCAACTTGCAAATAGCAGTAAATCCATGCCTCACGCCTGAAAACCAAATTTAACTTGCATTTAATATTTCTATTTAAAAGGCTGACAAAATATCGCCGATGTCCAAATCAATAGCCCTAAAACCCCGATATTTCATATCTACTTTCTTTTACTGTGAAATGGAGTCGCGAGCCCTCCCACTGTTTGCTGTCATGTATATCTCCAGCTTGGGAGAAGCAGAGAAGCCGTTATTGATTATATTGCAGATATTGCAGGAAGGCAGAGTACAGATACTAGAAGAGTCGTTCATTCCCAGAGAACAAGCGTATGTAGTGCAGTGGAAGCGGACGAGTTCGTTGTCATCTGCAATGCAACGGGCCGCATGCTTCTTTGCAAGCTTATTTTCCTTTGCTTTCACTGTGTCCCTGTACTCTTCGAGCTTATTTATAGTCTTTTGGGTATTATGCACCTTCAATAGCCTTTCGATTTTGCAGATGGGATTCTCCTTCTTCAACCAGCTTGATTGGAATATGATCTCCACAACGTTGCGGGCTGAATCTTCTTCACTCAGCTCCGATACTGCTTTTATCACACTCAAATACATGTTACCACTCTTCACATCTCATCATACCACATAAATTAAAGTAGCAACTAAAGGATTCTGCCGTGGTAGGGTCTTGTAAATTTTTCCTGCAAACTCTGCCCCTTTTTCCTCAATGGCATCACACAATTTGTGCATAATCTTGAGGTAAGTCACTTGCAAAATTTCATTTAATTTTCTTTTTTTACATATATCTATCTCTGTAATAGATTTATTGTTAGCTTTGCAAATTAGAAGAGATGGTGATGTTTCTCGTCTTCCTTCTTCTCATGGGGTTAATGGAATTCAAACCCGCCACTGCCCATGGTAGTAGCTGCAGCGACCTCCTCCTCTATCTTGTTCCTGTGTGCATGCTCTGGTTCTTTCTTTGCTTCATGCTTCGCATACTATCACATCACAAAACCAAATTATTTTAAATTTCAAACCCTAAAAACAACAGTTTTACATATATCAGCACATACCAATGCAAATGCTCTAAGAAATATTTAATACCCATGCCTGAAATGAATTGTATTACTTAAAATGGAGGTGTATGACCACTTGAGTTTGAACAGGGCCATGCTTATGACGACTATTGCTCCCCTTCGACAACATTGGCGTTTGATTATGTTACTTCCTTTTTTTGCGCTTGGAGAGTGATAGGTACTTCCTGATGTTTGCCAGAATTTATCTCCGAGGAAGATTAAAGAAATGGAGGCCAAAACAGAAGCATTAATCTTGGATGCAGTTTTTGATCAGCAAGAATTGAAGGAAGAATCTGATCAGAGAAAAATGGAAAATCTCATATTGCCTGCTCTGCAATGTGGTGAAGTGGATGGAGGATACAATTTATCCCGATTCTGAAATAGAGAATACCATTGTTCCTAATACTGAAACAGAAGATACCGTTGTTCCTAATACTGAAATAGAGGGTGTGGTTGATCTTGATTTAGAAACAGAAGATCCAGTTGCTCCTGATCGTGAAACACAGGTTGCTCTTGATTCTGATTTTGAAACAAAAGATATAGTTGATCCTGATTCTAGAACAGAGGATGCAGTTGGTCCTTATTCTGAAACAAAGAATGCAGTTGATCCTGAGGATGAATCAGAGCATAATAAAGTTCAAAGTGTTAAAGAGTTTCCTTCATTTCCTTGCCTATTAATTTGAGTCACAGGGTTAGCAAAAAATGAGAGTTCATTGCAAGAGAAGCTAACCCCATTATCATCAAGAATTCCCTAATTGACTTTCCACAACTCTACATTGCACACCAAGGTGCGATTGCTAGTTTTAGTAATTATATAAATTAGCATTGGAAACAAAGTAAGGACCCTGAATTTTTTTTGAAGAATATGCTTTAAAATTGATTCATAGCAAATAAATATTATCAACACAGTATGTCAGCAACCAGATTATCATGTTCATCTTATACATTACAAAGATGATCTTGAAATAAATATCTTCCAAGAATCCTTAGGTCCCCTCATAAGCTTTGTTGTGGCAGGGAGTTACCACCCCAAAAGTCCTCATAAACATGTAATCCCGTTTCAGTTTAAATTCTGTTTTTGTTCTACAAGGGCCTTTCTTACTGTTCTATCATTGTGTTCTGAACCGATTACCTCCTGCAATCAATACAGATTACTTTTTAATTAATCTCAGTGTACACTCATTCATGCACAAAGTACATTAATAGCTAACATAATTTTTAAATTTGAATGGAATTGAATATTTCACTTCAATAATTTTTATTGATAGTTGCATTCTATATATTAATTTACTTCAGAATATTGTCTAACAACTTTTTTCTTATGATGTATGTTGAAGATAAAACAAGTGCCTTACATAAACTCCTGTTTCTGTAGTGCCATTACTGCTTCTCTGGTTCAGGCTTACAAGATGAGGTTTGCAATATATCATAAGTTGCATATTTTGACAATTTCCTTTCTAGGATACTGGTCTTATAGGATGTAAAAGCACACGGATTTTTTCAATGACTTTGGGCATACCATAATCACAGATTTTAGTAGCAGAGCTGTAGAAGACAGATTTTGTTAACTGTGTAAACCTCCATTGAAGAAGATATTAATTAATTTTCATCACCTACAGTGAGTTTGGCTCTGTTTGAAGTCTGAAGAATGCAAAGATGAGGCTATGAAGCCACACACTGTGGGAAAAGAAAGCGGCAAAGAGCAAAGGGAGTGCCATAGGAACTGCAACTTGACAAACCTAACAGATGGTACAGGGGATTTAAATAAAAAAAATATAAACCTGTTTCTGTAATGCAGAAGGTTAAAAAAATATAATTAACTGAAATCATGGGAAGTGACTTACCTACAGATTCTGCGCAAATTGTGTCGACCTGTCAATTATGCCAATGAGAGAAAATCGGCAGAGCTCACAAGAAATTTTGAGGAAACAGCCCAATTTTTGTATTATTGTTGCTTCAATCTCCAATCTCTAGACCCAATTGTCCTAGTGTTGCTACTTCAATCTATTCACAGTAAAGGGGCGGAAACCATTAGCGGCGGGGAAAGCAGTAAAATACGGCGAGAAATATATCACCGAGGAAGAGTTTCAAGGAGCGGAAACCATTAACAGAGAGGGAAGCATGCAACTTACCTGAAGATTCTGCACAAATCTCTGTTGATGTAGATGATGTCCACAAACCCTAGCTATCGGTGATGTCGAAGGCATACAGAAGGCAGATATTTTGCACACGAACTCCCACTACGGGTAAATGAATGAAGAAGAAGGAAGGCGGAAACAGCCCAATTTTCGTATTGTTGCTGCTTCAATCTCCAATCTCAAAACCCAATTGTTCTAGTGTTATTGCTTCAATCTATTCACACTAAAGGGGTGGAAATCATTAGCGGCGGGGAAAGCAGTAGGCGAGAAATATACCACCGAGGAAGAGTTTCAAGGAGCGGAAACCATTAACGGCGAGGGAAGCATGTGACTCACCTAAAGATTCTGCACAAATCTCTGTTGATGTCGATGATGTCCACAAACCCTAGTTATCGGCGATGTCGATGGCATACAAAAGGCAGATATTTTGCACACGAACTCCCACTACAGGTAAATGTACGAAGAAAGAAGGCGGCCAAGGAGAGTTAATGTGTAGCAAGGCTCCACAACGGCCATCGACATTAAACGTGACCTACTTGCCTCCTGAAACAATCAACGGTTGTCGATAGATGGACAACCTTGCCGGGCCTGACGACCAATAGCAGCGAGGAAGAGTTTTCAAAAACGATGAACGACTGTAGAGCATTTGATGGCATTTCATTCCTTGTGGACAGATCTTCACCGTTAGGCATGAAAACGGCTCACAAAAACTGAGCGTGGGGACGCCTTCGGCGTAATTATTTGATTTTATTTATTCACGTTATACAATTCAATTAAAATAAAAGAGTCCTAGCTCAATAAATATAACAAAAACAAGCAACTATAAGTCTTCCACTTCCACTTCCACTTCCACTTGGCCATCTGTAAACGCGTAAATACATTTGTTTCCTCGTTAACTGATTTAAATGCAGTTGCGTGCATTTAATAAATTTAGCATTAATGGCTAACTATCTGACCGGTGAGTAAATTAATTGGAAAAACCTGAACCCTATTAATGCTGGAGAATGTCAAAAGGTTCACGGGTTCTTCTAGTCAAATGATAATACATCATCTGTATTATTAATGGTGTTATTCTGCTCCACCCACTCCCTTGTTCCTTTTATATAAATGGTTTTGTTGACAAGTAAGTTTTAACTTTAAATGGCGGGACACATTAATGTGTGTAATTTTTCTCGAATAATATAATTATTAGACATGTAATATTTTTTTATTAGTTGTTTAATTTAAAGAAGTGAAAAAGGAAAAATATATTATTATTTTAAATAGATATCTATTATGTGTTTTGGAAGGTGTTTTTTGTTGAGGTTGCTAATGGCGTTCATGCCATGTGATAGGCGTTTAGGTTTGTGTTGTTCTATTCCTTCACTAGGTTGGTGTGCTTGTGGAGTTTGTGCCTTGTTGGGCCACCATGTTTGTGGGAGTGGACTATTCACTTGTGTTTATGTCGAGGAGGAGGTCCCTTATTTGTGGCCTCCATTCCAATTTGGGCCAAACTAAAAATCCCCCAATCGATAAAAAAAAATGTAACTTAAATAATGTTTATTATTTTATTATTATAGCAATATTTTATAATTTCCTAGATTGATTATTTACTATTGTAAATGAGAATTATAACATCTTAAAGGATTATTATTGATGTTTTCACTTGATTAAAAATGCTTCTAGAAATTAAAGTGTGTAAATGAGAATGATAAATTAAATTTAGTTCTAAAATTGTGGATGATTAGGATGAATGCATTGAATGCCTTTATCTATTTAAATGAAATATCATGTCCAATTTCAATGACTATCGTCAAATGTTTGTAGAAACAAATTAAATGTCAACTTTACTCATTTTCAACAACTCCATTTAGATTATTAGTCCATATCTTTAGAATCAATACCATTAAATTAAATCTATGTACCATATAATGTGATATTAGTAAATTCATGAATATAATAAATTGAATATTGTCAAATGTTTGTAGAAACAAATTAAATGTCAACTTTACTCATTTTCAACAATTCCATCTAGATTATTAGTCCATATCTTTAGAATCAATATCATTAAATTAAATCTATGTACCATATAATGTGATATTAGTAAATTCATGAATATAATAAATTGTATATTTAAAAATAACTAGTATAGATTTTTTTTTATATCATTAAATTAAATCTATGTACCATATAATGTGATATTAGTAAATTCATGAATATAATAAATTGTACATTTAAAAATAACTAGTATAGATTTTTTTTTAAATTGCAAGAATTCAAGAACAGGAGGAGATTAGACCTCATGACCTCTTACCTACAATAAGATGCTTTAACCAATCAAGTTAGGCCCCCTACCCCTTAGAAATATCAAATTTTATTTATTTATTTAAAAATTATTTTATTTTACTAATTATTCAAAAATTTAATAAGAACATATTTTATTTTTGTTTACACTATTTAAACTATCTTATATAAAATTATTTTATTTTATTTACTTAAAAAATTATTTTATTTTACTTAAAAATTATTTATTTTAGTTACATTGTTTATTTTCCTTTATCTCAATTTTATATTTAAATTAAAAAATATTTTGTTTAAAGACTTATTTTATTTAAATACTTGGATTCAATAGTTTAATAATTTTTTAATTTACTTTTATTTAATGACTTAATAGATAGAACAAAACTTATATTCAATAAATTGTAATTTTTTTATTTTTTTTAATTTTATAGGTAAGTACTGCCAAGGGGGCAACTCCCATAATATAGTCCCAAAAACAAAAAATTTAAGTGCATGCCCTTGCCACAAGGGGTGTCATACAAAAACAACATTATGCTGCATAACCATCCTACTAAACTAGCACAAAATGTAGACATAAGACTATAGAGCCAACACACACCAAAAGATGGGTGTACACTAAACTTATGATTTTTCCCTAGATTTTGTTGAGATCGATACCATTGAGTGTTTGAACCTTGAGGGAGGCGATTTCTTCCTCTTTACCTCTATCCAATCTTACTCGGTCTGGTAGGAAGTATTCTAATCGTTACAATTTTCCTTCTTTGATGATCCTACAAGATTTAAATCTGTTTGAACCACTGAAGACACAGGGGGCATCAAATCTAATTTCTCTGGAGATATTGATTCTAGTTTCTTGGTTGTATTTTGAGTAGTGCCAACAACCCCAAAGCAAACATCTGGCAAGCACCCAAGAACTGGAGTTTGTGGAGCCGTTGTGGGAGAGGAGCACTAATTAGGATTCACTTTTTGTGGAGTTTTGGAAGAAGGCATGTCATCCCTAACATCAGGAGCAACAACATAGTGGTTGGAATTAGCCCCAGCCCACCAAGAGGGCTGGGAGGAGATGCCAAAACCCCGTCCAACAACATGTTTTTGATTGCACATGGAGGTTCCACGAGCAGTAGAGAAGCATTTTCTACATCTAAAATCAATCTTTTTGTAATCTACAGGTTGTCTCCACCGTTTGTTCTTGACCAACAGAGAGATTTCAACCAGAAAGCCTTTGGATAAATCAAATTCCACACACAACCGACACAAGTGGAGTTTTCATAGTTGATAGTTTCTTTTGAAATGTAGTGATACTTGCCCAATCCATTGGCAATAGCCTTCAGACATTCGATTTCCCAGAATTGCAGAGGGAGGTAGGGCAATCTTACCCAAAGAAATGCAGAAGTAAATGTAGCAGTTCGTGAATTGAAGGAAGGAAACCATGGCTTAATGCATAAAAAATCTCCTTGATAAAACCAGGGACCAATGTTGAGAATTAATTCTTTATCATCCAAAGATTCAAACTCCAATATGAAAAATCCCCTTGCGCAAGGATAGATGTTGATTTCATCCTCCATGAATTATTTCCAACTTTTACTAATCCAGGCATGGAGGTCGCATAATTTTGGCCAAATTTTTGTGAATCTGCATATTAGGGCAAGTTCCTTCAGATAATTCTCTCTATTGTAGGCAGTGTTGTCTAGACGAATTTCTGGAATCGAGTCTGAATGGCGAATGGAGAATGGGGGATTATGAAGAGTGCAAGGGCGAGGAGGAGAACCGTTGTGGGGAGAGCCCCAAGCCATCAAATTAGAATCAAGAGGCAATCTTCCCCTCGTCTCAACAAGGGCGTCTGCACCAAGAGAAAATTTGAAACTGAGCCGAAATCCCGCGTGCAATGCCACATATTTGTGTGAAGATTGGGCCTCACAACCCTGCGCCACCCCATGCCAAGGCGACTGAGCCCTAACAGCCTTTGAATCCGCCTCCATGGTAAACGCCGACCGGAAAGGGTTTTCCCTGTGCTCAAATACCTTCATGCCAGAGGAGTCGCACGAAATGATGCAGAATTTTGGAGCAATAAATTGTAAAATTTATAATGATTATATTATATATTGAATATATTGAAAGTGGAGCTACTTAATAATGATAAAAGGAATGAGATTTAAAAGAGTTTATTTCAAAGAACTAAGAATGATGACAACATACAAGCGAGTGATATGTCCAAAATTTCTAGAAACTGAAATATAACCAACAATGCTAAAACTCGTGAGTAAAGGATAGATAACTAGCAATGTTAATGCTCTATCTATGCTCCTAATTACCCTAAAAAAAGATCAGAGCTTTGGGATTGGATGGCTAAAAATATTCCTATTGCTGATTGGGTGTTGAGAGGGGATTTTAATATGGTGGCACATCATGAAGATCATAGTTGGTTTAATAATTATCACAAACTTTACAATGAAGAATTTGAAAGATGGATTTTTTTTCGCAACTTAATTGGAGCAATTGACCCCATCTACAATAATTTTTCAAGTCATGCAAACAACTAGTTTATTTGGTCTAACTGTAGATTTGGTAATGATAGAAAAATGAGCAGATTGGACAAATTTTATGTGTCTCGTAATCTTCATTTGGAGACCCATGTTTCAAGGCTTATTGTGTTAGTTGATTACTCTACTACCTTATCTGATCATTTTCCTATTATTTGTTCCATTTCCTCTTCTCAATAGACAAGTTTTTCTCCCCAACTCCCTTATAAACTTAATACTTCCCACTTGAAGAACCCAGAAGGTGTTGTTACTTTAACAAGTATTTGGAACTCTATTCCTAAACCTCAAGAAGGGGGTTCTTGGATTGAGTGGTGGTGTCTTGCCTTGAATCAATGTGTTAGTTTTCTTCAATCTTTTGGTCATAGAATGGCATGGAAACGGAAATGTAGAGAAAAATCATTGCAAGGAAATATTAAGCATGCTAGAAAACAACTAAATGTGGATCCTAATAACTAAAAGATTCAAACTTCTATTGTTGTCATTGAAACTCACTACGGAAACTTGAAAATTATAAGGGCCTAGGTGCTAAAATAAGAGCAAGGCTCCATTGAATCAAGGTAATAGATTGTCTAAATTCTTCTTTAAATACCTCAATTATAAACATAGACAAGAAAGAACCTGTGCCATATCAGATGAGCATGGATTACACACTGATCCTGATGAAATTACTATGGTTTTTCATAAATTTTATGAAAATCTATTTAAAGAAGAAAAGAATTAGGCAGATATGCTATCTAGAGGAAGAATCTAATACACTATAACAACAACAACTTAAAACCAAAATATTGAAACAAATAAGATAGAACATATTATGTAATTACATAAATCTCCCAATGAAAGTAATAACAAGTTATACATGACACCATGACCAATATCATTGCTAAAAAACTACTTAAAAGCGAACTAAGATTCTCATGCACCATAAACAACTGCTATAGATTCAAATGAATAACTATATCAGTTACTCTCAATAACCATGTCTCACTGCAATAAGCATACCAATGTAATAATGGTGACGGAGAATATGGCCTACCAAATAGAATCCACATCAAACAATTTTACAAGATCTACACATTTGTAACATCTCAAAGGAGAAATACATAATCGGTGCTCCAATCTCAAATAACTAAAAAATAGATTCAACCCCACATTAGTTACATATAGAATAGAGATACTTGTAGGTATAACATGTGGATTTCCAAGACTCAAACACAAGGATCAATGCTAGGTTTGATTTTTCAATCAAACCCACATAAGAGTCACCACAGATCAATAAGAATCCTCCAAGCAATCATGCACACCTATAAATATCTTCATATAGAACACCTTGAATAGATTCTCATCACATATCTACATACCACATATTTTAGTTAACATGTAAAACTATCTCTGTAAATCTAAAATCCATTTAAGCATCCAAAAATTTACATCAAACATGTCATTTGAATAATGGAATAAGCATAGATCTACAAACCCACATCTGAAATCAAGAGTAAATTATAACCCAATAGGAAAAATCAAATTATCTAGGAGCTTATAACATATAAAACATACTATATCCACAAGTCACAAAGAGGTTAGTGGCTTATCTTCTAGTACTTTCATATAACCAAGGGAGAAAACCATGAAGCCAATATAAGCACTCCATTCTATAGTCCAAATTGAGGGTGTTTCTCCATGTGACCAGGATGTCACTACCCATCCAACATGAAAACCTTCTCACTACATATTATCACAAGGTGAAGGAATAAAACCACCAAACAATCTAGGATACACACATATCGTCAAACAAGAGCTCCAAGTTACCAAAACATAACTAACTCCATAAAGATCCATAATCATGAGCTTTCAATGCCCAATATATATCACATTGACAATATCCATGAATTCCAATCTCACATATCTATAAAACAAAGTTAACTAGAAGAACATTCATTGAAGCCCCACAAGCTTTCCAACAACCTCCATTTCCTTCTAAGAAATTCCCACAATCTTGCTAGCTAAGAAATCAAAAAGAAGGAATACCCAAAACCTAGTTCACCTTAAGCTCTGATACCAAATGATGATAAATAAACAAGATCTAATAAAAATTGTTGAGAAATTCAATATCTATCCAAATATGACTTTAATGAATGATATCCAAGGATTAGATTACAAGAATTACCATGATTAGATCCATCTTCTTTATGATGCTAAAAATTAACCAATCTAACATGATTATAAAAACTACATTATGTGAACTTATAATAGAAATATATAAGGAATAACATCACTATAATATAACAGCAATGAGACACAAATCAACAACACATCTTAGCATCACATAACATGGGATTTACGAGGAGAAACCCTTGCGGGAAGAAACTCCACCAAGAAGAGAGGGAAATTATGCATTATATTCAAATAAATGAGATTGCAATACATTCACTTCCATTCTCCTCTTTGCCTCCACCATGGAAGCACCTATGCACATGTGAATAACCTCTTTATGCCTCAATTTATCCATGTTCCTACGATGAAAGTCTATATATACTTGATGATAATGAAAGGTGAAGGATTCTATTTATAGATTCATGGTGTGGAGAATGGAGGGCTAAGATTTTTCCAAAATTTTAAGGGTTTAGACCAGAATATGTATCTCAAGCAAAAGGAAGTGGACAAGTGTTATGAAGGGTTAAATGAGAAGAATGGTTGTTGAATAATATTGGACAAAGAAATGAGAGATTGTGGTGGGATTATCAAAAGATGAAATATTTGTCTTTTCTTCCTGCTCCAATGGAGGTGGGAATTAAAAAATACAATTTATTCAAAGAGGAGAGGTGGCCCCATGCATAGTTGTACCTAAAAGTGACATTTTTCTTTAGTGGATTGATGAAGATGAGGTGGGAGATTATTGGAGGAATGTGGAAGCTTGCACATGTGAATAGGAAGGACACACGACACATGATGACAAGTTTAGGAGATGGAGGAATATTAAATTGGACAACATGATAATGAGAAATTAAAAAGGGATAACTAATTACTTAATCATGAAAAATATAAATAGTTAGGATTAGAGGAATTATGGGGTAAATACTATGGTTGATTTAATAAATTAATTAGCCTTAGAAGAAAAGGTAATATAATTAATTAAATAAATTTAATTAATTATGGAGCAACAAATGATATAATTAATTAATTATATAATTAAATAATAAAAAATTATTTAATTAATTATAAGAATATAGTAAGGCAGTGGATTGGGGAAAATAATTAATTATTAAATGGCAAGTTAATTTTAGCATGTCTACAAAAATAATAATAATTTTTTGTGTAGTTCTTAAGCGGTGCTACTATAGAGGCGATGATATTGCTCCAAATCACCAACAACAATAGAGCCACTAAGTGGGGCTATTGAACTGCCAACTTGTGAATAAAGAATACTGACAAATTGAGGTTTTATGCAAGGTAGTTTCAGACCAATAAAGGATAGTTTCTAGTTAATAAAATGAGATTTTTTAGACTTCCAAGTGGTTTTAAGAAAAATAAAAGATATTTTCAAAATATTCCAGCTAAGAAGAAATTTTTGATAGAATCTTAGAATATTCCCTCATGACATCATGATGACATCAGTAGGGCGCTTTAAATTTTTTGTTACCCTCACCATTCCAAGTTATAATTTTGAAATTAAACTTTGAAGAGTTGTAACTTGAGCATTCTAACTCCTTTTGTAGTGTGATTTTTTTTATTTGGGGCAAAACTTCATGCTCTATGTAGCACCTTAGTATAATTAGTTGTCTAATTTGATACACCATTTTTTTTATAAATTATGTATTCTTCTAGAGTTTACTACACTATTCTCAATTTGAGACCTTTTGGGAGCCATAACTTGTGCAAACAAACTCTTTTTTAGGTGTCATATTTTAGAGTTCATATTTTTCTATGTACTACACACCAACACTCTCAAATAAATCTCATATTGTACTTGAATTGTAGTTTTAGTGTTTTGGCTAATTTGGGCCAGGTAAGAACATGCAACTCTATTTTTTACATTATAAATAATACTAATTATACAGTGCCAACATTATAATTTTTGGGAGGGTCATTTCATAAACTAGTGAAAAAGGGAGTTTTCTTGGGTGCTTGATTTTCACACTTCTTTTTTTGCACAATAATCTAATTTTTGTACTAATGGGTAAATTGATATTTCCTATCCTAACACCTTATAAATATTTTGAATGGAAATATAAAATGATAATCTATCTAAAAAAGAAAGGGTTACACAAATTTATGATGGGATTTGAAACAAAACTAATAATGGATGTAGAAAAGACAAAATGGTTCAATAAATGTGACGAAGCCTTTGGTACTTTATGTTTGTTAGTGTCTCTTGACTTTTCAACATTGAATATACCACTACACCAAACAGAGTGTGGACCACATTGGAAAACCTCTTTGTTGAGTAGGATGATTTAAGGGGTATTTAGTTGGAGAATGAACTCATAAGGTTCAGTCCTATATATTTTGAAATTATATAGGAATTCTTCACAAAATTGAAATCCATAAACAAATATTACAATTGCAATAGTGTGGAATTAAGAAATATGATAAAAATTTGATCTTAAGTATTACTTCTAAGATTTGTCTTAATTATTCTATATTTGTTTCTACATTCTATATTACAAAATGTGCCTTAGGTTCCATCTACAAAATACCTTATTTAAATGAATTTGTTGTAGAACTCATTAGGGAGCAAGATAAAATTATCCAAATGGGTACAATCAAACCCTCAAAATCACTTGCCTTGGCTATAAATTAGGGGAAAAAAGAACAAAAAGGGTCTAGAAAATAGGATAAGAAATAAAATAACGAGGGAGAGAAGAAGAAAGACGAGAAACCTACTGCTCCAAATGCAACTAATTATACCTCTTCATCAAAATGTGAAAACCCTATGAAGGATAAGATCAAGTTTTCCTATTGTAGAAGTTTTGGCCATGATGAACACAAGTGTTTAAAGAAACGAATTGATCAACTAATGCATTTTCTTGAAAATAATAATATTAAGGTGCTTGACTCAATCAAAACAAAGTTCATTTGAAGGGTCTTCTAAGGACATTGATAAAATAAGGGGAAAACAAATGAAAAGGCCCTAGTTATTATTACTTCACAACTCAATATATGGATCATTGAGTTAGGTTCTTCACACCATATGGCTTCATCACGGGACGATTTTACCTTCTTAAAGCCATGTTTTATGCTTACCATACTAATGGGTGATGAAAAGCCTATAGAAATTCATGAGAGAGGGTTTGTTGACATGAGTGAAGGAACATTTTAGGTTTTTCTTTTTGTTCCATCTTTGTCAACTAATCTCCTATATAAATCACTCACACGGGCTTTGGAAAATGGGTTGAGTTCACAACAAATGCAATGTTAATTAGTAAAATGCATAATGGGTCTATAATTGTCATGGGAAAAGCATATCATCAGTTTGAATTTTATCATTTTTCTTATTTTTTTCTTGAATTTCCTTTGAAAACATTACTCACTCACTCAAATGAGGTGATTTTTTTGTGGCATCAATAGTTTGGTCACTTGAACTACCATTAATTGCAACAACTCATTCAACAAGAAATGGTTTTGGGGTTTCCTTCTATTTGATTTTTTGATGGAGTTTTCTAGGGATGCATTCTTGGTAAGAATCTTGAGGAAATTTTTGATAAAGGCAAAGCATGGAGGGCCACACATCTACTCAAGTTAGTACATAGTGACTTGGTACGACCATTTCCACATCCATATTTCAACAAATGTCAATATTTCTTGACATTTATTGATGATATTTTTAGATACGCATACTTTATTTTCTCAAAAAAATCATGAGGTCTTTGAGTCTTTTCTAGTATTCAAGGATTTTGTAGAGAAATAATCAGAGAAGTTCATTGATAATGGGGGTGAATATTTTGACCATCAGTTTGAATAATTTTATGATTTAGAAGGTATTGAAATGAAACACATAGTTCCATATAGTCCTTATCAGAATGTTATCACAAAATGCAAGAATAGGTCCTTTAAGGAGCTAGAAATTTTTATGACACTCCAAATATTTGACACCTTAGTACTAGGAAAAGGTCATCAACTGCATGTGTTACATATGGAATTGAGTTCTTCATGAATTTGTGAAAGGGGTAACTCCTTTTAAAGCTTGGATTGGTTAGAAACCTACAATTAAGCACTTTTTAGTGTTTAGTTCCATTGCATGGGCCTAAAGTCTACTAGAGAAATATAAGACTATGAATCCACAGAGCAATCCTTGCATATTTTTTTGATACTCAAATGATGTCAAATACTACATGCTTCTCTATCTCACCACTCATGAGTTTTTAATAGAGAGGAGTTATCATTCTAAGGAGAGCCCTTCTAGTTCTTCTCTACCACTTCTTCATCCACCATCATATTGGAGACATTGCATCATGATGATATTTATTTAGAGGATCTTATTCCTCCTAATCTTGATGAGGAGTCTTCTTCATCCACTTCACATGTAAATAGTGATGACGATGATTCACATTCCTCTCATACTCATCATTCATATGTTGATTATTATCCTCTAGATTCTCTAGTTTCAATGCCTCTTTAGACTTGTCAAAGATTGGAGTTAGTATGTGATTAGGTTGGTGATCCTTCAAATTCTAGAAGAATGAAGTCATAATTTTGCTAAGCTCTACATCTCATCATTTATTTAGTTACGATCCATAATCATTTTGGGAAATTTCTAGTATCTCTAATTGGGACGCTATAATATGGGAAGGGTTCAATTCCTTTGAAAGAAACCATACATGAGATCTAGTTCCCCTTCCTAAGGGAATAAAACTTGTTCAATACATTTAGATCTATTGGAAAAAAAATAGTAGATGGGTCAATTAACAAGCATATGTCTTGATTGGTTGTAAAATGATTCTCCTAGGTTCTTAGGATTGACTACTCTGAGACTTTTGTGCTAGTTTCCAAAGTGAATTCCATCTAACTTGTCCTTGATATAGCTACAACCCATCGTTGGGAAGTTCATAAAATAAATGTGAAGAGTGTTTTTCTTCATAGTGATCTTTAGGAGGAAATATACATGGTGTAGGGCCCTAAGAGTTTGCATAGGATCCTTCACTAGTTTTTCATCTTCAAAAGTCTCTCTATGGCCTAAAATAGGCCCATTGGGTTTGGTAAGCCAAGATGAAATCCTTCCTTTTTAAAATTAAGTTCACTCAATGCCATCTTAATCTAAATGTATATATTATGTAGTAGGATGACACTCTCATATTTTTGGTTCTCTATGTTGATGAATTATTAACCACAAGGAGTCATTCATCCACCATAAGGCAGTGAATAATGATTAACATGATAGATTCCTAAATTTCTAGACTTAAGCCCTTTACATTATTTTTTGGGTATTAAGATGATGCAGTTATCTTCAATAATATTCGTTGCACAACCAAAGTATGCTCTTGATTCACTCTCCTAATTTTTCATGGCTAACTGGAAGTGTGCACCGGTCCTCCATTTTTGTCAAGGGTCAAAATTGAGGCTAAGTTCTCTTCACCTTTAGTTGATGACACTTTATATTGACAACTTGTTGGGAATCTCATCTAATTGACTCATACGAGACTTGAAATTTCATATTTTGGGGCATTAGTATCTAAATTCATGTGGGAGTCACATGAGTTGCATTGGAAAGAAGCTATGCAAATCATCCACCACATTTAGGGTACTCGTAGTTATGGGGTTCAGTATGCAACATGTGTGGATATTGACTTGGTGGGACACATAATTTATATTAGGTGGGTGATTCTTAAGATCACATGTCTACTTTAGGGTATTTCTTCTCACTTGGTTTTGGTCTAGTTTATTGGTCAAGAAAGAAGCAGTCTACAATTTATCTTTCATCTATAGAGGTTGAGTATCAAGGGGTAGTTAATGCCACCACTAAGGATATCTGGCTTTAGGATATTCTCACCAAGTTTGAAATTCCATTAAAAAAATCCTACAATCGAATTTTCTAATAATTAGAGTGTGATACAAATCTCAAGGAATCTTTTTCATCACCAATGGACAAAAAATATGAGATCCATATGTACTAGACATTTGAGAGTTGATTAAGGAAAACATCATTGATCTTAAATATTATTTAACATTGGAGAAAAATACACACATGTTCACCAAACCCTTCACTGAAAGCAAGTTCCTTCATCTACAAGCTTTGCTAAGGGTGTGACAAGTGTCTACTTTAGGAGGGGCTTCTTAGTCCATTTTTTTATCTCTCTATTTTGGAGGGGCTATTCCTCTTAGGGGGATTATTCTTTTTGGGAGGATTTCTTTGTACATGAGTACCTCATTTGGATTTTTTTGGTACTCATATTTTCACCCATCTAAGCTACACTTAAGGGGGGTGTTAGTGTGGGATTTCATTTTCCTTATGTTAGGGGATATTTTTGTTAAGTGGAAAAGAGATCTAAGATCCAATAAGTGAATTAACCTAGATTTATCTTTTCCTTTTCTTAACATTAGAACACAAACCAACTAGGGTTTGATGATAGACTAGCTACCTCAAAGGAGATCCAATATGCTAGTGTTTGGTTCCTTTATTGAAAACAATGTAGATTTTAGGTGTGATTTAATTAGCCTAATTGACGTACAACCTAGATTTGAAAATATAAGTGATTGCATAGACAAAAATAAAAAATTACATAAATAGAAATAAATCTGAGATGTATAGACAGAGAGGAACTTGCAGATGAGGAATATGATTTAAGCTTGAAATGGAGGGACACGGGCATTGGGGTGCCCTAGTCTAGGTGTTTTGAGGTCTTCAAATTCCAAATCTCTCATGTACAACCTTTTCTCTATTCTCTTGTAACCTATACTTGATGATAATTATGGATTTGACCTACACACATGAAAAAGAGGGGAAAGGTTTGTTGTATAGGGAATTGCCTAAGTCAAACCCCATTTTTGGTTTCTCCACCTCCATAGCAACAAATGACGATTGTGTAAATTGCGCACCCTAGATAGGGCAGAGGCAAGGTAAACAATAAATGATGTTAATACATGAGTGATAATTGATAATGTTACCTTAGACATGAAACCCTTGTTAAAGTGATGTCACACCATAAGTTGTTGCAAAGAGTTGATGATTAATTATTGAATTTCCTTGAAGACCTTCAAGATTTTAGTCCACATAACATAATAGATTGTTGTAGCTAGCATGTAGAGAAGAGATTATATTTATCTTCATAATTTGCACACAATAATTGATCTAGTTCACAATAATTGATCATAATTCCTAATTAATATTTTTGGATATATGCTGACCTAAGATCATTTTTAAATCACCAAAGTCTGACACTCAAAGTTTGTAACTTTTAAATAGAAATCTCTGGACTAGGGTGCCCAACACATGTGCCTGAGGCTTTTGGCTCAAAATTCTAGGGATGTTGAGGGATTAAATGTAGTTTCTAATCTAGTTCCAAAATGGATAAATTATTAATATAATTAAAATTATAAATGCAAAATAGGGAGTCAACATAGTGTGAAATTGTTAGGGGTAATAATTTACGGCACTACAATTTTTTTCCCACATATTATTAATATTTATTAAGTTATTTAGACTTGATTATTATGAGCACATGGCATAATCCATCAATTACATGTGTTTTTATCTCCCAAACATGGGTAGTTGAGTCTCACACACTCTTTTGTATTTATATGTCACCTCTCATAACCATTAGTTTATCTTTATTTGAGTAGGTGCAACCATGTGATTTGACATTTACCAAGTACGTAAAACTCCTACCTATTTTGGGTTGTTGGAGTTATTACACCTCTTGGATGTATATGCCCCTATTTTTTCTATATATACAACACTCACCTCTCTTCTATATAAGTTAGAAAGATTAATGTGAGAATTTATTGTACTCTTTTTATTTTGTCTCTTGAGTTCTCACTTTTTAGGATTCTCTCTCCATTTTGCTATTTTGATCTTCAATCATCTATTGATGGGAGTGCATGTGATCTACAACCAAAATTAGATCTTAGCTATGATTATCGCTTCTTGTAAAATCTAACACTAAGTTATATCATAGGATACAAATTGATTATAAGGAACCTTAGGGCAATATTTTTTCATCTCAAAACTTTATTTCCTTTCAGGAGAGGTGATATTCTTTGATATTTTACTTGAGTTGGTGAATATTTCAAAATTACCATCAATAGGTGGTTAGATCTTCACCTACGGATTATGGAAGAAAACACAAGGATACATTTGGAATAACTCATCATATAGTAGGTGATCTAGCTGGCATAAATGGACTTCTAGTGTTCAATGTAGGAGATAATATTGGTGGTTTTTGTTGGGCAACCATGATAGGCTTGATCATTAGGCTTATTTTTAAAATATATTTTAGTTCATGGTATTATTCTTGGGACAAATATAAGGGGATACACTAGAATTTATGTGGGGTTGGCTCTTTTTGTAGATCTTGTTGTAGTTCTAGGGGTCATAGATTGGTTCAAATAGAGTTACAAGGTGATAAAATGATTTAGTGACAAATAATCCACCTAAACTTGGCTAATTATGAGTTTGAGTTCGAATTGGCATGCCAACAACTATTTATTTATCTATATACATATTTTTCACATAAAATATTTCATGTAGGACCAAGAACATGGAAATCCTTGCAAGCATGGTATGATCATGCAAGTTAGTCTCTAGGATTAAAGATTTTATCCTTATCTATCCTAAGATAATTCTAAAGTTGTGAAGGGTAGAAAAGGGAAAGGGATTATAGAAAGTAAATATCCCAAATATAGGCTTATGTAAAACATATGTATTCTCATAATATAAATATATATCTTCTCATAGTTAAAGAAGAGATTTGCAACTCATGATACAATAAGTGAACTAATAGTTAGCTCACAAATATTATTATTTTAAAAATATTGGCTTCTTATATAAATTCTATGAGATAGATTAACCACTAAATACAACACATACAATTAAATTTGGAAACATGCATAGAGATCCCACTATATAACTAAGAGAAGAGTGTGACTAAGTCCATATATTCTGATGAAAAGCTTATATGTATCAAGAATAATATAAACTTGTCATGAGGCATGTAATTTGATATTTATATGTAAAATTCCCAACCCATAGTGATTGTTTCCCTAAAGATAAGAAATTCAAATTTCAAATTGGTAGAGATGAGATGAAAGTTATATGAAATTGGTGCCTTGAAATTCCTTATTGATGGTTAGAATTTATTATAGGTTCCATGGTATGTGATCAATGGACTTCATCATGTATAGTACTAGAATACATAGCTCTAGATGGGTGAAGTTTCCTATTGTACATCAAGCATAAGATAGTTCAGTTAGTTAGTCATGGATGTGGGATTAGTATATGTGAGGAAATTTTGAATTTGAGATGTGATAGATCCCCACCCATATTATTCTAGAGTTAAAGGATAGCATATGAATGTAAAAATTGTGCTACCATTGAGTATCACCAAGGATAACTGAATTAGGATGGTTGTACAATTTATGGGCCATTAGATGAAGTTAGTGGTGGTATATTAGATGGATCACATTATCTTGGAGTAGGGATAAATTTAAGAACCCCCCCCCCTCGGTGAAGGTGTAAAATCCTAGCGAATCTTGTATACTTCCCAATAAAAATATTAATTTTATTGGCAATTTTTTTTTTGTGTTTCGGGGGAAAAAAATCTCAATTGGCAAATCTTTTCTAATTGCTAGAAGTCTATGGAAAATCTTGGTGACTTTTTGATAATACAAAGGATGGGGCGCTTTTTATGAAACAAAGACTTTGATGTTAAAAACCACTGGGGATCGGCTAATCAGGTGTCCCATATGCTACGTGACCTAAACTAAGTTGTAAATGTTTATAGTCAATGTTATTATGCAGGGATATTGTAGATACTCACAGTCAGTGGTAGTATAGATCATATAAGGGGTTTTTATCAATTTTGATTACAAGTAAACATGATCTAGCAATATTGGTTGTCAAGAACCATTGTAAAGCTTATTTTGTAACTTTTATTACATATTAATATATATATCGGCTTTTAGCCTTTCGCCAAAAAAAAACTTTTCTTCAAACCAAAAAAATATTTTTATTGGTGAATTAAACCTATTTTCAAATGAATAAATTTTTTTGGAAAATTAAACATTTAATCTCAAACTAATAAAAAAAATTCAGTGGTGAAATAAATTGGTATGCCAATAAAAAATCATAGCGTGGTTGGTGAAAATATCAAATTTTGGGACAAATTTTCCTCACATTCAAATTCCTTCATAAATTATCCAGAATGGGGACAAGTGTCAACATATTTATTATGTATGAATTAAGATGTCAGTGTAAAATAATATAACCCATGACTATTCGATGAATATTTGATGGACGACTATAGTTGCATTCCAAAAGAAAATATCTAAAGCACTAGACCTGTGAATTGAAACCTCTAGAATAACACTAGAACTGTTAGATTTCTAGAAATCAATGGTTGACATTTTATTACTTATTAAATCACTTAAAGTCATGACAACCAAAATAATATTTTATCGTTGACTAGCTACTGGTAGTTGAAGGTCGCTTAAGTTATGACTTAAGCCTTTGGAGTCATCATGGTGACTGACTCCTTGACCTAGGTGAACGGTGGGTTTGAGAAATGAACAGTCAAGATAGGGTGACATGGGTCAACCTTGACCACTCCCCGCCGGCCTGCGGGGGACCCACCTACATCTCCCATCCCTCAATAGGGAGGTGGGGAAGTGCCATGTGGAATGATCAAACCGTCGAAGGAACTATAGCAAGGTGCAGAATATTAAGAAACTAGTGTTAAAGCCTGCGCTACTAAAGGATCCTTTTAAGCACATGTTTTTAAGGTAAGCAAGACATCTTAATCTGGGCCATCCATCTGGTCTGAGGGTTATACACAGGTGAATGGTCTTAAGGTAAAGAGCACACAAATGTGAAGTGTTAGATTTAATCTGGGTTGCTCCTCACCTCCTCGTTGTTGAAAGTTGCACACAGGTTAAACCCAACGAGGAAGTAAGGAGGCCGAAACACATATTTTCTCGTGGGTAACTTGGAATAATATTGTCACAATATTTTCAAAATAATATTTTCACATCAATGATTAAGGATTCAAGTGATAAATTAAATTTTAATTGTCACATCAATGATAGTAGTGAGTTAAATGTTAAGTGTGAGTATTTGATGTCATTGTCTTCATTCTAACTTCTATATATACTTCACCAACTTGATGTTCTTCATATCATTTATAATATATTTGGCTTTGATTTCTTTCTTCTTTATTCTCATTTTAACTATGATATTATGGAGTCTTCATGGCGTGTCATTCTACCCAAATGTTTTTTGGGAGAAAGGAAGGGATGATGCATATGACAGCCGAAAGTTGGGTATGGTTTTTACAATTCCTTGTGTGTAAGTTGAGGATGCTATAAGAATAATTATGGGTAGGGAATGACTTCAAAACAACCCCCATGCTCTATATTCTAAGGTAGTTTCAACTTTCTTGTCCAATTGCATGGACATTTTGCTATATAAAGATTTGGTGAATACAATGGAAATACGTTATTTGTAGCCTTTCATTTACTCTATTTCTTTGTTGGAGTTGGGACTGAAGCACTACAATTTTGAAAGTGGGTTAGTGCCTGTTGGTGGAATCTTCCGGAAAGTGGAATTGCATGTTTCTATAGCCTAGGCTCTTGCCCTGGGTAATATGAGATGGGGTATGCTATGTGATACAAAAAATGAATCATTAAAGAGTCTGGAGTTTTGGAGGAAGGTTTTGGGTGATTCACTTTTCTTCTATGTTGTTACTTTGTTAAATTCAATTCACCTTCTACTCAAACACCTGGTTGATGGCCTCAGCTAATGTTACAAATTTTTTTAGTAACGAATTGTGTGACGTGTCACATGTCTATATTTTATTGTATAGTATAACCGTTCTTGTAATATGTATTTTGTGACTGGTTTTTTGTCATGGTTAGTGGCTTTTTGGCCAGGTTGGCTATGTACAATGTACTTTAGTCTTTAGCTACTTAAATTAAAATACTTTTCATGGCTCCATTCTTGTAAATCCTTTTTCCTTTGATTAATATAAAAATATGGCTTTTAAAAATAATAGTAATTATCAACATATAGTTCTGATCATAAGTGAGAAAAATTTATTGTGACTTATTAGTGGACATTGATAATGATTAAGGTAAAACACACCATTTAATTCTCTCTTTTAATGCCTTGAAGTACTCTACCTTTCATTTATTAAATTCTCAACCTTTTTGAACAAAGTGTGGTTGTGGTACTATGGGCGGTGACACAGATTAATGCCATATGAACATTTGAAGTGATTGATTGGATAAATTTATATTGAAAATTACACGATGTACTATAGAATCATAGATGATGATGTCATTAATCTAGTGATCTAGTGAAACAAGATTTGTAATGATTTCATATCATTTGAGTGGCACTAGTGATTTTGATAGCATGTCAGCTTGAGGTATAGTTTGCATGTAGCCATATGTCAATCAAATTAAACATTTTAATTATAAATGTAAGGCTTAAGTTACATGAATCGATTAATTTGGTTTTTTGGTTTGTGTGAATCATGATTATCATTATACCCAACCTCACACATGACACAACCCATAAGTAAACATGGATCAAGCTGGTAGTGGCACTGGTGGCCCATAAATAGGGATAGTGAGCACAAATGAAATCATTCGTTGAAGGCTAAAGGCTTTACTATTGAGTGCAATGTTTTGAATTGTCATAAGGGTTTTCATTTTGTAGGGTTAATAAGGATTCAGGAAGAAGATTATGTGGTATTATTAGGGATAGTCTGAATTATCTTGCCTCCAGTTATGTAGTTGCAGAGTAAAAAACCAATTTCCTTCAAGTTCAGAATGGGTGGAATTAGAAAGAAGTTGATTCAGTTGACCTAACTTCTCAGATAGGTTTTGAACTAGGATGAGGATCTCTAATGGAGATAAGTGCTATCCCAGTGCATGGAGGCTACATGCAAAATATGAGAGCAATTTTACTACTCCTCATCTTCTGCATGACTCTGGTTCTCAAAGGGGATAAGTACATTTTGTATCTTCATAGCTCCCATTTCCCCAACATGGTTCGCCAGGCAAGCCCCATGCATTTATTTTGAGAGAACATGGTTTCCCAAGAAATTATCATGCATTTATTTTTAGAGTGTATGGTTGACTGAGCAATTTCCATGCATTTATTTTCAGAGTGCATGTTTGACTGGGCAAGTCCCATCACCATGCATTTATTTTTTAGAGTGACATTTGTATTACGTTGTCACCAGCGGTCTAGTAGTAGCTTGGCACTTACATTTGTATTTGTATTATGTAAAGTAACATATGTTATTTATACAAAATAGGAGCTTGGCGCTTGCATGCTCTACTCATCTTTAAAAAGATATGTAATAATGTGACATTGTAATTCAGTTGTAATAAAATAAATGGTTGTGCTATTCTTTGTTATTCATTTACAGTAAAGAATTATTTTCTAAGTTTAATGTCTATGAATCTATTTAAATCAAAATTTTTTCCTTTAAGAAATTAAATATTATCTATTTATGAAATAACTGCATGCAGATTTAAAAGTAAAACATAAAGCAATACAAATGAAAAAAGAAAGTTACCATCAAATTGACAAAAAACATTATGACACTAAAAGTTGTCACTCTTGTTAGGGTTTACCAAAATGTTATTGATTTCTAATTTTTCGTTGACCTTCTCCCTCGATTCCCAGTATCATTATTCATTTTATTAAGTCCCTTGCAATGTTAAGTTACCGACCCCTTAGCCTTGATGTCAATCCTAGTGCACTAAAGTTTAAAACAAATTTTAAATACATGTTTATTGTTTATATCATAAATTACTCAACTGTTCGATGAAAATTTGATGTATTGTTGTAGTTGCATTCTAGAATGAAATGCACTTAGTGTTAGGCTTGCAAACTTAAACCTCCAAAATCACCCTATAACCATTAGATTTAAAAAGATCAATAGTTTAGAATTTGTTGTCAATGCAGGACAACTATGTACTAATTGTGTATTCTGGAAGCAACATGTTGACATTTCAATGTTTCATTCACTTTAATGTTTGAAAAAAAGCAAACTTTCTATTGCTAAGTGCTAAGTGATTTTATTTTTAAGTGAGAGGTTCAACAAATGGGGAGATTTCAGATTGCTCATAGTAGTGCACCAAGGAGATTCTAAGTTCAACATCCAAAAAAGCCAGTCCACGCCTGTTAGTATTAATATTTTCAAGAATCAAAATCTGGGTAAGTGAAAGACAAAATTCCTATGGCTACATTTCAACTTTCATTGTTTCTTAAAATCTTATTTTGTCAAACTTTGAAGTTTGGGTTTAGGGTTGATAGATTTAAGAATTAAGAAAAATTAAGGAGGACTAAGAGGGAATTCAAATTTCACAATTTCACATTATATAAGCATGTCTACCACTAGTACCACTAGAGAAAAATTGGATAAAGATATACATTACGAAAAATTGCTTAAAACCCTAGGTTTCACTAATGAATACCATGATATTTATGATCTTGAAATCTATGGTAGGCATACCTTCGAACTTAGATTTTCATCTCAGAATAAGGCTACAAAGCAAATGCAAGTTAATAGTATCAGTGCACCGTGGGTAACTGGATTAGGGCGCATGATGTTACATGAGGTTTTCCCTTGCCCAGAATTTGTCATGGTTTGTGCCCAAAATTATGATGATAACAAAAGAGCAATTGTTAATAAAGATAACAAAAGAAGAATTGTTATCCATTAATGCAAAAGAACTTGGAAAAGTGTTGTGGTTTAGAACGGAAAAATTTGGAAATGTCCACATTGATCTAGAAAAGCTTGCTAGTGATTATGAAGTAGTGGATGAAAGGGAGAAAAATTCTTTCATAAATAAAATAGTTCTGGATAACATACAAGTTAGAAAAAAATTAAAAGGTAATCATAAGCCTCCTTATGATTTTGATATTTTTAGACCATGGGTTTAGGATACTATTTCCATGCTAGCATTTTGCCTCAAATTGGATAGCAATTGGGAAGTGGGTGAAAGCCTCCTTGAAATGGTATATAATAGCCATTGTGGTGTTCCACATGTCAAATATAACTTTATTGAGCATATTGTAGAATCCATGCATAAACAATTTTTAATGATTAAAGGAGGTTCCACCAAGACATTTAGGTGCACAACCTACTTGTGCTATTTTTTTCTATTCAAATTTAGAGGAATTTTTTAGACCAACAAGCTTCAGATTCAACCCTATAGTAATGCTCAAGAAAAAGAATGGCTCTAGTATATGATTGGACCATTGAGATAAGGATGCATGATTCTCGAAGGAACTATAGTCATTTTTTAGACTACTATTTGGCTCCATTACATCAAGCAATTATAGATACTCTAATGCGTAGATTGCCTATGTCATGTAGAAATTGCATTCAACTAGGAAAATAAATACAATTGGCTGATTGGTACTTAATGGAAGAATATATTGTGCTAAGATTTTATGGATCAGGAGTAGAGCCATACAAACTTCCAATACATGTGACAAAAAGGGTTTTGCATTAGAATATGTAAGGAAGATGCAAAGTACTGATGAACTACAATTTTTCAATTAGCAGAAAAAAGACCTTATTTCCCTCTTTACCTTTTTCATGTGGAGGGTTCAGTTTTGAGAGAAAATAATATAAGCTGGCTCATGATCTTTTGAATTTTTTTAATTTTGATGCTGCCTGTCACTGGTAGTATGATCCATGTGACACCATTAAATCAATGATTACGACCAATATGAATGCTGCAAGTAGAATTCAACATCAAAGTAAGCCCTTTCTTAAAAACTTGAGAAACAAGGATTCTTGGGATGAGGTCAAAATAGCAATGGAGAGAAGTGATGCTGAGAAAGGTATTTCTTTTGAACAATTATCAACAAAAATTATGACATTGCACCGAAAGACAATCAAGACGTACAACAATTTTTATGAAAAAAGTGATAAACCATCTAGTAAAGTAAAAATGCCAGATTCTCTAGAGAAGGAAGTTACTGGATAAAAATTGGTCACAATAAAAAATTATTGCCTTTTGGTCTATGAGGAAGGAGCTAGGTGACCCAAGAGCTCTTGCAAACTATGGAGATAACGAAGAAGATCGTGAGTTTAGAAAATTGTGGAATATAGAGCATACCAATGATCATGAAATTGATGATGAATCTAATGATGGTATGGAAGAACAAAGCTATGTCAATTTCAAACTTGGTTTAAGTGAGGCCACAAATGAAGCATATACTTCAGGAGCATCCATAGCCAAAAAAATGGGTTATGAAGTCCCAAGGACAAGGCCCTTAGATGGTAATAGATGTAGAGCATAGAAAACTAGTTGATAAATATGGCCTTGGAGCTGAAGGCCAAGGGCATACAAGTACAACCAAAACAATTCAATTTGTTAGAGCTTCAAATCCTCATCCTCATGGTCAGATACAATCACAATTAGGACATGCCCATAGTGGAGAGCCTAGTGCAACTGGCACTACCACTGGTAGAGATGGTATGGGTAGTAGTACTAGTAGTGGTCAACATGTGCTACAACAAAAAACTACACAAAAGAGGAAAACAATACAAGATACCACACAAACACCAAGTGATCAAGGCATACATAAGAGGCAAAGGATTTTGATAGGTCCAAGTCACACTACCGGTGGATCCACCACAAAGGAGTTATTTCTAGGCACTCCCCCACTTCTAGTTAGTGTGGTTGCGACATCATTAGCAACTGCAAGTACTATTCCTTCACCATTCAAGCATTCCATTGTTCCTGCATCCCTAGGTTTTGAAATTACATTGAAGAGTTTAAAAAGAAATCATAATTGTATAAAAAAGAAAAGAAGCAACTGATGGAGAGAGTGTCTTTTGTAACTTTGGATCCTGCAACAACCATGGTATTACCCACATTTGGAAAAAATAAAGAAATCATGGAGTACACGATTGTTGTTCCCACAGTTCAAAATAAACCAACAAATAAGATGGATTGATCTAAATATTAGGTGTGCAATTTACAATTGGATTTTTTGGACTAAAAAATATTGACAAAATTAATGCATCAAAGAAGAACAATGAATTGGTGTACACATCATTGGTAAAGCAAGAGAGAGTGAAAAAAAGGTTGTAGACTCAAATAGAAAAGTTACAAGCAGACCTAGCAAATGAGAAAGCAAAGAGGAAAGAAGTAGATAACAAGAGCAATGAATTAGAAAAAAAGAATTAAAAATCTACCTCTACATCAACAAGAAAAGAGGATAAACAAAATAAGAGAGAAGTGAATGAATTGAAGCAAAGGCTAGTGTTGATGGGTGTTTTTGCACTTCTCAACACAGACATCACACAAATGTGATGCCTCTCTTGAAAGGTGAAAATCTGCAACTAAGTTTCAAACAATCACCCCAAGGTCTCTCGAGTGTCAGGTCATGACTTGAAGAAACAACTTAGTTGTTGTGATTTGTTGGTAATCACAAGGGGCATTTATGGTTGAAAAATCATGGAAGTTTTTGAGTCTGCAAATGGAGTTATAAAGTTCTAGAAATGAAAGCATAGTGGCTGCAAACTCAGAATAGCAAACTGAAACTCACTTTTCTCATTAGATTTGGCTTTACAATGATGCCAAAGTCTGTCTAACTCTAGATTTTAAAAGAAAAAGAAAAAGAAAAAGAGAAAGGGTTTAGAAGTTTTCCTAAATCTACAACTAAGATTCAAACAGTAACAATGGAGGATGCTATAGTGGACAAACTTCCAAACTGAGTTTTACTTAACTAGGGACAACCCACAGTATCATAAAACTAATGCAATCTTCTAAGGCTTACTTATGATTTTTAGACTGCAACATGAATGCTTAAACACACACATACACATTTGAAGTTAAGTGTTGTAAATGAATTAGCTCAGACTAACTTTACATAGCAATTTGTCATCAACAAATGGCCAAAAGCATGAGCTGAAAGTGCATCAAACACTATAGCATACATCCACCATTAAAGCGCAACATGAACTACTAATAGAAAAAGAACTTAAACTTGAAATAACAATGTTGAAATAAACTATTGAAGATAGAATCATGCACACATGGAGAGCAACACACAAGAAACCATTAACTCAATGATTTTCTTATATTTTATAGCAACATGTCCTTACACAAAAACTCATCTCTCTCTTTGAAAATGAGAGGATGCCCCTATTTATAGTTTTCCAAAAGAAGAATGAATGGTGAAGATTCATTTACAATGAGTGGCTTAGATTCATTCTAGCTTAGGGTTTCACCTACCCTCATATTTTATAATATAAAAATAGAATCTTTTGTCTTTTTCCTATTTTGTCTTGTAGCTACTTTTAGCTTTTTAAGCTATTTCAACAAATATTCATCATCAATAATTGGATTTCCAACTTCTTTCTGTAGAGTAGCATATATTCTACAAACTTCCTAATTACAGCTAGCAACTTCTTTTCTTCAGAGCTCAGATTTGGAAATTTGGAAGGCTATTCTCTTGAATCGTTCCATTATTTGGTCTCAATGCTTGGTGCACTTCGGCACAACTCTAAGTATTTGCTTTGAATCAATGAAGGCTCTGGTAGCAAAATCCATAAAATTGATTGATAAAGTATCGCCGACTCCCTGCTCTACTTTCTTATGGAACTCACGTTTTATGTCCTATGGATCTAATTCTAGGGTGGGCATCTCAAAACCTATCATCATCTTTAAATAATCATCACTCTCAACCTGGTGTTCTATAACCCACTCATGGTTGGCTTCCAACTCCTTCAAGTCTCTTTCCAAAACTCCTTTTCTGTACTCAAAATCTAGTTGCTAGGCCTCAGGTAGCCAATGATCTTCTTTGGGCAGCACCGATTCCTTTTTCCAGATTTCTCGAGTGAGCTTGAGGATTCTTTGCAGCTTCAGATAGGTAATTCTATAGAGTTCTGGGAACTCTTTGTAAATGTCCATTTCTTCCTTGACCTCTTTCAGCAACACCTGAAACTCATTGTGCATTTTGGAGGTGCGGTAGATGCCCTTGTTGCCGGTGCTGATGACTCTTTTGAACCAATCTAATGTAGCCTTGGTCCAATTCCTCATTTTCTCCATCTTATTATCTTCTTCCTTAGAGAGTAAGGTGGGTGTAGGTGATTCTGTTGGAGCTTACTCTCCTGAGGCAGTCCATTATTGTATGAAGGTAGTCAGTTCTGCCACCTATTTTTTCAACTCCTCCTTCATTGATTGGTCCTTATTATATGCTGGAGGATGGTAGAAATTGACCCCTGAAATTCATCTATTTTCTAGGCATGGGACACATGACCTAGATTGATGGTAGATATGTGATAATATTGGACTTGAATGGTGTCTACACCTTTGTTGGTAGCAAGGGTGGCAACTTGAGTATCCTAGACCTAGAAGCATCAGTTGTAACGTGAGACCTGATCTTCAACTTCTTTTCTTTTTGGGTCTTGACTTGTGCTCTGGCTAATATTGCTTCCAAACCAGCCCTGGGGTTGTCAAGTACTGGAGCTTTTCTCTTGAGTTGTTGCTCCAACCATGTAGCAACCTCTGTTTGATGTCTGGGGACTCATTACCTTCCCCTTCCTCTTATTCTTTTGATGGGCCTTCCTTTTCGTGCTCTAGAGCATCTTGAATGTTTTCTCCTTCTTTTTCTTGCTCCTCCTCTTGTATCACAACCTCCTCTTTGTCGGACTCAGTGGATACTATGTTCTCTTCATTAATATCTTCTTCTTCTTTTGGTGTTGTCCCTTTAGCTTCCTCAGGCTCAATCTCGACATCCTTCGTTGGCTCAACATCCTTTTCTTCTATGTTTTCTTCTTCTTTCTTATCCTTCTTTCACTTGCCATCGGGAGGTACTTCTTCATGCAACAGGCCCTCATCTCATCCAATTTTTAGAGGCTCATCGGTCTTACCTGTATCAATTTTGTCTTCATTGGAATGACGCCCCTTTGGGTGTGTCTCCTCACCTACATGATCCTTTAAGCTGTTCCTTTTCAAGCTCCTTGTTGGAGGTCTCAACCTCATAATAGTCATCAAATTTTCTTGTGTATCCCTCCTTGGGCATTTGCTTCCCTTCATCATCTGAAACTACCTCATCCAAGTTGACCTTTAATCCTTGCTCAGGGTGCTCAAAGTAATCATCCTGATTCGAGTCCTTTGGCTCTTTAATGATATCTAAGGCTACTTCCTTGGGATGCTCTGCACTTAGCCTTTCCATCCCTTCAAAGATTTTCATCGTTTCCTCCATTTTTGGTGGCTCAGTGGGAGGTGGAGGAAGAGGCAAGGAAACAATGAACTTGGCCATTAATTCTTGGACTTGAGGGCCCAAGATTACCTCAGAGAGTTTAGATGGAACGTTATATAAATATGAGGCAAATGCGAGTGGTAGAGTGTGAGGTTCCATGGAAGTGGTTGGCAGGTAAGGTGATAGGGTAGAAAGTGTTGGTAGTGGAGGTGAGAGCGAGGAAGACGATAGTGGAGAAGTGGTGGAGGAAGAAGAGTGTAACACCATGATGTGAGTAGTCGGGGAGGCAGAGGTGAGGTGGAAAGATATGTCCATGGCGGGCAAAGATGAAATGGGAAATGCTTGGGGAGTGGTAGGGGATGGTGCAGTGGTAGTGGTTGATGGGAGTGCAGAGGTGGTGGGTGGTGGTGAGCGAGGTCACTCAACTTCTTCCTCGTCTTTGTGTGGAGAGCCCTCTTCTTGGATAGTTGGCATCTCGAGAACAAAGGTTCCTGTCCTTTTTTACTTCTTTGTTGGCTGCCCTTTTGTTGATTTCCTTGTATATACTTTGTGCTTGGGATTTTTCTCAGATGTTTATTTTCTTTTCTTGGATCTTGTGATAGGTGGAGACTTAGGAGCCTCACTTGAT
>VDFB02338372.1:7803478-7819561 GCA_007258455.2 Sequoia sempervirens | reverse complement strand
GCAATTAAAGAAATTCCATAAACAATAGAATTACAATTGGGTGGCAATATGTGGAAACAAGCTATTGAAATTGAGGTTCCAATTTTTTTTTGTTCTAAATGTAGACGAAGAAACCACAATACAAAGGGTTGTAGATGTTTTCCCCCAGAAAGAAGAGACATGTGGAGGGAAAAGCCGAAAAGGGTGGCAAGGGAAGAAAGATTGAAAGGGGAGAAAAATGTAAATCAAAGTGCGATGGAACAAGAAGGGGTGAAAGCATCTTCTCTGGTGAAAAACTAACAAATCATTATGGCGGAGCCGCTAGAAGAAAGAAGGGATGAAGATACACAATTTGAGGAAGGAGAGATCATGAGCACATGCGAGAATTCTCCAATTAGACTGCTTAAATGGCATGACAATGAATTTCATGAAGGTTCAAACCATGAAATTGATAAAGAAAATATGGATGATCTAGACATAATGAAATCAAGGAAAATTCGACAATCTTCCAAGAATGCTTCTGTCTCAAAATTGGGAAGGAAGACGAATAAGCAAAAAAGGGAAGAAGAGGCACTTAAAAGCGAACAACCTTCAATCTGATCATATATGATGAGATCCAAGGGAGAAAAATCCTCCCTTGGAGGGAGATGAAGGTTCTCTCCTGAAACGTTAGGGGCATAAATGCCCCTAACAAAAGGCGACTGGTTAAACACCAGTTGGAGAGTCAAAACCTAGATCTCATTTTGCTCCAGGAAACGAAGCTTGAAGGTGATGAGATTTCAAAATTCATTAAACACTAGAAAATTTGGCAAGGACTCTTTGTTGAGGTGAACGGTGCATCTGGTGGTCTGGGCATCCTTTGGTATGATGGAAAAATTAAGGCGACCCTTAGTAACTCAAACACTAATTGGATGCAAGTAGAGGTGAAAAATTTTCATTCAAATTTTGTTTTTGAAATTCAGAATGTATATGGACCAATAAAATCAGAGGAGAAAAAATGGCTTTGGGATTTTTTTATCCAAAACAACAGGCAAGTAGAAAGTAATAATAAAAATGTAGTCAATACATGGGTTCAAAATCAAAAAAATTTAGGAGCAATGTTTTCAGCTTGGGATAATAATATTTTTCAGAATTGGAAGCATATAACACTCCCATTTAAAGGAAGCTTGAAACAACCACATTTTGCAAAGCTGGATAGGAGTACGATTAAAAGGTCACTGCCTTCACAAGGTTTCCTAAAACTGAATTTTGATGGGGCATCTAGGGGTAATCCTGGTATCTCAGGAGCAGGTTTTTGCATCAGGGATGAAAGAGGTACTCTCAAGGCAGCTAGATCAGTACACTTACCACTTGGGACCAATAATATGGCATAATCACTATCTCTTCTTCACGGGTTGCTTGTTGCAAGAAAAATTCAAATCAAAGTAATACACATTGAAGGTGATTCATTAAAAATAATAAATTCTTGTAAAGAAAGGACTTGTTATAACTGGGCTGTAAGGTATGTTTTACAGATTATTTGGAAATTGCTAGATGAATTTGAAGACTTCTAGATTTCAAATACTTAAAGGGAAGGTAATTCTCTAGCAAATTGCCTTGCTAATTTAGGATGCGGTAAAGGAGATTTTTTTATACACAAAATAATAATAGAAATCAACATTTCTCCAATATTCCCAAGTTAGCAGAATTAAGAGAAGTAATACAAAAGGATTTCATTTCTATATGCTAAGCTAATTCTCCCAAGGGATATACAAATTATTCACCCGAATTTTACACCAAGCAACACATCATTCTATCAAACATCACTAAGATGACATCACTTATCAAACAAGTGATAACACACATGTGGATTCAGGGTTTAGTGTAGATTTGAAAAGATGGATGGCAGGGCTTTTGTTTTCATCACATGGCTTGCATACATAGCCAAATTTGGAATTAAGGAAGAATGATATAAGTTAGTTAAGCATTGTCCTGAAAAGTTACTCATTGCAACAAATTTGGAGGATTTTTTAACATTGCCTTGACATCTTATTTTCCACTTTTGTGAGATATATTATGTTCCATTTCCTATGAATACAACCTTAGGATTGTTCATATCTTATAGTGATTGCTTTGCACGATTAAAATGTGGAGGTGGCATGTTGTTATGTTTGGAGCATAAAATGATATTGATATTGGTACTTAATGTAAAATATGAAACACATTGAGGCATCTAATATCCCATACACCATAACAACCCATTACTTAATATGTTTAAACATCATCTCTTCACATGGTTTTGAAGTGAAGGTAGCAATTTCTTATTACGGTGACTGTACATCGCATGTGATTAGGCAAAGATTTGTAAATTATGCATTGTCAAGGTAGATTTTATTCGTACCAGTATTTAAATCCATATCCTCATCATAGTCCTTTACATGGAAAATGGGCCATCGTGTGCCTTTATCAATAGAGGCTTTTCTAAAGGAAAACCAAAACATTCATTTGTATAAACAAAGCATAATTGATAAGTTCGTTGTCATTGTGGGGTTTCAATTTTTGCTTGCAGGCTTTGCTCAATGGAGTTTAGGGCGTGTAATTATAAAGTATCGGTGGATGTCAAGCAGTGGGAAGAGACATTTTCTCAATTCATCAAGAAGGAGCAACTTCAGTCCATGTTCAAGGTGAATTGTTCACTTGTTATGAAGAACATCTTATAAACAATTATTGGTGAAGAAATATTGCACATAGATTCACAGAGGATCATTTTCCCAGCAAACATTCTGTTAGTTTTTCTCAAGCTGTGGGAAGAGACATTTTCTCAATTCATCAAGAAGGAGCAACTTCAGTCCATGTTCAAGGTGAATTGTTCACTTGTTATGAAGAACATCTTATAAACAATTATTGGTGAAGAAATATTGCACATAGATTCACAGAGGATCATTTTCCCAGCAAACATTCTGTCAGTTTTTCTTTCCAACATCCTTGATCTTGTGCAAAATTACAATACTTTAAAGGTCATAGCAGAAAAAGTGGTGGTGGGTTGTTATTTAGAAGATAATGCATTACTCAGAGGGGTGCAAAAATATGATTTCAACATAGGAGAAGGTTTCTTGGGGGTTTGTTTCCCAGACACTTTCTTCATTACAAAAAGAGGTATGTGGAGGTATTTCATGGATTTATTCTATCAAATATGTATGATTCCTCTTCTTTCCTGAATCAAGCCCTCAACAAATATCACCATGAGTTTCATTTGGAAGAAATGAACCAGTTTAGAAGGAAGTATCAAGCAATTTCCTTTCTTAAAACTCATCAATGCTTTCAAGGATTGCAAGTTTCTACTGGGCCACTCATTCGTAGGAACAAGAGATTGGTTCATCAAATTTCGGATATAAATGTTACTCTTCATTCTTAGGGAATAGCAGCAGGACAAGTGCAAGTGTTTTCACAAGAAATTCAAGATAAAAATTTAGTTTATTGTCCTCGTAGGGGTGGTGTTAAAGTAGGTTCATTTTAATAGAGTTTACAATAGCTTTTTCTTATAGTTATAGATATAAAGCTTGGGTATTGTCATGGGTTGTTGTAAATGATCATTATGATCAAGCTATATATGGCAAAATTAGTACTGGGTTTTGTATAAGGGATCTGATCAAAGAACAAAGGGGTTTGTAATTAGGAGGATTGTAGGTAGTATTAGATATATTAAGTTCATTTTATAATTTCTGAGCTACAACCAAAGGTTTTCTTTCTGGTTCTTTCTTGCCAGTATGCTCTTCAGAACTAGTTTTTGTACTACTTTATTTATTTAAATATAATATATATAGTGGCTTGCCACTTTCACCTAGAAAAAAAAAAGGGGGGCGATTTTAATGCCATAACGGATTTAAAAGAGAAAATGGGAGGTTCCTAGAAAATTCTCTAGAATCAAAAAGATTTTTTAAAATTCATTAAAGAAAATAAATTGATAGACATTAAAGTTGCAAATGGCATTTTCACTTGGAACAATAGAAGAAAAGGTTTTACTAATATAGCTGAGAGGCTAGATAGGTTTCTAGTTTTTGAAGACTGGCTACAGGGAAATCTTCTACCAACTTCAATAATTCACCCAATAGCAATCTCTAATCACTTTCCAATAATATTGTTAATCAATGAAGAGACAAAACCCACAAAAAGTCACTTCAGGTTCGAGAAGATGTGGGTGAGGTCCTCGGATATGCATGGGCTTCTAAAATAGTGGTAGTCAAAATCCATAAATATGTCTAGTTCAAAGATGTTTATTTTTCAAAAAAAGTTGCAAAGGTTAAAAGAGAAATTGAGGGATTGGAACAAAACATGGTTTAAAAACATCTTTGAGGAAAAGGAGTGCATAAAGGAAGAATTGTCAACACTTGGGGAAGTGATTATGAAGAATGGTATGACAGGTACATGGAATTTGAGAAGGAAAAAGCTCTAACCACCGAATATAACAAAATTCTCTTGTGGGAGGAATGCTATTGGTGTTCAAAATCAAGAGACGCGCGGATTGAGGAAGGAGATTTGAACATGATTTTTTTTCATAATTCTACAAAGTTGAAGCGAAACTAGAACTTGATCTCACAAATTAAGGCTAAAGATGGTAGTGTCTTAATGAGAGATGAAGAGATTCAAAAGGCTGGGGTGGAGTATTTCTCTCACATGATTGGTGGCATAAATGAAGCCAATTCCCTAAATATGGAGATTATCACAGGAATTGAATCAAAAGTAACGATGGAGGAAAATGCTTTCTTAATGGAGAAAGTTTCTTTGGAGGAATTAAAGGCAACTCTTTTTCAAATGCAGCCCGATAAGGCTCCAGGCTTGGATGGGTACAATGCATTTTTCTATCAATTTTGTTGGGACTTCATGGGGGTAGACATTCTAGGAGTGGTTGAGGAATCAAGAAAGAAAAAAACCATCTTGAAGGATTTCAACAATACAAATATTGCTTTAATACCAAAAAAAGAGCGATGTGAGTCCTTTGCAGATTTTTGACCCATAGCCCTGTGTAACACAATCTATAAAATTGTAACCAAAGTGATGGAAAACTGTCTAAAAAGGATTCTATGCTGGATAATTTCTCAAGAACAGTCTCATTTCGTGCCTAGTAGGAGCATTGTGGATGGTATCATAGTCGCACATGAAGTAATTCATTCCTTGAAAAAATCAAACAAAAGAGGTATGTTGGTAAATTTGGATATGAGTACAACTTACGATATAGTTTGGTAGCATTTTTTAATGGAAACAATGAGGAATTTGGGTTTTAGCATTTCTTGGCTAAATTGGGTCTTCAGCTGTATCTCTTCCCCAAGGTACTCAATAGTAATAAATTGGTCACCTTGTAGTTTTTTCAGAGGGGCAAAAGGCTTAAGGTAAGGTGACCCAATTTCACCATTCCTTTATGTATTAATGACAAAGGCACTAAGTAGTCAAATTATGAAAATAAAAAATAACGGTGGCTGGAAAGGTATTGAAATCACAAGGAACATCCCAGTGGCATCACATCAACTTTTTACTGATGATACAATTCTATATGGGATGGATTCAATGGAGGAAGCCTAGGGGATTAAGGTAATGCTAAAGAAATATTGTCTATAGTCCAGAAAGAAAATGAATGCAGAGAAGTCCAACATATATTTTATGAACACACCCAAAGGTCTCCATCAAAGAATATCAAATGCTCTGGGTTTTTCTATTGGACGACTACCTTCAAAGTGTTTCGGGATCCCGTTGTTTATAGGTGTGGCTAACTTTAGGTTGTGGGAAAGCACCATAAACAAATGTAGCTCATAGACGAAAAGCTGGAAGGGTCATTAGCTGACAATGGTGGGAAGAATCTTGATGGTGAAGGTGGTTATTGGGGCAATTTCAATTTACATGCTATCATGTATTGAAGCGCTATTGAAGGCAATTCACAGATTGACAGGTATTCAATGCAAACTAGTTTTGGACGACCCTCATGATAAGAAACGTATTCATCTTTTATCTTGGGAGACTGTGATGTCTACCAAGGAGCATGATGATGCTAGCATTAAGGACTTGAGGATTCAAAACCATGCACTAGGCATGAAGCTGGTTTGTAAAGTTTTTAAAAATCCTGAAGCCATGTGGAGTAAACTATTAAGGGAAAAGAATCTGGACTCAATGGCTCTGAAGAGGATTTTAACTATCGCGAATCCACAAAAAGGATTGGCCATCTGGAACTTTCTTCTCAGTTATAGGGAAGTAATATGTGATCATCTAACTTGGGGGATTGGCTACAAAAAGTTGGCATGGTTCAAGGAGGAATCCTGGAACGAATACCTGATGCTCAACTCATTGTCAACTTTGGCCGAGGTAATAGCTCCCTCAAAAGCTATCTATGGGGATCATCTATGCGACTATATCTCATCTAGAAGGTAGAATGGGGTTTGGCACTAGGAATGGAAGCAATTTGATTTTTTGCAAGATCAAATAAGATCGACGTTGGCAAAAGAACTATCTCAAAGATGGCTCTTTCTATCAGATAACTTAGATTCTATCCTATGGTGTGCCTCTAAAACTGGCTCATATTCAGTAAAAATGGGTTATAAGGTTATCAAAAATGAGTCTATGGTGGACTCATGGCTGAAGTGGCTTTGTTGGGGAAGGAAATTTCTCTCGAAGGCAGGTGTCTTCACTTGGGTGGCTATGCACGAGTGGTTATTTACGAGCGGTAGGCTAGAGAGGCTAGGTGTTTATGGGCCTGATTGGTGTGTTCTCTATAGAAAAAACATTGAGGACGTCTAACATCTTTTACTGCATTGTGAATTTTCCCAATCTTGCTAGAGGCACTTTTGTGCAAAAGTGGAATGGAATGGGCCCTTGATTAATTATTTAAAATATATTTTTGAATCCTTGCAAAATACATTCAATGGCACTACTTTTGGTGGGTTGTGGTCAAAAATCTTAGCGATGGTGGTTTGGCAGATTTGGCATGAATGAAATGTTAGAATATTTAAAGGCAAAGTAACTTCTCTAGATAGTATTCTATTCAAAATTGAAATAGGTGTTAGTAAGCATCTTAACAAGAGCCTAATGAAAGATAAATTCAAGTACTTCTCAGCGTGGGATGAAAGGATGGAAAAAGTCTAGAAATTGCTTAAGACTCCAAGTGGGAATCTCCTAAAGAGTAGAGGTGGCAGAAGTAAATATAAATGGGTTTTTCCACTAAGGGGCTACCTAAAGCTCAACTTTGACGGGGCCTTGAAGGGAAACCCAAAACCCTCGGGTGCCAAATTTGTCATTCGTAACAATGCAAGGAACCTTATTAGTGCTGCTTCTTTTAAACTATCGTGGGGTACAAACAATGAGGCTGAGAGCATGGCATTGCTAGAAAGTGCTAAATTTTGTGCGTCCAAGGGATGAAACAATGTGGTTTTCAAAGGTGATTCACAGGTTGTGGTGAAGGAAGTAGCTTTAAATTATTCCCCCAGTTGGAAATGAAAGATGTGGAGTGAAGCCATAAACATGGAACTTGGGAAGATAAAAGAATACACATTATCACATGTTTTCAAAGAGGAAAATTTTGTAGCGTATCTCCTCTCAAAGTTTGGGATTGATCAAGATGAGTATGTAATCTCTTCTCAGAATGACAACTTGTGGCTTGACCTCATAAAAATATGTGTGAATGAAGCATGAGAAGCTATGGTTTAGCATGGTCGATTCTCCTCTTGGGTCACCATAACGGTGAAGGCTCACAGCAAGGCCGATGGAGCATGATGGCACCTTTAAATTTTGCAAGATTTGAAGTGTCCATGTTGGGAAATTTGATTTGCACACTCAGAAGTGTCCCTAAAATAATCTGCTCCAGTGACCTATTCAGTTGACATATGTGAACATGAATGTTAGTTTTCAGCTTCCCATGATGAGTTTTAATAGGTTTTTGAAAAGAAAAGTTGGAGGGTTCTCTGACTGTTTTGTTGTTTGCATACTTTCAGTTCTGCAAAGTGGCCTCCTATTCGAGATGATATTTCACAATTGGGTGATTGTCAAGATGAATGGATTGGTTCCCTACATTCTCCCCACATTCATGTGCTCATTGGTCTGGTTTCAGAGTCTCATGATAAGATTTGATAATTTTACCAAGCCAAAAGCAAATGCAGTTTGTTTAGTTTTTGCATCTGCATTTTCAGAATGTTTCAAGGAGGTCAAGTTTGACCCTTAATATCTAGTGAAGAATGATGATTCAAGGAAATACCTCTTTCAAACATAATCAATGTACCCAAATGACCTAGTGTGTCCAGTGGAAAATTCCTAGGAGGTGACTTGACATTTTTTTAAGGAGGTGACTTGGTGTGCTCAAGTTGGTTTTTGATAGGTGTAAATTGCAAAAAAGTCTAAGTGAGCCACTTTGGATTTTAATATCTTGCACCTCAGGATGATTTTTTCCATTCCATTTGTTTCAATGCTTTTTTTGGTTCAAATGGTAACGTGTATGTTCAGTTTCATGCCTCTTGGATGAGTTTTGATGGGTTAATTAATCCTTTTCTGACTACATGGCCGAAATTGGCATTATGAAAAGTTTCAAAATTTGAAAATATAAGGACAACCCATTTCTTTTTTTGGTTTGAAACATCTACAACTCCATTTTTATCAAAAACAAAGGTCATATGATGTGTTATTTTAATGCATTTCAAGTGTGGTAAACATGTCCCAAGGCCAGTTTACAAAGGAGGTACTTGAATTTTAAGGGATGGATAAATTTTGAGGAAATGGGTTTGCTCTAAATAATTGATAATTTCCCTACACAAATTCTCGCGGCTCCAAGTGTCCCAGTTTTCCCACAATGAATTTCCTCCAAATGGACCGTAGGCATAATTAGAAGTCACAGTTTTTTAGAATGTTTCAAATGTTTATATTTAAAATATTTTGAATATTTTAAATATTGTGCAAATGAAAAAGGGCATTTAGGGAAAACATAAAATAAAATTTCAAATGTTCTAAAGGAAAATCAAGTTTAATTCTTGCTTTCTATTAGTCATACACGACTTTCACGACTTTCACTGCACAATAGAACTCATGGCTCATTGTTGGTTTGAAGCTCTTTCTCTCATTAAATTTGTGATGGAGCGATGCTATGTTCTCTCCATCCCGTATCACAGATTTGAATGTTCTTTCCTTTTGCATATTAGTGATGCGCGATATGCCTATGTGAGCAGTGGCGAGATTGTGTAAATTGGGTGCATAGCTTCCTTGCACATGGATGATTGTATTGGTGGTGAAAATGCTTCATAATTGTTTGGGGATTTTCTATTTTAGGGCTTCCATCCAAGTTGTATTGTTGGTAGGGTTAGCCAAGCATTGAAAAAATCAGTGAATGCATTCATTGTGTGTTTAGCTTTCTCTCAGCTGGGGCAAGCCCGTATTCACATGGCGGTCATGAAAGGAAGATTGAGTTGCATTGTTGACTGCTGTAAACATTTACTTGTTGTGATTGAATTTCATGGTGTTGTTGCAGAACTTGAGGAATGAGGGTTTCTAATGGAGAAGAAGAAGCAGAGGATTGTTATCATTCATCGCTATTTGTTTCCTCTTTTCTTGTCTCAAATCAGCGATAGGCGATCTTACCTTCACCCCATTGCACATCTCTGATTTGTATTTCCTTCTTCTTACTACATTCACGATGGGAGAAATTGCTCAGTTTCTATTGTGCATTACTAATAAATATTAGCTTTCCCATATGGCATCAAAGATGTCACGATGGTAGCTGCCGTGAGTAAAGTTTTCACAAATAAAATAAAATTTTATTTGTTGTGGTGAAAAGTGGCTGAAGAATGAATTATGGTGGGAGGGTAAAATGCATTGCACAGGTAAATGTTTTTTTGCCGATAAAGTGAAATAAAACAAAAACCTTTCAAATGTTGCATTCTTCTCGCATATCGCTGATTGATATTTCATTTTCTCATTCTAGATTAGCGATGCCCGATGGTAATTCCCAAGAGTGAAGATATGGTGGGGCCCTTGATGGGTAAAGTATTATATAAAAGGCGAATTTTTAAAATGATGGGAAATGAAGTATAAAGAGTGAAATATTGAGGCACTGGTAATTTTTTATTTGCCCGGTCAAATGAATTTCAATCCTTCATGAAAACTTTGGATACATTATATTCATAGTGCACCACTATTATGTTTCTCATTTCTCTTATTCTACTCACGATGTGTAATATGTTGGAATGTGGAAACAGTGGGCTCGTGGGGATTATTTAAAAGAAATGTTTGAGGCAAAAGTAAAATGCAAGGCATGGGTAGATTATTTTATTGCCCTATGCTATAAAATGAAAGCCTCATAAGTAAATGATTTTAATTTTTTTTAAATGCTGGGCATTTTAAAATTTGTAAATTCACGGGTAATTATTTTATTACCCAATTGAAAAATTAAATCCTTTACAAATAAAGTTAAAGACTTTATTTGCTGGGAAATGAGAAAATATTTCACGAAATTTTTCACAAACATGTAAAGGGCTCTTCATTGCTGGGAAATATGAGGTAAATTGCACAGGTGAAATGGAGTTTCTACAGCCAAAAATATTTTTTAGCTGCGAGTAAAAAGTGGGTATTTTCTACAGCAAGGCATTTTCAACGTGGGTAAAAGTTGAATGGAGAGAATGATGACTTTTTCCGATAAGGGAATATTTTCAATTCCAGGGAAAGAGAGTGCTGGGAAGCGGGAAAGCAAATTACAAATGGGATTCTTCAAGCGGTGGAGGTAGTTATTGATCTATGGAGCTGAATGTTGCCAAGTGTCTACAGTGGATCTCCATTTAGGGTTTTTTATTTTCCTTAAGTGCAGATTTTCTATTTCAGAAAGGATGTTGCTCATTCTTTTCTGTCTTAGCGGAAAGTATATTTTGTAATAGGGTCTGAAATGTATAGTGTTTGGTTTTAGGTTTCTGAAGTTGTTTGAGTCATGTAATGAAGAACTTATTCACAACAATGTTATACTTGCATGTAAATGATCATATATCCCGAGTTAGTTGTCTCCATTGTACACATTGCATAGATTGTGAATAAAAGAAATCAAGAGTTTCTATTATCTATCTTCTAGTTTTTCCATAAATGTTTGTTCTGTGTTGTTACTTTCATTCAAAGAATGAATTAAATTGTATGAACATAAACAGAGGTTTGTGTAACTATATGCTTAGATGGATAAAGTATGACTGGTTTGGTTTCTAGTACCAATGGTGTAATGCATCATATGATAGGCATAATTATAGCAGAGTGAATGTTGTAATGAGTTTTAAATTTCATGGTTTAGGTGACTCCACCTTGGAATATGACACTAGTCTCTTGATGTTACAGTTTCCTGAGATTGTTTTGTGAGCATCTACATCTTTTAAATCAAATTTACTTATCAATCTTGTTGTGGGTGTGTGTGGAATTTAATGCATCATATCTCTCATGTTTATTTAAGAAATTGCCATGAAGGTTAGCCAAACCTTTAGGTTATTATGTCTATTAAGCATTTGAAGGATAATTATTTGTTTACTTTATGTTTGATACTTTGGCACACAAGTATTTGAAAACACACTATTGGGATCACCCTCCTAGGTTTAACAGAGCCTGAAGTACAAGGGAGAAGGGGTTTTCTTTAATTCAATCTCTCGTTTGTTGGCCAAATCTCTCCTTGAATCTGACCATAAAGCCTGGTAGCCCTTTAGGATTCAAGTTGATAGCAGATTTGAGTACCACCAAAGTAGTAGCAATCAACAAATTCAAGATGGTAAATGTTATGAAGGACCTCCAAACTTTCTTGGTTTGTGTGGTTGGAAACAAGGAAACTTTGGAAAGGTTTCAAATTAGGTGAATGCCAGAGCTATGGGTTGGGATTATCGCTCTGAGAGGAATGTAATCAAATTTCCTATAAATTTTTTCTAGAGGAAATGAAAGAGAGCCACCCTCTATGGTGGCAATTCGCCCAAAAAAAAAATTAATAATATTATAATATAAATATATTATAAATGTTATATTATATAATATTATAATATTATAATAATACAATATTATAATAATACAATATTATAATATTATAATAATACAATATTATAATATTATAATAATACAATATTATAATATTATAATAATACAATATTATAATATTATTATAATAATACGCAATATTATAATATTATAATAATACAATATTATAATATTATAATAATACAATATTATAATATTATATTATATTATATTATAATATATCTTATAATATAATAATATAATATAATATAATATAATATAATATAATATAATATAATATAATAATATAATATAATATAATATATATAATATAATATAATATAATATAATATAATATAATATAATATATAATATAATATAATATAATATAATATAATATAATATAATATAATGTCATATAATATAATATAATATTATAATAATATAATAATATAATAATATAATATTATAATAGAATAATATAATATTATAATATAATAATATAATATTATAATAATATAATATAATATAATATTATAATAATATAATATAATATAATATTATAATATTATAATATTATAATTTATTGGGGGCATAAGCGAGAGATGTATCTATTGTCTAGTTTATTTAATTTGAAATCCAAATTTGAAATCAGGAAGTAGGAGACAAACCCTAATCCTTTTTTAGGGGGCGGGAAACATTTTATTAAACTCTAAAATGAGTTTGGAGGAGCCGAAACCAATACCAGCGAGGAAGATTTTGGAGGAGCCGAATCCAATAGTGGTAGGGAAAGCAACAAAAAATGTAGGTAATGGATTTCTTAATGTTAAAACCTAAATGTGTTCAGTATTAGGATCTTGGCCATAATTTTCATTTAAAAAGCATACTCTAAAACCCTCGTTGAAACCTTATTTTCAAGTTGTAGCTCACCAAATTGGAGAAGTGAAAGGTCAATACCAGGGAATCCATTAGTGGTAGAAGAGTTTGGAGGGGCCGAAACCAATACCAGTGAGGAAGATTTTGGAGGAGCCGATCCAATAGCAGCAGGGAAAGCAACAAAAAATGAAAGGAAAGGATGCCCTAATGTTAAAACCTAAATGTGCTCAGTATTAGGATCTTGGCCGTAATTTTCATTTTAAAAACATACTTAAAAACCCTCATTGAAACCTTATTTTAAGGTAATAGCTCACCAAATTGGAGAAGTTGATGCAGGGCATCGCTCACATCTAGCTTCTCCATTTTGATCAAGGTGCTAAATAGGGGTTTTTGGTTCAGGAAGAAGAGACTGGGGGTTTTCATGATGCAAAAACTAGTGGACGGTGGAAGGAAGATAGTCTTCAATACTTGGTGACATTGGCCAACTGGCTGCAAAGTTGAACCAATTTGTATGTTGATAATATTGAATGTAAACAGGCCATTCTTTGATGCCAAATGCATTGTATTGGTGTCACCCCTACCACATGAATGGAACATTGCAATTGTTTGTTCTTTCTGACATTGGTTAAGAAGGATCGATGTATTTAGTTGTTTATTTTTAAATTTAGTCCCGAATTTCCTTGTGAGTGTTTGCTAGCATTTGGAGTCTCCGTGAGTTTTCTTCTTTTAACAAGCATGGCTTGCCATCAGAAGTGAAAGGTCAAATTTGTAAAATCCTTAAGCCGATTGAAGTATTTAGTGTATTTAGTTTTTTTTTAAAGGGTCCATTTTTTGATGATTTATTTGGTTGTAGGGCATGTTGAAATGTGGAAAAGTAGTGGCAGTGAAGAAGCTATCATTAGCCCATTCTCAACTTAGCCATGTGAACCATAGATTTTAATGGTTAGGAATGCTAAGTCTCTTTTGCTCGATTAAGGTCTTTCACCTAATGAAAAGAGATAGATCCCACACCCAAAATCTAGGTGGATCACTCAAACTAATGCAAGTATAATGAAATTATGTCTAAATGCAATGACCTAGATGCATCTAATTGATAAAATTGATTGATTAAGAATGTAAAACTATTGAAATGCAACTTGTTTGAAAACTATGTAATGCAAAAACACCTAGAAATGAAAGTAAACTACAACAAAAATGAATGAAACTGAAGAAGTACACTTGTAAAATTTTTGGAGGCTTGAAATGACTTTTGAAATGTTGCTGATCTTGATTTTTAGGCCTGGTGGAACTCATTTGCCATTCTAGGTGAATCAGTCCCAGTTCTATAAAACTGAACCGAAGCCTATTTAAGACAAATGGGTATCCAAAACTGTAGAAAACAAAAATTAGGCCTGGTAGCGGGACTCATTCGCCACCCATTGTGAATGATTCCACTTTTGAATTTCTAAAAATCCAAAAGTGGAAATTGAAGTCCCCGATCTGCTCTTCGGCTCCTGATAGGTGTCTGCTTATGAAAGCCTAATTTTTGAACCTAAAAGTGAGTTTTGTTGATATTTTTCCTTGGTCAATAGGAAGGTGTCTTTAACATCTTTACAACTTGATCTTCAATAATTTCCAAGTCCTAAAGATGCCTAAATCTGCAAACACACAAGACAAGATATAAATGTTGAATGTTAGGGCATAGGGGTTTGCCTTGGTCAAACCCCTTTTAGGTAATTAAACCAAAATGGAGAAAGAATGTAATGAAGCATGCAATAATGGAGTTATTACCTTTCCATGATGTTTGATCTTGAATTTTTGCAGCAAAACATGAAGAACCTACCCTTGAATTTGTCTTTGGAAACTATCTTAATGACTTGCAATGGTGAAACCCTAACTTGCTTAACTTGAAAGAGAAGATGGATGATGAATGAACTATGAAATGAGTTAATGGATGTAAATTAGGGTTTAGAGACTTTATTTTATAGGAAATCCACCTTATTTCCCCATTAATTAGATCCCTAAAGGCCGACATGTAAAAATAGTAAACTTAAATTTTAATTTTTCCCGCTCAAAGGTCAAAATTGACCAAATGGGACTCATTCGCCACCCATGGAGAATGGGTCCCACTTGGATGGGACTGATTCACAATGGATGGTGAATGGGTCCCACTTAGATGGGACTAATTCACAATGGATGGTGAATGGGTCCCACTTGGATGGGACTGATTCACAATGGATGGTGAATGGGTCCCACAAGGGCCATTTTGACAATTGGGTTCTTAGGAGATAAGAAAATAAGGTTTATATGATGTATATGTTGGTTATTTCATCAAATATTACCTCAAGATGCACAATATGGGGTAATAGGGGTCTATTAATGATGATGTGAAGGTCAATTAGGGCTTGGGACATATAATTCAATGTGAAAGTGTGATTAAATACACTTTACAACACTAAAATGAGGTCCACATAGCCTAAGAAGGCACAAGAACCAATGTGAATGTGCAAGACATTACAACACTAGTTTAACATTAAGTTTATTTTACAAGCCTTATAGATTGATGTGAGAATGTTATTAAACACATTTTATAATGTTGAATTAAGGGAGAATGGGTTTATTAGGTCTAGAAAGGCATGAAATTCCTTTACAATGGTTTACAAGACATCGTAAAATGCATTTGAAAGGGTCCAAGACCTAGTGTGGATGTGAAAAACACCTCACAACACAAAATAAATGCCTCATTAAGTCCAATTTGTCATCAATTATTCCCCAAATCAAGCAAGTTTCCTTTTTTCTATGGTACATTTAGCCCCCACTTTAGTGAGAGGATAAACTTGCTTCAAACTCACACTAAAGTAGACATTGAAGAGAGATTTGAGTGTACAGATGCAAATGACAAAGAATGACAAAGATCAAGAAGGCATTCAAGCCCCTAGGATCCAAGATCCTAAACCAACAAGATACATAGTCATATAATGGCAAGAAAGGAAAACGGGGTGGAAAAGATGTGCTCACTCTAGGGCCATAGAACATCAATTTGTCTATGGGGTGTGATGTCCCAAAGAAGTGTTTTAGTGAGAAAGTCATGCTAGTGTGTTGGCTTCTCACTGTATAATGAGAAATTCATGCCAGTGTGTCGTCTTCCCATTATACAAACCATACCAAAGTTATCCTCTTGATAACTTTGATAAGGCACCACAATGAAAACTATTTTTGTAACTGTTTTTGAAAGTTATGTAAAGATTTTGTTAAAGGGGATTTTGCTTTGTTTATGTA
>VDFB02338372.1:7670834-7803378 GCA_007258455.2 Sequoia sempervirens | reverse complement strand
CTTTAATACTCTTAAATCCGCCAACCTACCATCTAGCTAAGCAAGCTTACCTCACATGCCTGAGAAGCCTTTCCAAAGTAAACAGTATTTCCTCCAGAGAGCAAGTAGAGACTGTCAAAAAGTTCAAAAACCTCGCTGCTAGGTTGATGTACAGAAGCTATAACAGTACGCCCATCCCGGGCCAAACTTCGTAATGTTTGGGTAACAAAAAAAGCAGATGCGCTGTAGATAACAATTCACCACAAATCAATACATGTAATGTTCAATTAGTCATAACCACTAGTAGTTAGTTGACTATGGCCTATGAAGAACAATATAAATCTATTAAATAGCTGCTCTGATGTTATCCTGGAGCCAGGATCTAGTAATCTACCACCTATTAAGTATTAAGTTACAGTAACTAGTGTTTACCTGTCTAAACCGCTTGTTGGTTCGTCCAGAAACAGCAACCTTGGTCTCATGAGAATTTCTACGGCAATGCTCACTCTTCTCTTTTCTCCGCCACTTATTCCCCTCAAATGCCAGTTTCCTATGGGAGTGTTTGCACATTCTTGAAGACCCATTTCTACAAGTGTAGACTCTACTAGTGCAGATTTCTCTGACCAAGACATTTTATCAGGGAGTCTTAAACGGGCAGAGTAAGCTATAGTTTCTCGCACAGTCAAGGTCCCGATCAGAGTATCATCTTGAGTTACATATGCCTACAAGAAAATAAAAGAGAAAAATCCAAACCATACAACATCAAATATCAAAAATTTACCCAAAAAGAACTCCATTGAAGGCTCTCGCAAGTACAGTCCATCATAATATATACTACTAATGAGTAATCTGTGATTGAAATCTTACTGCAGTTCCGAAGGAGAGCTTTTGCTTTCGGCCGTTCAGCTTGATAGATCCAGACTGAAATGCATTAGCTGCCAATCTACCTGATTTTCACAAACATGACAATCAGATTCATTTTTAAATTTCAGATAAAAATTGTATTTTTATTGACCACCAGTACCTATATCATAACGAATTAATCAAATATGCCAAAAACAATTATACAGTTTTCTCAAAAAGCTTTTATAAATCACAAATCAAGTATGAAATTTATTCTCTACTTGATGGGTTGTACAGACCCAATTGAGTTTACCTGCAAGGGCATCCAGAAGAGTAGATTTTCCAGACCCAGAGGGCCCCATGAGAGCCATTAGGGTGCAAGGCTCTGCATATCCTGTCAAACCATGAAGAACAGTTTGAGTTTCACCGCTACCAACAGATACTGTAACACTCAAATCTTGCCATGTTAGCCTGGCTGAAACATCGATGCCTTTTATATCAGTTTTCTCCTTCCACAATGTCTCACTAAGTGGACTCAGCCCCCCCACCATCGCCTGAGCCCTGTTGTTTCCTTGCTCAATTTCCAGTACAGCATGGTTATCAGCAACAGAATCTGTCATCTTACACCTGATTTCTTTCTCAACAGATAACCACTCTCTCAACAAGATAAAAAGCTTCAGACCCAGAAGCCTCTAGCTGCCATAAAACAGCTCTAACTCCGCGCAATTATGAATGGCTATATAGCTAAAACAGAGATTTATGTTATGACAAAAAAGGAATCTGTTTAACCGCTCAGAGAGAGCTCATGTGATTGAGAAGGTGGCATGAAACATTCATGATATGTACCGTAATTTGAATGGTGGTGTGTCCAATGTTCATACCGTTGGCCTCCTGATTGACTGCAATTTAAAGGAGGAAATAAGAATGAAGAGCGGCGTAAGTAATGCAGCCACGCAGGATGACCCTGCTTAGAAATATAGGAAAGCCATCTGTTGGGTATTTCATTTTAACGTGATTGATGCCTCACCTACTTATCCCTTTTAAGTTATTAAAGAGGGAGGATACTGGTGAACATTAATGACGTTCCTTCAACAAGCACCTTCTCTGTCTCACGTACCACACCCTATTCTTTCTGCAATTATGATTCTTGCTCAACAAACCAAATTTGTACATAAGTAACACACAACTACTCCACAACGCCCTCACTGTGTCTTGGATGTTAACTGTCGTTATTAAACTGTTAAATTTAGTATTTTTATTATTATCAATAAGTAAATTTTATAAATAATTTAATTGTATTTGTGGGTGTTAATATCAGACGTGATTGTTCTAGTCTTTGGAATTTATTCTATATATTTTGTTATCATGTTTTTAATTAAAAAAACAAATAAATTTTAAAACATTCTTAAACAAACTTGTAAGAATTTCAATCCAAAAAAATTATACACAATATATTACGTATTCAAACCTAACATTTTTTATATTTATTTTTTTTTAACAAAGAAATGTACAGTAAAAATTAAAAGAATGCAGCAGCCAGAGCTGCAAAGAAAGTTAAAACACCTTTCATAAAATCGTACCAACCTCAACAATATAATTTAATACTGGAGTACTGTACAACTGTGAGGTTAAGTTGAAAAACCTTTCTTTTTTCCAAAACTTTACATTTCATTAAAAAATTTCTAAATAACTAATACTGAAATGCAACGATAATCTTACAATTTCATGAGGATAACCATAGATAGAATGGTGATGTAAGACCTTGATCTTCATTGTAGAAAGTAGAGATAAGGGATCAGAAATAATGGCTGACACTACCAGACTCTCTGTCCGAATTAATTCGACCAATAAAATCACCAAAATTTTATTTTAACTTGTCTGTTAATAAATGGGTAGGTGGATAATTTGTGATTCCTTGATTGGATGAAATCAAACCAGTTCCTGCCAGGGGGAAGCCTCTTAAAATTTGGTCAAACAATTAGGGCTTTTCAAAGTTGGGGGGCATTTTGATACTTTTGAAACATAGTTTATTATGGACTAAGTTTATTACCTATATACATATTTTATATTTTTATATTTATTTGTGAATCATAGTAATGGTGAAATTTGTCTATATATGATTTTTTTCTATTTTGGTTTGTGTTTATTTTGAGGAAATGTTATTAATAGATGTATATTAATAAATGATATTTTGTAGTGAAGTTTGGGTCGTCATCTAGTTACTATCTATACCTATTTACATACACTCCTATGCATGTAGCCATTATTACCTTGTCCATATCTATTTGCATTCTCATTTACTCTTCATATGTTATGTTTATCCATACACTCATCCCCAAACATTTCATTTCCATGTGGATATTATCACTCTTTTGTCTTGATGGCCAAAGTATAATTGTCCACTATTTTGATAACTTTTAAACTATAACTGAAAATTGCTTATTATATGTGATGGAAGTTAGAGGATAAGATCTAAATTGGGTTGCTCTAGGAATTTGATAGGTTGAGTCTACACTTGTGGAATTTATGCACTTGCATATTTGACCTCTAACTAGCATATATTTGTGTTACTTATTGATATATACTTGTATTTCAATTGATATATACTTGTATTTCAATGCATTTAATTTGATTTATTTTAGACACATGGAAGTTCATGAGTTATCTCTCATTCCAAAGCATTGAACAAGCAACTAATAGCGACACATTTCAATTTACTCTTTAAACGAGTAAATACTTTGCATATAACATTCTAACGCTGTTATCTCCTTGTGAGGAAATGGTAGCCCTTCCAAGGTACTTTAAATATCTTCAACCCTAAAACTACCAAAAGTCACAAAGTAGATAAAGATTTACTAGATGGGTAGAAGAGTATAATTCTATTATGTGCAAGGATGAATCTAGACTTAGAGGTTAGCCTATGACTATGTACTTGTCCTCTAACATAGTATGATCCAACACAGATCCTAAAGCACCCATCTAACAAAGAGATCCCATTTCCCAAGTAGATAATCTAGCTAGATTCCAAAATCTTCATCATTAATGTACATTCTTCAATCATAGAGCTAAGTATCACCTTATCTTCCATTTACTTTCCTAATTAATTATTTGAGTTATCAATTCTAACTATATTTAGTTAATCTAAGCTAATTTATGCTTGATTGAATTTACTTGATTGGTTTAGCTTAACGCTAAGGAAGTTTTATTTTCCTTTAATTTTTTGTGAACCTATTTGATCTTACACTACCCCAAAGTCTTGCTTTAGGGTTTATACCTTCAATATTCTAGAGTATTCTAGATCTAATAATATTCTTATTTTAACTTTCATTTTTTGAATTCATAAGGTTTATTCATGTTTGTTATATCTTGATTAGGGTTTGGACTTACGTAGTGATATACACCCTTTGTTCCACCATTCCACCCTAGAATATTCTACCTAATGGCTCCTTTTAGTTCTTGTCCACTGCTTAATGTTCCCCATCATTCTATTCTTGATATTAGCATGACTACTAAGACTAACATGGATATATTTTCTAGGGAGGTTTTGTTCTATCATGCATTGTATTTTTCTTCCTTCATAGAGTTTATTGTTGTGCACCCATGCCTATTATATACGTTTATATGTTATTTATGTATGAGCCTAATGATGATCATATGGATAGTGATAGTGATGAGTCCTTACCAAGTGAAGATTTGCCTTGCTACACCTTAAGGGAGGGGCATAGATGATATAATTTTACCTTCCTTAGCTTCTCATGATATTGTTACATTTCATGATGATCTTTCTTTTGTATGGCATGATGGGCTTACATGCATAGAGTCACATGTTTTAGATGATGTATATCCCCTCACATATATGACAATATGATGCATGATGCACCTTCTTCCATGACTAGGAATATTCTTGTTATTTTAAAATTACCTACCCATGATGATTATCTTAGTGATGAGCTTTATGGTGATTGCATTTCTTTTATCATCATTGATATGCCTTATTCACCTTCACACAATGACATTAATTTGTATGTAGTTCATGACTATCCCTCTTCTCTATTATGTGTGTCATGGTCTATCAATGATATGTATAGTGATAACTTTTTTATGTAATCCTAATATGGTTACTCTTTGATTTATGATGAGAATTCTCTTAATACCTCCATGATATATTCATTTAATAGAATTGAAGATACAAAACTACATGTTATCTAATCACTTTTGTCTTCATATGGTGCACTCATATACATGATGATGGTATTTTGATACATGTATTTAATGATATCTTGATAGATAATGCTAATCAATGGTTTGATGCATATCATAGTTAAATTATGTGCATAATGAATGACAATTTACCATGTTCTTTCATAAATTATGATTGTATTATTAACCCTAGGTCATGCCTTACTCATAAGTATCATTCTTCCCCTTCTAGTAGCCCTTCCTTGGTAGATTGTGTTAACTTTTCTATGCATCATTATGATATACCAATTTATATTCAAGTCCCTCCTTTGGATTGATTCATGCTTTCACATGGCATATCTTTGAGTACTTGTGAAGTACCTCCTCCTAAATCTTATTGTGCACTTCATTTAGACATATCTAAGGGTAAATAACAACATAAGGATAGTGTTTCTTTAGCTAATAATGCATGTTCCTCTTCCTTTCTCACTATCATATATGACATCAGGCACACATATGAAAATATGGGACATGTCAAGCATGATATTAAATCACATTATGTGAACCACCTCATTTTTAAGACTAAAAATCCTTAATAATATGTGGATACTTGTATATGTAGATTCTAATCACAAGATGTCATTGCCAAAGTATTCCACAATCCTTTAGAATATGGCATTTTGACTTATCCTTCACTAAATGGATTCATGGCACCTTGTTCTAAACAAAACGATGGTAGATGCGATCAATTGTAAAAATATATGTAATAACAAAAATTGCATATCATGCAACTTGATATTTTTTGTGTATATTTTAGCTCAAGCCCATTTGTGTGTATTTTTATATTGTTTTAACCCCTTATCCCTAGCTTAAGTCTTTCCTAGTCTACCATGTCCACTTTCCCTTATCGTTCCTATGTTTTTGTTTAGTGTTAAAATGTGACCAATTCATTTAATTTTTATTCTTTTTTTTATGTAATTACTCTTTGATATTTCTTTAATTTATCTCATTTCCCCTTTGTAAACAATTAAATGTCAAGCCTAGCCCTATCCTATGCTCAAATCCCCACTTTATCCTTCCTAAAACCTACTTTATTGAGCTTATGCATTTAATATAACCACCCATCATAATATCTCCCCTTAAAATTTAATGTTTCCTAAAAAAATTGTGTTTGTTTAGCATTTAAGGTCACTTCCCATTATTGGACACACACTACTCTGGCCTTGAATTTTTATCTTCTTACCATCAATTTGAAATGAAAAACCATTAACTTCAAGGGATTCCAACCTAATATGTTTTTATATGCTCAAGTTCACTTAAAAATATCTTTAAATCAAGCATCCCTTACTTATTTTTTAATAGGAAAAGTGAAATTTTTAGTTGTTTGTATTGTTTAGACTATATTTACTTATAGAGAACACTTCCATATAGTTTCAAAAATTGAAAGAGTGAGTTAGCTTCGTCTCCAACCTTTGGGATATTTGTTATTAGGCTCATAGACATTTATAATAAGATATTTATCAATAAGTGGCTAATTTCTAAGTTTTTATATAGTTAAGTTAATTCTATTTGTGATTTTATTTTATTTACATGTAATTATTTGATATTTTTGTAGGTTCTCATTTTTATCTCTTCTCCTAATCCTTTTCATCCATCCTCATCCATTTCCCTTTCCATTTGATCCCATTTGATCCCATTTTTTCATCTCCTACCCTCTCCCTCTCCGTTGTGAAGCCTTAGTTTATGTGTCTCCCATTTGCCTCTCTATTTTCTTTAAAACTTCCATAAACCCACTTTCATTCTTTGATCTTCTCCAGTATCCTTTAGAAACCATCTTATTATTTTGTATTTTTATTATATTTTCCATCACATTTTGTCTTGTCTTTGTATCCTTACGTGCTTATTTACCCTCTTTCAATGTTTCTTTTCATTATCATGTCAAGCCCTCATCATTGTACTTGAAACTTGTGTTTTTTATTTTCTTAATTTAGTCTTATTTTAAGCCACATTAACCATTTTATTTTATGTTTCCATCTTGTTGTACAAATATTTCTTCTACCCCACTTGGTTTGTATTATTTCCTTTACCCATTGGCATCATTACATAAGATTTGTTTATTTATGGTTTTGAATATGGATTATTTCATTGCATAGATTAGTTTATCAGTTTATTTATCATTTTATATCAATTTGTATTAAGATTAAAATTCCACTAGAGGACTTTAACTTAGATACACTCCCCCTTAACCATTTAGTTTTTCACAGATTTCACTCACATTATTAGCTTGCAAGTCATTCATAGAGAAATTTGAACATTTCCCAACTTAGTTTTAGAAGGAAAGTATACTTAAAATATGATGAACCTAAGGTCCCCTAAAAGTTGCAATTGACTATAAAATAAGGTCTTGAGCTCACCCTAGGAGGTTTAAGTTGCCCTTTTAGTTATCAATTAGGGTCAATGCAGCCCACCAAGATGCCACTTCTGACTTGAAGCCCAAAATAACTATTTTGAGGTTTAATTTTCTATTGCATGTCTACGTTAGTCCTTAGAGTCCATAAAATACTATATATCATGATTTTATCAAGTGAAAGTGCCCCATTTTTTATATTTTCTCTTTTTCCATTATTAAAGAATAGAAATTCTTCCATTCATTTTGGTAATTCCCTTGTAATTTACAAGGTTTAGAATCTTTTGGGACACTTTTATGTGTTGTTACCAACATTTACTATCAATTTTAGGACCATATGATATTATTTACTAGGTGAAATTATTCCACCATTTCAACTTATAATATTTATTTCATTCATGTGTATTAGGAATTCATAAGTTTGCATTAAGTTACATGTAACCTATTATTCTCTAGTAGGTGTACATTTATAAGAAACTCATAACCTTTTTCAAGAGCCTCTTTGACAAGTTTCAAGACCCTGACAGCTTGGTCAAGGTCACCCCCTAGTTAGTGTTGCCATAATGGTTGTTGGGAGAGGTCAAGGTTGTCATATAGGGTGTAAGGTCTTGGGTAGCCTTAACCCCCTTAATATTGGAGCCTCTAAATTTTATAAGTAGCATGCACACTTGATTCTAATTATTTTCTTATTAATACACCCAACTCCATAGGTACATCTACACCCTCTTATTAACTAATCTTTGATTTGCATAGTCATTTTGTTGATTTCTTGATTTATACATCTCAATTTATCTATTTGAGCATAATTTGGTCTAGTGTCTTATCAAATTTTAGCCCCAACTCTCTTGATTGTTAATTATTGTTAAACTAATTGAAGATGAAACATATAATCAAAATAAAAAATAAGAACTAGATCCATCTCATTTGAACTTATTTTTTGGTTCTTTCAATATGCAATACTTCCAAGTTATCTGTCTCCATTATCTTCAGTTCGAAGGTTTTCCCTTTAATATTGAGTGATTGTGCACTTACATTATTTTATTTATTATCACATGCTCACATCACTTACTTTAAGGATTTGGCTTGTCCTTTCATAAATCATATTCATTACAATACAAAGCCTGATATATTTATCTCTCAAGTCATGCAATACAAACAAAAGGAACAAGAGCCAACTAAGGATTATATTTTTAGATTTCAATCTTTGGCTAATAATATTCTATCTCCATTATGCTATGGTAATCTCCCATATATATTTATGGATGTTTTACTTTTAATCTTTGAGAGACAAATATTTTCCATACCTTGTCATTTATTTTTAGAGATTTATACATTCAATTGCACATAATTGTGAGTGTTCCTTGTTAGAAGATCCTATTTTATATCACCATATCCATAGAACTTCCCCTTGTTTACATGAGTTAACACTGTTATCACTTTCAAAAATCAGGGCAAAGAGGATGTACCCAATGATATTCATAGTGATCATGTTGATTTCAAACCAAAGCACTTTAGAGAATTCAATCCATTGGAAGAGCCTCCACATATGGTATTGGAACACCTATTCAATGTAGTCTTATTATGTTACCTTTGATTAAGCCAATTAAGATGTTTAAACATGCATGAAAAAAGGCTAAGTACTTTTATTGATATCATCACATACATGGAAATTCTTTAGATACATTGCATTCAAACATAAAGTTCAAAATCTTAGAGATAAAAGGGATATAAATAATGAACATGATCATGAACACACAACCCCCACACTTGATGAGACTAATCATATGAAATCACACAAGATATTATTTCAAGAGATTAGCACTAATGATAAATTATAGCTGGAATAAAAGAGAACCACCTAAATGCAAAAAAAGGGTGTAAGAAATTAAATGACTCAAGCAAAGATGAGAAAGAAACATAAATACATGAAGAAAAACTTGATGATTTCTTTTAAGATGATGAGGATGTACTAGATGAAGGTAATTTTATTTAAAGAAAAATGCTAGACCTCCTAGCTTTGTCATATAATAAATGAGCACCACTATATCATATTATATCCATGTATACCTATAGCTTAGACTTTACTTTTTTTAATTTTAATTTAATTTCTCTATTTTCTTTCTCATTCTAGCCTTTTGATTATGTTTTGTCTATTGTTCCTTTAACACCAATATCAACGTCTATAGCTATTTTACATGATTATCCAAGCCCCCACTTGGAGGAAATTTTTATCCGTCATTTTCATTTGCTATTCACATCCTTTGTATGCTTATACTTTACTTAAACCTTTTCATTTATTTCCCACTTGAGATCACCCACATTCTTTTGATTATGTTTGGTTCCTTGTTTATACTTTCATAACCTTTCCCCTTTCATCATGTTAATTCTTGCTTTATATTTTCAACTTAATCTTATGCCCATGTTTATTCATTAGTTTTTTACCACCACTTTTTATTCCTATTGATATCATATTATTATATCATGTTTCTTAAAGCTTATATTTTGATCTCCTATATTGATATAATATGCTTCTTAGAGATTACACATCGAGCCTACATTGATACATCACACTTTCTAGACTCACATGTTGAACTTATATTATTGTGTCACACTTACAATGATTATGTTTTGATCCTTCATTGTCATGTCATACTTTTAGAGTTACCTATATTGGGGACATAATGTCTCCCTCCTTATGCATTATTCCTTTATAGTCACAATTTTTCACATTAGGAGCATCGTGCCATCCTCCATGCCATGTTTTATGATATATTCCTTGTATACCAAGGGTGTCATTCCTTTCTCCAAATTTTACGATGTTCTTATCTATGTCCATTATTATCACCTTACCTACACCATTGTGTTTTCATGGTATATTTAAGGGAATTTAATTGCATTAATTTTATACATTTGGGAATTCATATATCGTCACTCATTCTAAATCATTATAATAGCAATAAATTTCAATTTGGTGCTTTAAAGGATTCAAGAATATGCATACATCATTCTATGTCCCTTACTTGTTACCATCGATTATTTATACAAAATTCGAGGGGTTGGCCTAAGGAAATTGGTCTCCTTGCAATGAAATAAGAGCCTTGCCAAAGTATTTAAAATGCTACCAACCCTTACATTAGCAAAATTCATAGAGAAAATGATAGACTACTAAGCTTGAGGCAAAAAACATAATTACATTGTGCATACATTATGAATCTAGACTTAGAGGATTTGTTTGTGACCAATAACTTGTCCTATGATAGAGTACACATCCAAAATAAATTATGAGTCACTCATCTTATTAAGTTATCCTATTTTCCAAGAAGACAACTGTTAGATTTCAAAATATTTATCACTAGCATACATTCTTTACTAATAGATCTAAGTACCACCTTACCTCACATTAAATTTCTTTATTTAGTGGTTGCAATTATCAAATTTATCAGTCTAACAATATTTGGTTAATCTAGACCAATTTATGCTTAATTGATAATGTTTATTCAATTAGCTTAGGTTAACCCTAATAAAAGTTTATTTTCCTTTACAATAAGGTTAATGAACAATTTGGGTAGCCTTAATGGTAAATGTTCATTCTCTATGTACCTTACAAATATATCAATGATTAAATATAGTCAAATATAGTTCAATTTTGATAATTAAGAGTTGGAGTGTGATAAAATAAGATAAATTAAATACGTGTTAAAATAAAATTAGGTGAGAATGGTGCTTATCTTGAAAATAAATTATTTACTTTATTTGATGTAACACTATGATACATACTTGCAAAATTTCCTATTAAATTTTAGATTAAAGAGCTAAGATGATTGAAACTTGAGAATTTGAGATGTTATGATGCTTCTTGTAAATAAATATAAAAATTAGCAAAATAGAAAATTGCTTTGAGAGGGTGACCTCCAATATTCAAAAAATAATATATGAATTTACTATTAGAAGTTATGATGGTTTGAGAGAGTATTTCTCTTTTTTATTTATGTGCATAACTATGTAGGTATACACCTCTTCAACCTAATTAAGTCATCTTAAGGAATAACTAAAACTTATAAATGAAACTATTAAAATTAAGCATGCCACAAGTTCTTATCCATATCATACTTAGGAAATTTAGAATATTAAGATCAAAACATGGGAGCTTTGGACATTATCATGTCATGATATAATCTAGATGGTATGGTTTTATCCTAATTATGTAATTACATTCTCTATAGAAACATATCTTTAATACATACATAAAGTGCTTGTTGATGTATATTTAAGGAAAATAGTATGGTGTTAAGGAGAACCATTGGGAGTATGGTGTGTTAGGATTAAAGTATGTTAAGAGGGATACAAGGTGACAATGTATGACAATGTGAGGGGTGGCAATTGATGTTGATAGTATTGTTTAATATTGTTAAAACTTGATGTAAGAAACTACATGATTGTGTTTACTAGCTATGTTGGTAGTGTACATTTTGACAATAAATACTATTTTTCAAAGTTTTACTCTTGTTGATGCTCAACGCTAGGTAGAGGTGGGATTGGTGATTGATTCCTTTAAAAAATAAACTCTCTTTATTCTTTATATACTATTTAATATGTTTGATTGATTTAATGATGTGAAAGTATCCTAAGATGAAGTTTTTTAAATATATAACTCTACCTATACATAGTTCAAACTTTTTGGTGCCCACAATAATAGGTAGTGGTCAAATCTTGAGATTTGTGGCCTTGGAAAGCAAGAATTTAAAATTTGAAAAGGGGGGATAGGATTGCAAGTGTGGTTTAATCTAGGATGGAAAAACTACTAAGAGATGGGTCACAAAGGTTATGAATTAATATATTGCATATTGGAATGTTGGGTTGAAGCTTGTGGTTAGTGAGCACAACAGAAGAGCCCAATTATATGTTAAAGCCATGCATCAAAATACATCAACCCAAAATAATATAAAATGAGTGGGAAAAGTATAGGAGTATGTACTTTTCCCCTCTACAATTCTATCATTTAAAAGGCATCCTTGTTTTAATAAAATTTGAATAAAACATCATAAATACTTAAACTAAAACAACTTCTTGTTACATATGGTAATAACTAGCATACATTTATTAAATATTAATTTATATAAAATACGCAGAGTTATCATTCTCTAATTTTCTTTTTTGATTGATTTATCTTTGTGATCAAATCTTTGATTTCTCTTTGCCATAAAAAAAAATATTTATTTATTTATTTATTTGTTCTTTTAGTTTATGCAAATATTTAAATTATTTTTATTATTTATTTATTTATTTGTTCTTTTAGTTTATGCAAATATTTAAATTATTTTTATTATTTATTTATTTATTTGTTCTTTTTGTTTCATCAAATCTCTTTGATTTGATTTTTTTGTTTCATCAAATCTCTTTTATTTTTATTTTTTTTGTTACTCTTCCACTACTATAGTTGCACATGACTTTCACCTACTTGTCATTTTGAATGCAGCATCAAAAACTTTACACAATTTTTTGTATGCCATAATCACACCATTAACTATTTAGCTTTCACATTAATGTAGAATAGATATATTTACTTTAAGAGAGTTGACTACCACGTAATTTTAATTGAATATAGACTTAGACTAATCATAAAGATATTTTGTCTCTTCTATTATTAAAATAAAAAGAAATTGAAATTGAAATAAATCTTAATATATAATTTTTTTTAAATAATAATTACAATTTATAATAAATATAAATAGTGTTGTAATGATTTTAAACTTTATATTTTAACATAATTCTCGTTGAAGAATTTGATTATAGACATAATAAATACTTTTCTATTTATAATTCCATTAATTATTTATTTTTAATAAAAATAATTCTATATTTTCATATTAATAAAAACATTAAAATGACACCACACCTTAAAAATCTAGACTGTAATAAAAGAACCACCAAAAAATAATCATACCATTAATTATTTAGCTTTCACATTAATGTGGAATAGATATATCTACTTTAAGAGAGTTGGCTACCAGTTAATTTTAATTGAATATAGACTTAGACTGATCATAAGGACGTTTTGTCTCTAAGAAAGTTCTATTATTAAAATAAAAAGAAATTGAAAAAATAAAACATTTGACTTGACTGCATGGGTGTAGGACCTTATTAACATTGACCTCGGCACTCCTCCTTGGCCTTGGCCTACCCTCACCCAAAAACATAATATATATTTGCTAGAAATTAGCCTTAGATGGTACTAGTCTCATTTTCACACTTAAACGTAAAGCAATAAAATATAAAAAATAAAAATTGATGATCGATGTTAATTAATTAATAAATAATTATTATTATTTTTTAAAATAAACATTGTTTTCTAATTATAAAATAATATAAGAATGATTGTTTATTATTTACAATGAATCAATGGTTTTTTTAATAGACTATTATAGATTTATTAAATAATAAAACTAATATTTTGTAATCTAATTTTTTTTTTTTTAATGTGACAGGAGTGTCCCCACGACTCACCCCAGCGACCCAATAACCCATACCTTAGATACTCCAATATTAAAATTATTAGTATGCCTAATGCACACCCTTTCAATAAAAGAAATGTAGTGTGATCGCTATGTTAGAAAGAAGACAGCATGTATTAGGCTAAGTAACATTTAAATGAAATGAAATTATAAATTACTTATACAGATAATTCATTCATTACCTAATGCAGTTCCATTTTGTCGCAGCAGCCAGCAAGAGAATGTCAGTTTGGGTACAGGCAAAAACAAAATGTTCCACAGTTTAAGCTTAGCCACCTGTAAACCCACAAATCCCCACTGGCTGGCATTTGAGAATAATAAAGGACGGTGCCAGCTAATCTAGTACGTCAGATTCAGATATTTCAATGCAGTTGCGTGCATTTATGAGGGGTTAGTGAATTGGCTATGAATGGCTTACCTAGGGTGGGTTACTAAATTATTTGGAAAAACGTGAAATCCATTTAATGATTGAGAGTGTGAAAAGGAAAAGAAAGATAGTTGTTTTATTGTGCGTTTTCTGTTATTTGGAAGTAGCATTGTTCGACGTGGTTCTACAGCTGTTTTGCTGTTGATGTAACCTTGTTTTGTTTTTATTTCAGTTGTTTTATTCTGCGTTTTCAGCAGAGTTGTTTGCTGCTTAGAAGTAACGTTGCAACTATTATACTGTTACTGACGCAGCATTGTATTTGTTTTTATTTTGCTGCTGTTGTTACAGCCATGTTTTGTAACAGTTAAAATTTTGTCAACTTCTTCCAATAAAAAAAAACAAACACTTCACGGGTGCTAGCGGTTTTAAATTAGGTCATCTAATTATCGATTTTACTTTACAAATACACTGACACGTAGTGGTTATATTGCAAATCAATCCCTTTACACTTTATAGTATAGTAGGTACTCTTCTTAGACTCTAATTTACACTTTTGGCTTTTATAAGCGATAGTGTTAATAGGAAGCAGGATAAAGTAAATGAAAACGATCTCTAACCTGTTCCATTTGTAGAAAATTGGGATAATGGAAAAAAAAGTTTACGTAATAGAGAAGAGATTCGAAGATGAAAATCGTGAAGCTTTTTTTGGTTTGTCTTTATTTTAATTATTTTATATGTACTTTTTTTTTAAGTTTTATATATTTTGAGGTGTATGGTTATTTTAAGATTTATATCTATTTTAAATAAGGTAATATATAATGGTGAAATTTTCATATTTATATTATTTTTCATTTCATTATGTGTTTATTTTGAAGAAATGTCTTGATACATGTACATATCAACAAATGGCACAATCTTATATGAAGTTGTGTTCATTTCCCTAGTCTCTATCTATCAATATATACATATGTAGTGCACTTAGCCCTTTATCTTAGCCATATTTGCCAACATTCTCATTCACTCTTTATTTATTATGCCTATCTATATGCCTATCTAGGTCATTCCCAATTTGATCCTACTATATTTTTGTCTTGATGGATTAAAGATAGGTATCGAAGGTATTTTCATCATAACGTTTGAATCATAACTTAGAATTGCAACTTCTTAATGTTTTGAAAGAAGATTGAAGAGATATGAAATGGGTTGCTCTCATAATTTGATTACTTGATTTTGCACTCATAGAAGCAACCCCACATCTACAAATTTGACCTCTAAATTTTTAAAACCCAAATTTAAAATTTGATTCACTCCCACAAATTTCTTCCCACATAGAGCTAACTAAACACATATTTGTACAATTTATTATTTTGTACGTGTATTTGAATGCATTTATTTAAAGACATTTGGGAATTCACATGTTCTCTCTCATTTTAAAGTATTAAAGGAGAAATCAATAGCAACACATTTTGATTTGGTAAAGGACTAACTAATCTACATACATCATTCTAGGGCCCTTCTCTATCATCATTAAATCTTTGTACATATTTGTAGGGGTCGACCTAAGAGATTGTGTCTCCTTGTGATGCAATGAGTCATTCCAAGGTACTTTAAAATGCTACTAATCCTCATATTAGTGAAATTAGTAGAGAAAATGATAGATCTATCAGGTAGCTAGAAGAGCAAATCATTAAGTGCAAATATGAATCCAAACTTGGAGGATTTGTCTATGACCACAAATTTATCCTCTAATAAAGGATGGATCCAATATAAATTTTGGGACACTCTTCTAATAAAGATATTGTATTTCCCAAGAAGACAACTACAAGATTCTAGAATCTTCATCATAGTAATATATTATTTAGTCATAGAGCTAAGGACCACCTTATCTTGCATTTACTTTTCTAATTTAGTGGTTGCAATTATCAAATTTATCAATCCTATCTATATTAGTTAATCTAAACTAATTTATGCATACTTGACTTTATTCACTTAATTACCTTAGGTTAACCCTTAGGAAGGTTTATTTTCCTTTTCAATAGCGTTGATCAATTTGAGTGGCCTTAGTGGTAAATGTTTGTTCTTTAGGGATTAAAAAACACACCTTGCAAATATATAAAAAAAACTACACACAAGCACATTTTACTTAATTTTAGGCCCATTTTGATAGGTTTGTTCCTAATACAATGACTAGTGTACATCAAAATTTTAGGTACCATTGCATATTTGCATATTGTCTTCTATCATTTTCACCAAATTACTAAATTGATAAAAAATGTTTGACCAAGGAGAATAAACATAACCTAACAAGCTCGTAAGAGGTATCTATCAACACCACCCCTCTTCAAACATAGGTTGTAGACATAATTGAAGCACATAGATTCTTGATATCAAAATTAGAAAAAAATAGATCCCTAATTTAGGTTCATATGTATCCATGCATAGGATTCAAAACTATAGTTACAAGCGTTAGTTATATAGTTGTGAAAATAAATTAGAGTGATAGATAGAAAATTTATTGACACTAGCATTCATCTAATGATTTTTAGAGCACTCACAAATTGACCATGAATCATTTGACAATAGTTGTTATAGAAAAAATTCACAAAATTTAAGTACCATTGTTTTATTTTTTTTCAAACATTATTTCAATGAATTTATCAATCCTAACTCATTAACAACTAGGGCTACTTGCTTACTTGTGTTAACTCCATTTATTTACCCTTGTTCATTAAGATTTTTTTTTTTTTTTGTATTAGAGATAAATTATACATATAATTTACTTTAGATAAAAAGAGTCAAGTGTGATAAACAAATAGATTAAATACATTCTATTATAAAATTGGGGGTGATTTAGACATACCTTGAAATCAAACTAATATTAACCTTAATTGATGTAGCACTAAAATATAGACCTAAAAATTGAGGCTTAATATTAACATTTGGATTAGAGAGCTAATATGATTGAAATTTGAGAATCTATGAGCTTTAGACATGTAATCATGTCAAAAATTGATCTAGATGTGGTTCTAATTTCTATGGAAACATCTCTTCAACACTTGCATAAAATGTTTGTTTGATGTATGGCTAAGTAAGGAAAATAGTGCTTGGTGACTCATTGGGAAGCTTCCTAGCAATGGATTCAAACCCAACCAATTTCATTCACACAACTTTCTCCCCCATCCTTGTAGACATAGATGTCACACGCGATCTTCCTGTGGACATCACTTTTAAGTTTGTTGATCGCAGCTGGACGCAACTTTTAGATTATGAAGGCCTACCCTTCCGATGAAGGAAATGTTTTGAAATTGGTCATATGGCCAACTCGTGCTCCATAAACACTAAAAATTCTAAACAACATTCCTGGTGGGTCGACGTTAGGCCTCATCATTACTCAATCAAAGCCCCATCAAAGGTATTGGAGGAAAAATTAGAACCTTCTTAGAAGCTTGGATCCTCCCCAAAATTTGCAGCAGGGAAAGAAAAGGCATATCAAGCTATGAATACTTCTATAGAAGCAAAGCTGCCTCAACAATAGGTCAGGGATAATATAAATGCACCAAAAGCTGATCCTCAGAGAATGGTCCTGAATCCAACTTCTCAAATGGGCAATAGGAGTTCATCTACCTCGGATTGTGAGAGTACACCACAGGATTTTCAAAACATGGATACCACAAAAGTGCAAGAGAAGGAGGTTGGGGAGGAATGGCAAGAAGTACAAAAAGAGAATTCCCAATGCGAATTTGAATCAGATCAAAACTCAATTGCATTCTCACACCAAATCTGATGTTCAAAAAACATCTTAGACTCAATAGATGGATTTTGTACCTCTTTGATGTAATGTTGCATGCAAGCCAAGGCTGGCCATTGATGTAATTTTTATTTTTGAAGCAATAAAGTTTCTCTTATATGTATCAATAAAAAAGTAAGGAAAATAGTGCAACATGTTAAGGAACATTTTTGGGGGTGTGTTGTGATAGGATTGAAGTATGTAAATGAAATAAACCTTAGTCATGTCCTTAGTATTGAGTGATCAATAGTAAAGAGATATATTAGGTGGAAATGAATGCCAACATGAGGGGAAATAATTGATTAACTGCTAATATTATCATTGCATGTTAAAAATTGATGCACATAGATAAGTGATTGTGTTTAATAGTTGTCTTGGTAGTGAACACTTTGAAAACAAATTTCATTTACCAATTTTTTAATATTATTAATGCTTGATGCTAGTAGATGGGGACTAGTGATTGATCCTACAAAAGGAGAAAATTTAATTTATTATTTATATATACTCTTTTAATGTAATTTATGATTGGTTTGATGATGTGAAAATATCCTAAGATAATGTCTTTAAATGCATAACCCTATGTGTAATTTTTTTTTTGGTGCCCGTATTGATAGGTAATAGTCAAATCTCAATATTTTTGGCCTTAGAAAGCAAAAATTCAAATTTTAGAAATAGGGGTTCAAAAATTGTGAGTGTGGTTTAGTCCAAGATGGGAAAACTACTTAGAGATAGGTCATGAATGTTTCAAACTAAGGCATATTACATGTCAAATGTTGTGTCCAAGCTTGAGGTTAGTGAGCACAACAAAAGAGCCAACTTATATGCACATCAAAGACATTGACCCAAAATAGTGAGGTGCTAAGGAGCAACATTGGGAGCATGGTATGTTGGGATTAAAGTAACATTAAATTCCTTAACCCTTAGTCAAGTCCCAAGGATTGAGTTAAAAATAATAAAGAGGGATATCAAGTGGCAATTGATGCCAATGTGAGTGATGATAGTTGATTTTGATGAGATTAATTATATTGAATGTTGCTAAAACTCGATGCACACAACTACATGATTGTGATTAATAACTACCTTGATAGTGCACACTTTAACATGAATGCCATTTTATAATTTTTTACTATTATTGATGTTCAATGCTTGTAGATGGGGATTGATGATTGTGTGTTGCAAAAGTATAAATTCTCTTTATTCTTTTTATACTCTTTTTATGCATTTATTTTAATTAATTTAATGATGTGAAAGTATCCCAAGATTATATCTTTCACCTTAAGTGCATATTTCAAACTTTTTGATGCCCACACAAATAGGTAATGGTCAAATTATGAGATTTTTGGTCTTGGCAAGCAATAATTTAAAATTTAGAAATAGGGGATTGGATCATAGGTTTGGTTCAATATAAAATGGAAAAAATACTAAGAGATAGGTCACAAAGGTTATGAACAAAGACACATTGCATATTAGAGTGTTGGCTTGAAGCTTGAGTTTAGTGAGCACAACAAAAGAGTCCAATTATACATGCTAAAATCATGCATAAAAGACATCAACCAAAAATAGTGTAAAATGAGTAGGAAAAGTATGAGTATGCACTTTTCTCCTCTACAATTCTATCATTTAAAAGACATCTTCATTTCTATTAAATTTGAACACAACATCATAAATACATAAACTACAACATCTTCTTGTTCCACTCCAAAGCTATACATATAAAAGACAATAATTTTAAATCTAATAAAATAAGATATATGTATAATATTATGGCTAATATTTGATATGGTTTTTAATTTTGACACGAGTGAATTTTCAATAATTTATGAATTAAACATATTATTATATTTTAATTTATATTCTAAATAAATATAAATTTAGAGAAACTACTTAAAATATTTGTTAAATAAATAAATATATAATATTTAATTGTAATAAAAGTATATTAAAAATATAAAATATAAATTAAATTAAAATATTTTTTTAATAAAAAAATAATTATTATAATTTTATAATAAATAAAATAATGATGTAACGATTTTAACAAAATCTTACTAGAAAATTTTGAATAAAGATGGAGTAAATACTTTTACATTTATATAGAGATTAATTATTATTATTATTTTAACAATAAATAATATTATACTTTTATATTAATAAAATACAAATATAATATATCATTCAAGTAGAAATAACATCACACCTTAAAAATCTATACTAACATGAAAAAAAACAAAAAAAAATAATAGTCACATTACTAATTATTTAGCTTTCACGATACAATTACAATAAAAGAATTGGCTACCAATTAAAATTTTAATGGAACATAGACTTAGCTTTGTTCTACAAGTTTTATTATTATAAAAACAAAACAAAAAAAACTTTGACTCAGACTTTGTTAACATTGATCTTGAGACTGCTTAACAAAAAAAATTATATGTTTGATAGAAATTAGGTTTAGAAGATGCTAACTCTCATTTTCATATCGTAAACACTAAGTGGATTAATATACAACTATTAAAAAATAAAATAGTTCAACTAATTAATAAATAAGACTTTGTTAACATTGATCTTGACAATGCTTAACAAAACAAATTACATATTTGCTAAAATTTAGGTTTAGAAGATACTAATTCTTCCTAAATACTAAGAAAATTAATATACAACTATTAAAAATAAAAAAAATTGGTGAACAGTTTTAATTAATGAATAATTAATAAAAATTAAAAATTGAAATTGGTGAACAATTTTTTCTAATCTTATAATAACACGAGAATAATTATTTGATTTTATTTCTTCACGTTATATAATTCAATTAAAATAAAAGAGTCCTAGCTCAATAAATATAACAAAAAAAAGCAACTATAAGTCTTCCACTTCCACTTGGCCATCTGTAAACGCGTAAATACATTTGTTTCCTCATTAATTGATATACAGTTGCGTGCATTTAATAAATTTAGCATTAATGGCTAACTATCTGACCGGTGAGTAAATTAATTGGAAAAACCTGAACCCTATTAATGCTGGAGAATGTCAAAAGGTTCACGGGTTCTTCTAGTCAAATGATGATACATCGTCTGTATTATTAATGGTGTTATTCTGCTCCACCCACTCCCTTGTTCCTTTTATATAAATGGTTTTGTTGACAAGTAAGTTTTAACTTTAAATGGCGGGACACATTAATGTGTGTAATTTTTCTCGAATAATATAATTATTAGACATGTAATATTTTTTTATTAGTTGTTTAATTTAAAGAAGTGAAAAAGGAAAAATATATTATTATTTTAAATAGATATCTATTATGTGTTTTGGAAGGTGTTTTTTGTTGAGGTTGCTAATGGCATTCATGCTATGTGACAGGTATTCATGCTATGTGACGGGCGTTTAGGTTTGTGTTGTTCTATTCCTTCACTAGGTTGGTGTGCTCGCGGAGTTTGTGCCTTGTTGGGCTAACATGCTTGTGGGAGTGGACTATTCACTTGTGTTTATGTCGGGGAGGAGGTCCCTTATTTGTGGCCTCCATTCCGGTTTGGGCCAAACTAAAAATCCCCCAATTGATAAAAAAAAATGTAACTTAAATAATGTTTATTATTTTATTATTATAGCGATATTTTATAATTTCCTATATTGATTATTTACTATTGTAAATGAGAATTATAACATCTTAAGGGATTATTATTGATGTTTTCACTTGATTAAAATGCTTCTAGAAATTAAATTGTGTAAATGAGAATGATAAATTAAATTTAGTTCTAAAATTGTGGATGATTAGGATGAATGCATTGAATGCCTTTAACTACACGAACATATCAACATTTAACATGACTATCTATTTAAATCTCCCACCAACATGACCATTCATTTGAAACATCATGTCCAATTTCAATGAATATCGTCAAATGTTTGTAGAAACAAATTAAATGTCAACTTTACTCATTTTCAATAACTCCATTTAGACTATCTTTAAAATCAATATTATTAAATTAAATCTATGTACCATATCATGTAGATTATTAGTCCATATCTTTTGCAGGAATTCAAGAACAGGAGGAGATTAGACCTCATGAACTCTTACCTACAATAAGATGCTTTAACCAATCAAGTCAGGCCCCCTACCCCTTAGAAATATCAAATTTTATTTATTTATTTAAAAATTATTTTATTTTACTAATTATTCAAAAATTTAATAAGAACATATTTTATTTTATTTACACTATTTAAACTATCTTATATAAAATTATTTTATTTTATTTACTTAAAAATTATTTATTTTAGTTACATTGTTTATTTTCCTTTATCTCAATTTTATATTTAAATTAAAAATTATTTTGTTTAAAGACTTATTTTATTTAAATACTTGGATTCAATAGTTCAATAATTTTTTAATTTACTTTTATTTAATGACTTAATATATAAAACAAAACTTATATTCAATAAATTGTAATTTTTTTAATTTATTTTTATAGGTAAGTACTGCCAAGGGGGTAGCTCCCATAATATAGAGTCCCAAAAACAAAAATTTTAAGTGCATGCCCTTGCCACAAGGGGGTGCCATACAATAATAACATTATAATGAATAACCATCCTACTAAACTAGCACAAAATGTAGACATAAGACTACAGAGCCAACACACACCAAAAGATGGGTGTACACTAAACTTCTGATTTTTCCCCAAATTTTGTTGAGATCGATACCATTGAGTGTTTGAACCTTGAGGGAGGCGATTTCTTCCTCTTTACCTCTATCCAATCTTGCTCGGTCTGGTAGGAAGTATTCTAATTGTTACAATTTTCCTTCTTTGACAATCCTACAAGATTTAAATCTGTTTGAACCACTGAAGACATAGGGGGCATTGAATCTGATTTCAATGGAGATATTGATTCTAGTTTCTTCGTTGTATTTTGAGTAGTGCCAACAGCCCCAAAGAAAACGCCTGGCAAGCACCTAAGAACTGGAGTTTACGGAGCCGTCAGTGGGACAGGAGCACGAATTAGGATTCACTTTTTGTGGAGTTTTGGAAGAAGGCATGTCATCCCTAACATCAGGAGCAACAACATAGTGGTTGGAATCAACCCCAACCCACCAAGAGGGTTGGAAGGAGATGCCAAAACCCCGTCCAACAACATGTTTTTGATTGCACATGGAGGTTCCATGAGTAGTAGATAATCATTTTCTACATCTAAAAGCAATCTTTTTGTAATCTACAAGTTGTCTCCACCATGTGTTCCTGACCAACAGAGAGATTTCAACCAGCAAGCCTTTGGATAAATCAAATTCCACACACAACTGGGCACAAGTAGAGTTTTCATAATTGATAGTTTCTTTTGAAATGCAGTGATACTTGCCCAATCCATTGGCAATAGCCTTCAGACACTCGATTTCCTAGAATTGCAGAGGGAGGTAGGGAAATCTTACCCAAAGAAATGCAGAAGTAAATGTAGCAGTTTGTGGATTGAAGGAAGGAAACCATGGCTTAATGCATAAAAAATCTCCTTGATAAAACCAGGGACTAGTGTTGAGAATCAATTCTTTATCATCCAAAGATTCAAAATCTAATATGAAAAATCCCCTTATGCAAGGATAGATGTTGATTTCATCCTCCATGAATTTTCCAACTTTTACTAATCCAGGCGTGGAGGTCGCATGATTTTGGCCAAATTTTCGTGAATCTGCATATTAGGGCATGTTCCTTTAGATAATTCTCTTTATCGTAGGCAGTGTTGTCCAGACGGATTTCTGGAATTGATTCTGAATGGCGAATGGAGAATGAGGGATTATGAAGAGTGCAAGGGCAAGGAGGAGAACCATCATGGGGAGAGCCCCAAGCCATTGCATTAGAATCAGGAGGCAATCTTCCCCTCGGCTCAACAAGGGTGTCCACACCAAGAGCAGATTTGAAACTGAGCCAAGATCCCACGTGCAATGCCACATATTTGTGTGAAGATCGAGCCTCACAACCTTGTGCCACCCCATGCCCAGGCGACCGAGCCCTAGCAGTCTTCAAATTTGCCTCCATGGTAAACGTCGAGTGGAAAGGGTTTTCCATGTGCTCAAATACCTTCGCGCCAGAGGAGTCGCAAAAAATGATGCAAAATTTTGGAGCAATAAATTGTAAAATTTATAATGATTATATTATATATTGAATATATTGAAAGTGGAGCTACTTAATAATGATAAAAGGAATGAGATTTAAAAGAGTTTATTTCAAAGAACTAAGAATGATGACAACATACAAGCGAGTGATATGTCCAAAATTTCTAGAAACTGCAGTATAACCAACAATGCTAAAACTTGTGAGTAAAGGATAGATAACTAGCAATGCTAATGCTCTATCTATGCTCCTAATTACCATAAAAAAAGATTAGAGCTTTGGGATTGGATGGCTAAAAATCTTCCTATTATTGATTAGGTGTTGAGAGGGGACTTTAATATGGTGGAACATCATGAAGATCATAGTTGGTTTAATTATCACAAACTTTGCAATGAAGAATTTGAAAGATGGATTTTTTGTCACAACTTCATTGGAGCGATTGACCCCATCTATAATAATTTTTCAAGTCATGCAAACAACTAGTTTATTTGGTCTAATTGCAGATTTGGTAATGATAGAAAAATGAGCAGACTGGATAAATTTTATGTGTCTTGTAATCTTCATTTGGAGACCCATGTTTCAAGGCTTATTGTGCTGGTTGATTACTCTACTACCTTATCTGATCATTTTCCTATTATTTGTTCCATTTCCTCTTCTCAATAGACAAGTTTTTCTCCCCAACTCCCTTATAAACTTAATACTTCCCACTTGAAGAACCCAGAAGGTGTTGTTGCTTTAACAAGTATTTGGAACTCTATTCCTAAACCTCAAGAAGGGGGTTCTTGGATTGAGTGGTGGTGTCTTGCCTTGAATCAATGTGTTAGTTTTCTTCAATCTTTTGGTCATAGAATGGCATGGAAACAAAAACGTAGAGAAAAATCATTGCAAGGAAAGATTGAGTATGTTAGATAATAGCTAAATGTGGATCCTAATAACGAAAAGATTCAAAATTCTATTGTTGTCGTTGAAACTCACTATGGAAACTTGACAATTATAAGGGCCTAGGTGCTAAAATAAGAGCAAGGCTCCATTGAATCAAGGTAATAGAGTGTCTAAATTCTTCTTTAAATACCCCAATTATAAACATAGACAAGAAAGAACCTGTGCCATATCAGATGAGAATGGATTACACACTGATCTTGATGAAATTACTATGGCTTTTCATAAATTTTACGAAAATCTATTTAAAGAAGAAAAGAATTAGGCATATATGCTATCTAGAGGAAGAATCTAATACACTATAACAACATCAGCTTAAAATCAAAATATTGAAACAAATAAGATAAAACATATTATGTAATTACATAAATCTCCCAATGAAAGTAATAACAAGTTATACATGACATCATGACCAATATCATTGCTAAAACACTACTTAAAAGTGAACTAAGATTCTCATGCACCATAAACAACTGCTATAGATGAAAATGAATAACTATATCAGTTACTCTCAATAACCATGTCTCACTGCAATAAGCATACCAATGTAATAATGATGGAGAATATGGCCTACCAAATAGAATCCACATCAAACAATTTTACAAGATCTACAAATTTGTAACATCTCAAAGGAGAAATACATAATCAGTGCTCCAATCTCAAATAACTAAAAAATAGACTCAACCTCACATTAGTTACATATAGAATAGAGATACTTGTAGGTATAACATGTGGATTTCCAAGACTCAAACACAAGGATCAATGCTAGGTTTGATTTTCCAATCAAGCCCACATAAGAGTAACCATGGATCAATAAGAATCCTCTAAGCAATCATGCACACCTATAAATATCTTCATATAGAACACCTTGAATAGAGTCTCATCAGATATCTACATACCACATATTTTAGTTAACACGTAAAACTATCTCTATAAATCTAAAATCCATTTAAGCATCCAAAAATTTACATCAAACATGTCATTTGAATAATGGAATAAGCATATATCTACAAACCCACATCTGAAATCAAGAGTAAATTATAACCCAATAGGAAAAATCAAATTATCTAGGAGCTTATAACATATGAAACATACTATATCAACAAGCCACAAAGAGTTTAGTGGCTTATCTTCTAGTACTTTCATATAACCAAGGGATAAAACCATGGAGCCAATACAAGCACTCCATTCTATAGTCCAAATCGAGGGTGTTTCTCCATGTGACCAGGATGTCACTACCCATCCAACATGAAAACCTTCTCACTGCATATTACCACAAGGTAAATAAATAAAACCACCAAACAATCTAGGATACACACATATCATCAAACAAGAGCTCCAAGTTACCAAAACATAACTAATTCCATAAAGATCCATAATCATGAGCTTTCAATGCCCAATATATATCACATTGACAATATCCATGAATTCCAATCTCACATATCTGTAAAACAAAGTTAACTAGAAGAACATTCATTGAAGCCCCATAAGCTTTCCAACAACCTCCAATTCCTTCTAAGAAATTCCCACAATATTTCTAGCTAAGAAATAAAGAAGAAGGAATACCCAAAACCTAGTTCACCTTAAGCTCTGATACTAAATGATGAGAAATAAACAGGATCTAATAAAATTTGTTGGGAAATTCAATATCTATCCAAATATAACTTCAATGAATGATATCCAAGGATTAGATTACAAGAATTACCATGATTAGATCCATCTTCTTTATGATGCTAAAAATTAACCAACCTAACATGATTATAAACACTACATTATGTGAACTTATAATAGAAATATATAAGGAATAACATCACCATAATATAACAACAATGAGACACAAATCAACAACACATCTTAGGATCACATAACATGGGATTTATGAGGAGAAACCCTTGCGGGAAAAAAACTCCACCAAGAAGAGAGGGAAATTATGCATTATTTCAAATAAATGAGATTGCAATACATTCACTTCCATTCTCCTCTTTGCCTCCACCATGGAAGCACCTGTGCACCCGTGAATAACCTCTTTATGCCTCAACTTATCCATGTTCCTACAATGAAATTCTATATATACTTGATAGAAAAATACTTGGTGATAATGAAAGGTGAAGGATTCTATTTATAGATTCATGGTGTGGAGAATGGAGGGCTAAGATTTTTCCAAAATATTAAGGGTTTAGACTAGAATATGTATCTCAAGCAAGAAGAAGTAGACAAGTGTTATGAAGGGTTAAATGAGAAGAATGATTGTTGAATAAATATTGGACAAAGAAATGAGAGATTGTGGTGGGATTATCAAAAGATGAAATATTTGTCTTTTCTTCCTACTCTAATGGAGGTGGGAATTAAAAAATACAATTTATTCAAAGAGGGGAGGTGGCCGCATGCATAGTTTTCTTTAGTGGATTGATGAAGATCAGGTGGGAGATTATTGGAGGAATGTGGAAGCTTGCACATGTGAAGAGGAAGGACACACAACACATGATGACAAGTTTAGGAGATGGAGGAATATTAAATTGGACAACATGATAATGATAAATTATAAAGGGATAACTAATTACTTAATCATGAAAAATATAAATAGTTCGGATTAGAGAAATTATGGGGTCAATACTATGGTTGATTTAATAAATTAATTAGCCTTAGAAGAAAGGGTAATATAATTAATTAAATAAATTTAATTAACTATGAAGCAATGAATGATATAATTAATTAATTATATAATTAAATAATAAAAATTATTTAATTAATTACAAGAATATAGTAAGGCAGTGGATTGGGGAAAATAATTAATTAATTAATTTATTATTAAATGGCAAGTTAATTTTAGCATGTCTACAAAAATAATAATAATTTTTTGTGTAGTTCTTAAGCGGTGCTACTATAGAGGCGGTGATATTGCTCCAAATCACCACCAACAACAGAGCCATTAAGTGGGGCTATTGAACTTCCAACTTGTGAATAAAGAATATTGACAAATTGAGGTTTTATGCAAGGTAGTTTCAGACCAATAAAGGATAGTTTCTAGTTAATAAAATGAGATTTTTTTGACTTCCAAGTGGTTTTAAGAAAAATAAAGGATGTTTTCAAAATATTCCAGCTAAGAAGAAATTTTTGATAGAATCTTAGAATATTCCCTCATGACATCATGATGACATCAGTAGGGCACTTTAATTTTTTTGTCACCCTCACCATTCCAAGATATAATTTTGAAATTAAACTTTGAAGAGTTGTAACTTGAGCATTCTAACTCGTTTTTTAGTGTGATTTTTTTATTTGGGGTAGAACTTCATGTTCTTTGTAGCATCTTAGTATAATTAGTTGTCTAATTTGATACGCCATTTTTTTTTATAAATTATGTATTCTTCTAGATTTTACTACACTGTTCTCAATTTGAGACCTTTTGGGAGCCATAACTTGTGCAAACAAACTCTTTTTTAGGTGTCATATTTTAGAGTTCATATTTTTCTATGTACTACACACCAACACTCTCAAATAGATCTCATATTGTACTTGAATTGTAGTTTTAGTGTTTTGGCTATTTTGGGCCATGTAAGAACATGCAACTCTATTTTTTACATTATAAATAATACTAATTACATAGTGCCAACATTATAATCTTTGGGAGGGTCATTTCATAAACTAGTGAAAAAGGAAGTTTTCTTGGGTACTTGATTTTCACACTTCTTTTTTTGCACAATAATCTAATTTTTGTACTAATGGATAAATTGATATTTCCTATCCTAACACCTTATAAATATTTTCAATGGAAATCTAAAATGATAATCTATCTAAAAAAGAAAGGGAACTACACAAATTTATGATGGGATTTGAAACAAAACTAATAATGGATGTAGAAAAGACAAAATGGTTCAATAAATGTGACAAAGCCTTTCATACTTTATGTCTGTTAGTGTCTCTTGACTTTTCAACATTGAATATACCACTACACCAAATAGAGTGTGGACCACATTAGAAAACCTCTTTGTTGAGTAGGATGATTTAATGGGTATTTAGTTGGAGAATGAACTCATAAAGTTAAGTGATATATATTTTGAAATTAATCTAGGAATTCTTCACAAAATTGAAAGCCATAAACAAATATTACAATTGAAATAGTGTGGAATTAAGAAATATGATAAAAAATTGATCTTAAGTATTATTTCTAAGATTTGTCTTAATTATTCTATATTTGTTTCTACATTCTATATTACAAAATGTGCCTTAGGTTCCATCTACAAAATACCTTCTTTAAATGAATTTGTTGTAGAACTCATTAGGGAGCAAGATAAAATTATCCAAGCGGGTACAATCAAACCCTCAAAATCACATGCCTTGGCTATAAATTAGGGGAAAAAATAACACAAAGGGTCTAGAAAATAGGATAAGAAATAAAATAACTAGGGAGAGAAGAAGAAAGATGAGAAACCTACTGCTCCAAATGCAACTAATTATATCTCTTCATCAAAATGTGAAAACCCTATGAAGGATAAGATCAAGTTTTCCTATTGTAAAAGTTTTGGCCATGATGAACACAAGTGTTTAAAGAAACAAATTGATCAACTAATGCATTTTCTTGAAAATAATAATATTAAGGTGCTTGAATCAATCAAAACAAAGTTCATTTGAAGGGTCTTCTAAGGACATTGATAAAATAAAGGGAAAACAAATGAAAAGGCCCTAGTTATTATTACTCCACAACTCGATATATGGATCATTGAGTCAGGTTCTTCACACCATATGGCTTCATCACGGGATGATTTTACCTTCTTAGAGCCATTTTTTATGCATACCATACTAATGGGTGATGAAAAGCCTATAGAAATGCATGAGAGAGGGTTTGTTGACATGAGTGAATGAACATTTTAGGTTTTTCTTTTTGTTCCATCTTTGTCAACTAATCTCCTATAAAAATCACTCACACGGGCTTTGGAAAATGGGTTGAGTTCACAACAGATACAATGTTATTTAGTGAAATGCACAATGGGTCTATAATTGTCATGGGAAAAGCATATCATCAGTTTGAATTTTAACATTTTTCTTATTTTTTTCTTGAATTTCCTTTGAAAATATTACTCACTCACTCAAATGAGGTGATTTTTTTGTGGCATCAATATTTTGGTCACTTGAACTACCATTAATTGCAACAACTCATTCAACAAGAAATGGTTTTGGGGTTTCCTTCTATTTGATTTTTTGATGGAGTTTTCTAGGGATGCATTCTTGGTAAGAATCTTGAGGAAATTTTTGATAAAGGCAAAGCATGGAGGGCCACACATCTACTAAAGTTAGTACATAGTGACTTGGTAGGACCATTTCCACATCCATATTTCAACAAATCTCGATATACATCTTGACATTTATTGATGGTATTTTTAGATACACATAGTTTATTTTCTCAAAAAAATCATGAGGTCTTTGAGTCTTTAGTATTCAAGGATTTTGTAGAGAAATAATCAGAGAAGTTCATTGATAATGGGGGTGAATATTTTGACCATCAGTTTGAATAATTTTATGATTTGGAAGGTATTGAAATGAAAAACATAGTTCTATATAGTCCTTATCCAAATGTTATCACAAAATGAAAGAATAGGTCCTTTAAGGAGCTAGAATTTTTTATGAGACACTCCAAATATTTGACACCTTAGTACTAGGAAAAGGTCATCAACTGCATGTGTTACATATGGAATTGAGTTCTTCATGAAGTTGTGAAAGGGGTAACTCCTTTTAAATCTTGGATTGGTTAGAAACCTACAATTAAGCACTTTTTAGTGTTTAGTTCCATTGCATGGGCCTAAATTCTAGTAGAGAAATACAAGGTTGTGAATACACAGAGCAATCCTTGCATATTTTTTTGATACTCAAATGATGTCAAATACTACACGCTTCTCTATCTCACCACTCATGAGTTTTTAATAGAGAGGAGTTATCATTCTAAGGAGAGCCCTTCTAGTTCTTCTCTACCACTTCTCCATCCACCATCATATTGGAGACATTGCATCATGATGATATTTCTTTAGAGGATCTTATTCCTCCTAATCTTGATGAGGAGTCTTCTTCATCCACTTCACATGGGAATAGTGATGATAATGATTCACATTCATCTCATACTCATCATTAATATGTTGATTATTATCCTCTAGATTCTCTAGTTTCAATGCCTCTTTAGACTCGTCAAAGATTGGAGTTAGTAGGTGATTAGGTTGGCGATCCTTCAAATTCTAGAAGAATGAGGTCATAATTTTGGAAAGCTCTACATCTCATCATTTCTTTAGTTACGATCCATAATCATTTTTGGAAACTTCTAGTATCCCTAATTGGGATGCTATAATACGGGAAGGGTTCAATTCCTTTGAGAGAAACCATACATGAGATCTAGTTCCCCTTCCTAAGGGAATACAAATTGTTCAATACATTTAGATCTATTGGAAAAAAATAGTAGATGGGTCAATTAACAAGCATAGGGCTTGATTGGTTGTAAAAGGATTCTCCTAGGTTCTTAGGATTGAATACTCTGAGACTTTTGTGCTAGTTTCCAAAATGAATTCCATCTAACTTGTCCTTGGTATAGCTACAACCCATCGTTGGGAAGTTCATAAAATAAATGTGAAAAGTGTTTTTCTTCATAGTGATCTTTAGGAGGAAATATACATGGTGTAGGGCCATAAGAGTTTGCATAGGATCCTTCACTAGTTTTTCATCTTCAAAAGTCTCTCTAAGGCGTAAAATAGGCCTCTTGGGTTTGTAAGCCAAGATGAAATCCTTCCTTCTTAAAATTAGGTTCACTCAATGCCATCCTAATCTAAATGTATGTGTTTTGTAGTAGGATGACACTCACATTTTTGGTTCTCTATGTTGATGAATTATTAACCACAAGGAGTCATTCATCCACCATAAGGCAGTGAATAATGATTAACACATGATAGATTCCTAAATTTCTAGACTTAAGCCTTTTACATTATTTTTTGGGTATTAAGATGATGTAGTTATCTTCAATAATATTTGTTGCACAACCAAAGTATGCTCTTGATTCACTCTCCTAATTTTTCATGGCTAACTAGAAGTGTGCATTGGTCCTCCATTTTTGTCAAGGGTAAAAATTGAGGCTAAGTTCTCTTTACCCTTAGTTGATGAAACTTTATATTGACAAATTTTTGGGAATCTCATCTAATTGACTCATACGAGACTTGAAATTTCATATTTTGGGGCCATAGTATCTAAATTCATGGAGTCACATGAGTTGCATTGGAAAGAAGCTATGAAAATAATCCACCACATTTAGGGTACTCGTAGTTATGGGGTTCAATATGCAACATGTGTGGATATTGACTTGGTGGGACACATAAATTTATATTAGGTGGGTGATTATTAGGATCACAAGTCTACTTTAGGGTATTTCTTCTCACTTGGTTTTGATCTAGTTTATTGGTCAAGAAAGAAGCAGTCTACAATTTATCTTTCATCTATAGAGGTTGAGTATCAAGGGGTAGTTAATGCCACCACTAAGGATATTTGGCTTTAGAAGATTCTCACCAAGTTTGAAATTCTTTTAAAAAAATCCTACAATCGAATTTTCTAATAATTAGTGTGTGATACAAATCTCAAGGAATCTTGTCCGTCACCAATGGACAAAAAATATGAGATCCATATGTACTAGACATTTGAGAGTTGATTAAGGAAAACATCATTGATCTTAAATATTATTTAACATTGGAGAAAAATACACACATGTTCACCAAACCCTTCACTGAAAGCAAGTTCCTTCATCTACAAGCTTTGCTAAGGGTGTGACAAGTGTCTACTTTAGGAGGGGCTTCTTAGTCCATTTTTTTATCTCTCTATTTTGGAGGGGCTATTCCTCTTAGGGGGATTATTCTTTTTGGGAGGATTTCTTTGTACATGAGTACCTCATTAGGATTTTTTTGGTACTCATATTTTCACCCATCTAAGCTACACTTAAGGGGGGTGTTAGTGTGGGATTTTCATTTTCCTTATGTTAGGGGATATTTTTGTTAAGTCGAAAAGAAATCTAAGATCCAATAAGTGAATTAACCTAGATTTATCTTTTCCTTTTGGACTTAACATTAGAACACAAACCAACTAGGGTTTGATGATAGGCTAGCTACCTCAAAGGAGATCCATTATGCTAGTGTTTGGTTCCTTTATTGAAAATAGGGTAGATTTTAGGTGTGATTTAATTAGCCTAATTGATGTACAACCTAGATTTGAAAATATAAGTGATTGCATAGACGAAAATAAAAAATTACATAAATAGACATAAATCTGAGATGTATAGATAGAGAGGAACCTGTAGATGAGGAATCTGATTTAAGCTTGAAATGGAGGGACAAGGGCATTGGGGTGCCCTAGTCTATGTGTTTTGAGGTCTTTGGATGCTAAATCACTCATGTACAACCTTCTCTCTATTCTCTTGTAACCTATACTTGATGATAATTATGGATTTGACCTACACACATGAAAAAGAGGGGAAAGGTTTGTTGTATAGGGGATTTCCTAAGTCAAACCCCATTTTTGGTTTCTCCACCTCCATAGCAACAAATGATGATTGTGTAAATTGCGCACCCTAGATAGGGAAGAGGCAAGGTAAACAATAAATGATGTTAATACATGAGTGATAATTGATAATGTTACCTTAGGCATGAAACCCTTGTTAAAGTGATGTCAAACCATAAGTTGTTGCAAAGAGGTGATGATGAATTATTGAATTTCCTTGAAGACCTTCAAGAGTTTAGTCCACATAACATAATAGATTGTTGTAGCTAGCATGTAGAGAAGAGATTATATTTATCTTCATAATTTGCACACAATAATTGATCATAGTTCACAATAATTGATCATAATTCCTAATTGATATTTTTGGATATATGCTGACCTAAGATCATTTTTAAATCTCCAAAGTCCGACACTCGAAGTTGTAACTTTTAAAAAGAACATCTCTGGACTAGGGTGCCCAACACATGTGCCTAAGGCTTTTGGCTCAAAATTCTAGGGATGTTGAGGGATTAAATGTAGTTTCTAATCTAGTTCCAAAATGGATAAATTATTAATATAATTGAAATTATAAATGAAAAATAGGGAGTCAACATAGTGTGAAATTGTTAGGGGTAATAATTTACGACACTACAATTTTTTTTCCCACATATTATTAATATTTATTAAGTTATTTAGACTTGATTATTATGAGCACATGGCATAATCCATCAATTACATGTGTTATTATCTCCCAAACATGGGTAGTTGAGTCTCACACCCTCTTTTGTATTTATATGTCACCTCTCGTAACCATTAATTTATCTTTATTTGAGTAAGTGCAACCATGTGATTTGACATTTACCAAGTAGGTAAAACTCCTACCTATTTTGGGTAGTTGGAGTTATTACACCTCTTGGATGTATATGCCCCTATTTTTTCTATATATACAACACTCACCTCTCTTCTATATAAGTTAGAAAGATTAATGTGAGAATTTATTGTACTCTTTTTATTTTTTCTCTTGAGTTCTCACTTTTTAGGATTCTCTCTCCATTTTTCTATTTTGATCTTCAATCATCTATTGATGGGAGTGCATGTGATCTACAACCAAAATTATATCTTAGCTATGATTATCGCTTCTTGTAAAATCTAACACTAAGTTATCTCATAGTATACAAAATAATTATAAGGAACCTTAGGGAAATAATTTTTCATCTCAAAACTTTATTTCCTTTCAAGAGAGGTGAGATTCTTCGATATTTTACTTGAGTTGGTGAATATGTCAAAATTCCCATCAATAGGTGGTTATATCTTCACCTATGGATTATGGAAGAGAACACAAGGATACATTTGGAATAACTCATCATATAGTAGGTGATCTAGCTGGCATAAATGGACTTCTAGTGTTCCATGTAGGAGATAATATTAGTGGTTTTTGTTGGGTAACCATGATAGGATTGATCATTAGGCTCATTTTTTTAAATATATTGTAGTTCATGGTATTATTCTTGGGATAAATATAAGGGGATACACTAGAATTTATGTGGGGTTGGCTCTTTTTATAGATCTTGTTGTAGTTCTAGGGGTCATAGGAATTTCAGATTGGTTCAAATAGAGTTACAAGGTGATAAAATGATTTAGTGACAAATAATCCACCTAAACTTGGCTAATTATGAGTTTGAGTTCGAATCGGCATGCCAACAACTATTTATTTATCTATATACATATTTTTCACATAAAATATTTCATGTAGGACCAAGAACATGGAAATCCTTGCAAGCATGGTATGATCATGCAAGTTAGTCTCTAGGATTAAAGATTTTATCCTTATCTATCCTAAGATAATTCTAAAGTTGTGAAGGGTAGAAAAGGGAAAGGGATTATAGAAAGTAAATATCCCAAATATAGGCTTATGTAAAACATATGTATTCTCATAATATAAATATATATCTTCTCATAGTCAAAGAAGAGATTTGCAACTCATGATACAATAAGTGAACTAATAGTTAGCGCACAAATATTATTATTTTAAAAATATTGGCTTCTTATATAAATTCTATGAGATAGATTAACCACTAAATACAACACATACAATTAAATTTGGAAACATGCATAGAGATCCCACTATATAACTAAGAGAAGAGTGTGACTAAGTCCATATATTCTGATGAAAAGCTTATATGTATCAAGAAAAATATAAACTTATCATGAGGCATGTAATTTGATATTTATATGTAAAATTCCCAACCCATAGTGATTGTTTCCCCAAAGATAAGAAATTCAAATTTCAAATTGGTAGAGATGAGATGAAAGTTATATGAAATTGGTGCCTTGAAATTCCTTATTGATGGTTAGAATTTATTATAGGTTCCATGGCATGTGATCAATGGACTTTATCATGTATAGTACTAGAAAACATAGCTCTAGATGGGTGAATTTTCCTATTGTACATCAAGCATAAGATAGTTCAGTTAGTTAGTCATGGATGTGGGATTAGTATATGTAAGGAATTTTTGAATTTGAGATGTGATAGATCCCCACCCATATTATTCTAGAGTTAAAGGATAGCATATGAATGTAAAAATTGTGCTACCATTGAGTATTGGTTGTACAATTTATGGGCCATTAGATGAAGTTAGTGGTGGTATATTAGATGGATCACATTATCTTGGAGTAGGGATAACTTTAATAACCCCACCCCCCCCACCTCAGTGAAGGTGTAAAATCCTAGAGAATCTTGTATACTTCCCAATAAAAATATTAATTTTATTGGCAATTTTTTTTTTGTTTCAGGGAAAAAAATAATCTCAATTGGCGAATCTTTTCTAATTGCTAGAAGTCTGTGGAAAATCTTGGCGACTTTTTGATAATACAAAGGACGGGGTGCTTTTTATGAAACAAAGACTTTGATGTTAAAAACCATTGGGGATTGGCCGATCGGGTGTCCCATATGCTACATGACCTAAACTAAGTTGTAAATGTTTATAGTCAATGTTATTATGTGGGGATATTGTAGATACTCACAGTCAATGGTAGTATAGATCATATAAGGGGTTTTTATCAATTTTGATTGCAACAAGTAAACATGATAGCAATATTGGTTGTCAAGAACCATTGTAAAGCTTATTTTGTAAATTTTCTTATATATTAATATATATATCGGCTTTTAGCCTTTCGCCAAAAAAAAAAAACTTTTCTTCAAACCAAAAAAATATTTTCATTAGTGAACTAAACCTATTTTCAAATGAATAATTTTTTTTTGGCAAATTAAACATTTAATCTCAAACTAATAAAAAAATTTAGTGGTGAAATAAACTGGTATGCCAATAAAAAATCATAGCATGGTTGGCGAAAATATCAAATTTCGGGACAAATTTTCCTCACATTCAAATTCCTTCATAAAGTGTCCAGAATGGGGACAAGTGTCAACATATTTATTATGTATGAAGTAAGATGTCAGTGTAAAATAATATAACCCATGAATGCTCGATGAATATTCGATGGACGACTATAGTTGCATTCCAGAAGAAAATCTCTAAAGCACTAGACTTGTGAATTGAAACCTCCAGAATAACACTAGAACTGTTAGATTTCTAGAAATCAATGGTTGACATTTTATTACTTATTAAACCACTTAAAGTCATGACAACCAAAATAATATTTTATCGTTGAATAACTACCAGTAGTTGAAGGTCGCTTAAGTTATGACTTAAGCCTTTGGAGTCATCATGGTGACCGACTCCTTGACCTAGGTGAATGATGGGTTTGAGAAATGAACGGTCAAGATAGGGTGACATGGGTCAACCTTGACCACTCCCCGCCGACCCGTGGGGGACCCACCTACATTTCCCATCCCTCAATAGGGAGACGGGGAAGTGCCATGTGGAATGATAAAAACCGTCGAAGGAACTATAACAAGGTGCAAAATATTAAGGAACTAGTGTTAAAGCCTGCATTACTAAAGGATCCTTTTAAGCACATGTTTTTAAGGTAAGCAAGACATCTTAATCTGGGCCATCCATCTGGTTTGAGGGTTATGCACAGGTGAATGGTCTTTAGGTAAAGAGCACACAAATGTGAAGTGTTAGATTTAATCTGGGCTGCTCCTCACCTCCTCATTGTTGAAAGTTGCACACAGGTTAAACCCAACGAGGAAGCGAGAAGGCCAAAACGTGGATTTTCTCATGGGTAACTTGGAATAATATTGTCACAATATTTTCAAAATAATATTGTCACATCAATGATTAAGGATTCAAGTGATAAATTAAATTTTAATTGTCACATCAATGATATTGGCGAATTAAATGTTAAGTGTGAATATTTGATGTCATTGTCTTCATTCTAACTTCTATATATACTTCACCAACTTGATGTTCTTCAGATCATTTATAATATATTTGGCTTTGATTTCTTTCTTCTCTATTCTCATTTTAACTATGATATTATGGAGTCTTCATGGCGTGTCATGCTACCCAAATTTTTTTTGGGAGAAAAGAAGGGATGATGCATATGACAGATGAAAGTTGGGTATGGTTTTTACAATTCCTTGTGTGTAAGTTGAGGATGCTATAAGAATAATTATGGGTAGGGAATGACTTCAGAACAACCCCCATGCTCTATATTCTAAGGTAGCTTCTAATTTCTTTTCCAATCGCATGGACATTTTTCTCGATAAATATTTGGTGAATACAATGGAAATACGTTATTTGTAGCCTTTCATTTACTCTATTTCTTTGTTGGAGTTGGCACTGGAACATTACAATTTTGAAAGTGGGTTAGTGCCTGTTGGTGGAATCTTCTAGAAAGTGGAATTGCATGCTTCTACAGCCTAGGCTCTTGCCCTGGGTAATATGAGATGGGGTCTGCTATGTGTACAAAAAATGAATCATTAAAGAGTTTGGAGTTTTGGAGGAAGGTTTTGGGTGATTCGATTTTCTTCTCTATTGTTACTTTGTTAAATTCAATTCACCTTCTACTCAAACACCCGGTTGATGGCCTCAGCTAATGTTACAAATTTTTTTAGTAATGAATTGTGTGACATGTCACATGCCTATATTTTATTGTATAACGTAACAGTTCTTGTAATATGCATTTTGTAACTGGTTTTTTGTCACGGTTAGTGGCTTTTTGGCCAGGTTGGCTATGTACTATGTACATTACTCTTTAGCTACTTAAATTAAAATACTTTTCATGGCTCCATTCTTGTAAATCCTTTTTTCTTTGATTAATATAAAAATGTGGCTTTTAAAAATAATAGTAATTATCAACATATAGTTCTGATCATAAGTGAGAAAAATTTATTGTGACTTATTAGTGGACATTGATAATGATTAAGGTAAAACAAGCCATTTAATTCTCTCTTTTAATGCCTTGAAGTACTCTACCTTTAATTTATTAAATTATCGACCTTTTTGAACAAAGTGTGGTTGTGGTATTGCGGGCGGTGGCACAGATTAATGCCATATGAATATTTGAAGCGATTGATTGGATAACTTTATATTGAAAATTGCACGATGTACTATAGAATCGTAGATGATGATGTCATTAATCTAGTGATCTAGTGAAACAATATTTGTAATGATTTCATATCATTTGAGTGGCACTAGTGATTTTGATAGCACGTTAGCTTGAGGTATAGTTTGCATGTAGCCAGACATCAATCAAATTAAACATTTTAATTATAAATGTAAGGCTTAAGTTACATGAATCGATTAAGTTGGTTTTTGGTTTGCGTGAATCACGATTTTCATTATACCCAACCTCACACATGACACAACCCATAAGTAAACAGGGATCAAGCTGGTAGTGGCACTGGTGGCCCATAAATAAGGATAGTGAGCACAAATGAAATCATTCTTTGAAAGTTAAAGGCTTTACTATTGAGTGCAATGTTTTGAATTGTCATAAGGGTTTTCATTTTGTAGGGTTAATAAGGATTCAAGAAGAAGATTATGTGATATTATTAGGGATATTCTAAATTATCCCGCCTCCAGTTATGTAGTTACAGAGTAAAACACCAATTTCCTTCAAGTTTAGAATGGGTGGAATTGGAAAGAAGTTGATTCGGTTGACCTGACTTCTCAAATAGGTTTTGAACCAGGATGAGGAGCTTTGATGGAGATAAGTGCTATCCCAGTGCATGGAGTCTGCATGAAAAAGATGAGAGCAATTTTACTACTCCTCATCTTTTGCATGACTCTGGTTCTCAAAGGGGATAAGTACATTTTGTATCTTCATAGCTCCCATTTTCCCAACATGGTTCGCTAGGCAAGCCCCATGCATTTATTTTGAGAGCACATGGTTTCCCAAGAAATTCTAATGCATTTATTTTCAGAGTGTGGCTGATCGAGCAAGTTCCATGCACTTATTTTTAGAGTGCATGTTTGAATGGGCAAGTCCTATCATCATGCATTTATTTTTCAGAGTGACATTTGTATTACATTATCACCAGCGGTCTAGTAGTAGCTTGGCACTTACATTTGTATTTGTATTATGTAAAGTAACATATGTTATTTATACAAAACAGGAGCTTGGCGCTTGCATGCTCTACTCATCTTTAAAAAGATATGTAATAATGTGACATTGTAATTCAGTTGTAATAAAATAAATGGTTGTTATCCTTTGTTATTCATTTATAGTAAATAATTATTTTTTGAGTTTAAAATCTATGAATCTATTCAAATCAATTTTTTTTCCTTTAAGAAATTAAATATTATCTATTTATGAAATAACTGCATGTAGATTTAAAAGTAAAACATAAATCAATACAAATGAAAAAAGAAAGTTACCATCAAATTGACAAAAAAACATTATGACACTAAAAGTTGTCACTCTTGTTAGGGTTTACCGAAATGTTATTGATTTATAATTTTTCGTTGACCTTCTCCCCCGGTTCCCGATATCATTATTCATTTTATTAAGTCCTTTGCAACATTAAGTTACCAACCCCTTGGCCTTGATGTCAATCCTAGTGCACTAAAGTTTAAAAAAAAATTAAAACACATGTTTATTGTTTATATCATAAATTACTCAACTGTTCGATGAAAATTTGATGTATGGTTGTAGTTGCATACTAGAATGAAATGCACAAAGTGCTAGGCTTGCAAACTTAAACCTCTGAAATCACCCTATAACCATTAGATTTACAAAGATCAATAGTTCAGAATTTGTTGTCAATGCAGGACAACTATGTACTAATTGTGTAGTCTGGAAGCAACATGTTGACATTTCAATGTTTCATTCACTTTAATGTTTGAGAAGCAAACTTTCTATTGCTAAGTGCTAAGTGATTTTATTTTTAAGTGATAGGTTCAACAAATGGGGAGATTTCAGATTGATCATAGCAGTGCACCAAGGAGATTCTAACTTCAACGTCCAACAAAGCTAGTCCACGCCTATTAGTATTAATCTTTTCAAGAATCAAAATTTGGGTAAGTGAAAGACATAATTCCCATGGCTACATTTCAACTTTCATCATTTCTTAAAATCTTATTTTGTCAAACTTTGAAGTTTGGGTTTAGGGTTGATAGATTTAAGAATTAAGAAAAATTATGGAGGACTAAGAGGGAATTCAAATTTCACAATTTCACATTATATAAGCATGTCTACCACCAATACCACTAGAGCAAAATTGGATAAAGAAATACATTATGCAAAATTGCTTAAAACCCCAGGTTTCACTGATGAATACCATGATATTTATGATCTTGAAATCTATGGTAGGAATACCTTAGAACTTAGATTTTCATCTCAGAATAAGGCTGCAAAGCAAATGCAAGTTAATAGTATCAGTGCACCATGTGTAACTAGATTAGGGCACATGATGTTACATGAGGCTTTCCCTTGCCCAAAATTTGTCATGGTTTGTGCCCAAAATTATGATGATAAAAAAAGAGCAATTGTTAATAAATATAAAAAAGAAGAATTGTTATCCATTAAAGCAAAAGAACTTGGAAAAGTGTTGTGGTTTACAACTGAAAAATTTGGACATGTCCACATTGATCTAGAAAAGCTTGCTAGTGATTATGAAGTAGTGGATGAAAGGGAGAAAAATTCTTTCATAAGTAAAATAGTTCTGGATAACATACAAGTTAGAAAAAAATTAAAAGGTAATCATAAGCCTCCTTATGATTTTGATATTTTTAGACCATGGGTTCAGGATACTATTTCCATGCTAGCATTTTTCCTCGGACTGGATAGCAATTGGGAAGTGGGTGCAAGCCTCCTTGAAATGGTATATAATATCCATTGTGGTGTTCCACATGTCAAATATAACTTTATTGGGCATATTGTAGAATCCATGCATAAACAATTTTTAATGATTAAAGGAGGTTCCACCAAGACATTTAGGTGCACAACCTACTTGTGCTATTTTTTTCTATTCAAATTTAGAGGAATGTTTCAAACCAACAAGCTTCAGATTCAACCCTATAGTAATGCTCATGAAAAAAATGGCTCCAGTATATGATTGGACCACTGAGATAGGGATGCATGATTCTCGAAGGAACTACAGTCATTTTGTAGACTACCCTCTTGGATAGTTGGCATCTCGAGAACAAAGGTTCACGTCCTTTTTTCCTTCTTTTTTGGCTACCTTTCTGTTGATTTCCTTGTATATACTTTGTGCTTGGGATTTTGCTTAGATGTTTATTTTATTTTCTTGGATCTTGTGATAGGTGGAGACTTAGGAGCCTCACCTGATGACCCAATAGTGGTGCCACTATCTGTTTCACTTTCCAACTCATCCTCGAGCTCCCCATAGGTCTACTCCACAACCTATTCATGCAACTAAGCTATTTTCTCATCTATCCACTATTTGGTTCTTTTCTCTATCGGGTTGGTGATAGTATCTAGGTATGTGACCTCCTGCTCGGTCCAGTCAATTACTGGTAGTAGTACATTTATTAAAGCATTGTATTTTTCATCCAATACATTGTCATCTTTGAAAATTTGATTTGACACTAGGTATAAATTGATAGACTTCACAAACTGGGTAGTCATTCTCATATAGTGACGCCTTTGAACCTCCTTGTCATCATCACAATTTTCCTAGAAATCTTCAATGTGAGGTTAGTGGGCATACTATCTTCCAACCTATTTCTTTAATTTCCCGAGGGGATCCAAGTGTCCCCTATCCGTGTGTAATTAAAAATTATACTCTACAAGCTCCTTCTCAAAGTACTCTGTGCATGGGGAAGTAGGGAAAGAGTACATTCCCTATCCGAATGTGAGGGGATATGGGACCCCAACGTGGTGTTTGTTGCTAAAAAAAGTGTGGGAATTTTGTAGCTGTTGGGTAAGCTCCAACAATACTATTCTATCATTTGGATATCAGGTAATCCGGTAGGGTCTTCCTAAGAATCCTTCCACTTTGATGTATGCGAATTTAGGGAATTGGATGAACAAGTATCCAAATCCCTTTATGACTACCTTGATGCTATGCAATACTCTTTTGTGGTAATCTCTAGCCAGGGTATGAATAATGTGCCTGATGAAGGCACCGCTGACTCTCCTATAGTCCTTCTTGAAGTTCCTGTATAGTAATTGAGGGTAGCAGTCATACACCCTAAGTTGTCCTTTCTTTGTCTCCAACACTCCAACACACTCCAATCCTTTGTATGGGAACTTGATGACAAGGAGATAAACCAGATAAGAGGTCATATAAAATTACGAGGTCTTCTTTATGACCATAAACTAATTGTGCAGGTTCTCACTGATCATTTTCTCCCAGTGGAAATTGGCATTGCCCTAAAGTATTTCCTCTACAAAATAGAACATCCACTCCTCAAAGAATGTGGAATGGGAAGGCCCATTACTCTATTGAGGAGAGTCACCAAATCAATAGCTTCATCTACAAAATCACTTCTATATAAGGTCTGAGGCACCTTATTAGCACTACCCCTCTTGTTCTTCATTCATGTTTGATTTATTGTCCTTTTACACCCGATAGGATCATGCTACCATATTTTTAGGGAGAATCCCTTTTCAACTTCCTCCATTTCATCAAACACGGGAATACTGAAAGTCTTTCTAATGGACTAGGGAGACATGTCTGCCAATACTCTTACGTCCCCGGTGACTATTCTGAGGGTGGTAACATTCAAACTATAAGCCACTACTAATTTAGGAGCTACTAGAGATGGAGGAAAGATTGTTGCTTTTGCGAGTCTGATTTGCTTGATTCTTAGGGCTTCCTCTATGGTGGGATTGACCATGACCCTTTGCTTGAATTCATCGATGCTAACATGCCCTAGGTCAGTATCTGTTACCTTGTCCCAGTTGGACATGATCTTTGAGGTGCACTTGACCCCGTGGAATTGGTACTTCATATGTTCCTTTTCCTCTTTCCCTCTAGGGGTCCTTGTTGGTCTCTTTCCCTTATCAACTTTGTCCACTGGCTTCTCTGATGGTCCCTCAAAAGGTTCCATAAATCCTACATAGAAAAGGTGTAGTAAGTGCATTGACAAATTAAGAGGGAAAACGTTAGTTAAATCATGCAAGTTCATCATTAATTGCATCCATATACTCTTAAAAGATCATAATATCCAACATAGTTTATCACTTGAAGCTTATTCAGGCAGTTTATAAAGATGCGGGTTTTTGCCTTGTGGAAGTCATTGGGGTGAAAGCCTAAAGGAATGACGTTGGGAAGACAGACTTCCGCAGGCGGCAACCCAATAGTAAATTTTTGCATATTTTTCTTGATGAATTAGTTTGGCATAAGGTCATTGAGCATGTGTGTGAATTTAGGATGGAGGCAGTTGGAATTGTTCTCTCTTGTCGAATCGACCTTTAGAGCTCTTGCGGGTGTGAAGGATGTAGAAACTGCGAGGCAGAAGGCTGTTAGAGTTTTACTATAAGGAATGACTTTGGACAAATGGCATCCTGCAAGTAGAGTTCCACATAGCGGAACCTGCAAGACATCTTGACTTCATTGATTTAGTTCTTTATACTTTGGTATGTGCAGGAGATCATGCTTTGTCATTTACCTTTGAAACCTTGGTCACTTTGTAGAATGCAGGACTTTGGAGTGCGGAGGCCACGATGCAAGGCACTATTAAGTTTTTTCCCTTAGAGAGCGGCCTTAGACTGGCGTCATTCCACTAGAGATGACCCATATGAACGCTTGGTCTTGAGATTTTCCTCATTTGTATTCAAGGTTAAGCTCACAACTATTGGGAATGTGGGACCCGCATGGCGAAAAGGCACATGGACTCTACCGTAAAATGACAACTATGAGAAACATCCCTTTGCTAATGTTAGCCCACATGAGCGGGCACGTAACGACACTGGGACTTATGAACTTTCCTTAGATGCATCCTAGGAATTCGTTGAAGTTTGAGTTTATACTAGTAGTGATAGGACTTAGGCATTTAGAAATACAACATGTGGGATCCATGAGGTGGGGTGGTGGATTGATTTTTCCATTGGGAATGACATCAAGGAGACAAAGTTCCACCCAGGGGAACCCGCATGAATAGACCTGCAGTGGATTCAAATACTCATGCTCAAAGTCGTGGTTTATAGTAGAGATTTGTGCAGAGTTCACATAGTGGAGGGTTGTGAAAGATTCATCATAAAGGAATCGATGATGGGGTGGAAGCCACCACATGTGGATTTTCGCAAGAGAACCTCCACATGGCATCATTAATTTAATCATCCTTATTGCAATGTTTCATGAGTGGGGACAAGAGGAAGGTCCATGGAGTGGATGGATGTTTGAACGTGGGCATTGAGCAACAGTCGCAAAGGATTGCCTTCTAGTGATGGCATCCCATGGGGGTGAACCTGCAAGGGTTTCAAGACTTAACTAGTTCATCACTTGGGTCTAGCTTAGTTTGTTAGAGCGATTAGTGCGGGATTAGCATAAGAGGCCATCCTAAGGGTCCCGCCATTGTACACAGCTTTGATAGAGTGGACTTCCACACATAGGCCTACAAAGGTCTTGGTTCACTGTGACAAAAATTTGACTCTAACAACCCTACTGAGGGTGAGGTTGCAAAGCACGAGGCCACCCAGGACATTTCCATGGTGGGTTTACCCGTTTGAATCCCGCAAAGAGCATTCTAAGGTTTCAGATGAGGATTTTACCTCTATTTAAACTTTAATCCAATTTTTTTGAATGGATTAATACCTTGATGAATCGCAACAAATCTGTTAATTCCAAGAACAAAGGATAGGAATTTGAGTGCGTACCTTGTTCTCGCACTAGAAGTGATTACAATCGTAGTCCTAAGATTTCTGGCATGCCAAGCTCTCCTCTTCGCTCCTCAATTTTGAATTTTGCAAGTGAAAATGATGTGGGTGTCAAGGGGTTTATATAGATCAACTTGCATTAATGGCCACATTAATTCACAGGTACAAATATGGCTTGGTAGGTGGTCGTGCAGAAACCTATGCCAACGAGGACATCGGGTTGAATGCCATGCGAAAAGATTAGGTGCAGGACCCATGATGTGGGCGAACATGAGGTGAAGGCTGCAGAGGATGACAAAATAGAGATGACAATCCACCAAGGGAGACCTGCAATTGTGGATTTGTAGACAACGACGGGTGGGATGACTTCCGATAGACAAAGGCCTGCATTGGAATTTCTACAAAGGCTCAAATCTTGGTGAAACTTGGATAAGTGACTCTGGCTGAGATGTATTTGGAAATTTTATGGCTCATGACCAAATCAGGCTCAAAAATAGGGGCACACAAAATGAGGAAAATATGAACCAACTTGGTGAAGGCGAAACAAAAAGAGGGGGTCCCCGGTTCGAGCGAGGCGTGTGTGCTATAGGCACAACAACTAGATGAGAACAACAAGAAATATGATGAGGAAAAATCCACTTTAGAAAAATTAAGACAAAGCATTATGAATGGAAATGAACAGTGGGGACAAAAATTGGAGAAACAGAGAAAAAGAAATGAAAGATTGGAGGTAGAGCTGATGGAAGCCAAAAATGAAATTAGCTCTTGTCAAAATAAGTTATCTGCATTTTGTAGAGAAACAATGAGGCATATGAAGCACAAGATCTGGGATGAAATAATGCAGAGGATTGATCATTTGTGTGAATTGTTTCAATTGATTGATGCTATCATACTACATTATAAGAAGCTCAACAAATATTTAGTAGAAAACAAAAATGTGCTAGCATTAGAGAAATATGCAAATCAAGTTCAACAAATAGTCTACAAATCTAGTGACAATGATTTGAAATCAAAAGGGATTAATAATCAACTTGCTCCCTCAATGATGTTATCATCTATCATTCAAAAGTGTTTGAGAATGCATGAAACAAAGGAATATGTGAATTTGGTTGCAAACAAGATGAAGAAGGTAGATGAAAAGGTAAGGAACTTCACAGAGCTTGTTTCGCCAGAGGCTTTTGACACAAATGAGTGATCCATTGGAAAGGATGATTTCAAAAAGAAGATGGAGGGTACAAGGAAGATTGATTTGGACCAATTTCCTCAAAACCCAAATTTGGTGAACTATTTGGATTCCATCAAACCACTGATAACCTTGAATGAAAAATTAACTAAAGAATTCAAGAGAGGTTCCAATTTCAATCATGAAATGTTAACAAATCTTCAAGTCAAACAACATTAGTTAGAACAAATGAAAATTCCACCACCTGAATAGTGGAAGTTGCTAGAAAAGGTGATATAGTGATTTGATATTTGATAATATGTGTTTCCAAGTTCCAACTCAGGTCTATGTAGAGTTGTCTTTGAGCAAGATTTTGCATTGCTAATTACCTCTATGTATTCCTTCATGTGAAAATCAATAAAAAAACTCAAGTTCAATAATGTGTTGATGTTAAATTATCTGTATTGTTTGTTTTATCATTTGAAGAAAAATTCTAGTTTCAACTACTAGATACGCATTAAACGATTGTTGATGTTCATTATTGCATATGGTACTATTGTTAATATGTTATTAAGCATTGAGTTGAGTGATGAATCACTGAGTACATGTTTAAGTTTTAACACAATTAAAATATGAAATTATTAATAATATGTTAATTTAGTCATACAAACCTATGATTCCATCAGAGCATTTTAATTAATTTTTTGAATTAAGCAGAGAAAAAATCATACATTCAACCAAAATGATTGAAGACCAATAGAAGGATCCTTGATCATTTTATTAATAATTCATATGAAAAAATACAGGAGGAGAGAATTTGTTCCAAAATATGCATTTTCTCATTCAAATGCCATCACTATTGTAAAACCATCATGCCTATTACAGACTTGAATTCATACCTAAGACTCAACACTAAGTCTATTTCTTTGTGCTTGAATTACAAAATTCTCTTACATGAGTTCAAAAGCTCTTTCAACCAAAGACCTATGCAATTGGCCTTGAATTCCCTTTTATAAGAGCAAGGGAGCAAACAAGCTTCAGGCCAAATTATGCATTTAGTCACATTTACATTTGACATACAGTTGAATTTCAATTTCAAAACATCCCCAAAGGAAGTTACATTTGCTTTTCCAAATATGAGGGATAATTTCATATGAGGCAAAAACCATTTCCATTTTTTGGTGAAGATTCTCCCGCCTTCCAAAAGGCTTCTTTAGTTAGTGCAAAGTGATGGAAACCCTAAAATGCTTTGTGTTCCATCTCTAAATTCTATGAAATTTGGTTGTTTTTTTTTTCTAGGGCTTAGGGATTTTTTTAGTGTCATGCCTTAGGGTTTGTGTTACTAAAACCCTTCCTAAAAAACCCTAAGTTTGATGTCTTCGGCAATTGTTATGTTTCGTCGTTGACCCCTTGTTGCTAGTTCCGGTCAGTTATATTGTGACTTGTGCCTTTTGGATCGTTCTATTGACTAGCCCCTGAACCCTAGGAATCCCGTCGTTACTTGTCATCTTAATAATAAATTGCCTTTATAATATGCGGGTAACAAGTTAGTAAAATATTTGCCAAGTCTAAGGTTTCATCTTTAGGTTTTATGTCTTCGCCCAACATTCACCTAGTCATGGCCCCCTTTTATGAACTAACAAATTGACATGTGCAAATTTCATGTTTTATGAAGACTGTTCAATCACTAAGAAATCATCTTGGTCACTCCCTACGCCCCCATTTGATTTTATTTTGCATTTAAATATTATCACGAGCTGGTGGGTGAGCACCACGTATCTTCTGCATGAGACGACCTGAAATCATTGAAAATTCAGCAAGTAGTGAGATGGAGCACATCAATGGTGGTGATGAAATGACATGGCTGCATCTGGTGCGTTCCCCGCCTCCTCGTCTGAATTCTTTTGGATTTTAAATAATATCACGGGGCAGTGGGTGGACACGCATGCCCCATTGTTAGAAGGACCCACCGAGCAGTGAAGGAAGAAAACACTCTATTCGGATGAGATTGATGGTTGAAGGCGGATGATGTGGGTTAATCTCGACCACTCCCCGCCATCCCATGGGTGACCCACCTTTACCTCTCGTCTCTCAATAGGGAAACGAGGGAATGCCGTGTGGCGTCACTTGAGCTACAAAGGAAACATTATAAAATTAGTGATATATTTCGCCATAGATTGAAGATGTTAAAGTTTTGGTTACTAAAGGGAATTTTGGAGGTATGTGTTGTAATAAAAAATGGATCTTTTAATCATGGCCATCAGTTGTGCCAAGGGATTTACGTGCATGGGTGGGTGAGCTTGTGTTAAGAAATGCATAGGTTGAGGATGGGAGATTTAATCTTAGCCCTTCCATGTCTTCTCGTTGATTGAAGTTGCAGGAGGATTAAGATTCACAGGGAAGTGGAAAAGTTGACGCGTGGTTTCTTGCTTCAGTGACAATGAGATGGTGGAGCCCTTGGATCATTGGGAAGTGGTTCCACATGGTTGGTTTTGGTTGGGTGATGGAAACAACTACTCATAGTTAGATTTTTCAAACTAAGCTGACTTAATTTGATCCAATGGTATTTTCATTTCACCATGAGATCAACAAACATTATTCAAAGTTGAAATCGAGGGCAAGTGAGCTATTTTGGTTTGCGCGAGCGAGCCATAATGGCATTTAGGATGTCGAGCTACCACATTTAGAAGTTGTAAGGATTTTAAAACTTGTTTTAAAGTACAATTGAGAATTGATAAAAGTACTCTACGCATCCAAGGAAGCTTGTGTTGCATTTTCAAGCCTGTTGAACACTGGAGTTAGGGTTTTAAAGCTTGCGCCAAGCTAGTAAGTTGATAGAGCATTTTAATTAATTTTTTGAATTAAGCAGAGAAAAAATCATACATTCAACCAAAATGATTGAAGACCAATAGAAGGATCCTTGATCATTTTATTAATAATTCATATGAAAAAATACAGGAGGAGAGAATTTGTTCCAAAATATGCATTTTCTCATTCAAATTCCATCACTATTGTAAAACCATCATGCCTATTACAGACTTGAATTCATACCTAAGACTCAACACTAAGTCTATTTCTTTGTGCTTGAATTACAAAATTCTCTTACATGAGTTCAAAAGCTCTTTCAACCAAAGACCTATGCAATTGGCCTTGAATTCCCTTTTATAAGAGCAAGGGAGCAAACAAGCTTCAGGCCAAATTATGCATTTAGTCACATTTACATTTGACATACAGTTGAATTTCAATTTCAAAACATCCCCAAAGGCAGTTACATTTGCTTTTCCAAATATGAGGGAGAATTTCATATGAGGCAAAAACCATTTCCATTTTTTGGTGAAGATTCTCCCGCCTTCCAAAAGGCTTCTTTAGTTAGTGCAAAGTGATGGAACCCCTAAAATGCTTTGTGTTCCATCTCTAAATTCTATGAAATTTGGTTGTTTTTTTTTTCTAGGGCTTAGGGATTTTTTTAGTGTCATGCCTTAGGGTTTGTGTTACTAAAACCCTTCCTAAAAAACCCTAAGTTTGATGTCTTCGGCAATTGTTATGTTTCGTCGTTGACCCCTTGTTGCTAGTTCCCAGTCAGTTATATTGTGACTTGTGCCTTTTGGATCGTTCTATTGACTAGCCCCTGAACCCTAGGAATCCCGTCGTTACTTGTCATCTTAATAATAAATTGCCTTTATAATATGCGGGTAACAAGTTAGTAAAATATTTGCCAAGTCTAAGGTTTCATCTTTAGGTTTTATGTCTTCGCCCAACATTCACCTAGTCATGGCCCCCTTTTATGAACTAACAAATTGACATGTGCAAATTTCATGTTTTATGAAGACTGTTCAATCACTAAGAAATCATCTTGGTCACTCCCTACGCCCCCATTTGATTTTATTTTGCATTTAAATATTATCACGAGCTGGTGGGTGAGCACCACGTATCTTCTGCATGAGACGACCTGACATCATTGAAAATTCAGCAAGTAGTGAGATGGAGCACATCAATGGTGGTGATGAAATGACATGGCTGCATCTGGTGCGTTCCCCGCCTCCTCGTCTGAATTCTTTTGGATTTTAAATAATATCACGGGGCAGTGGGTGGACACGCATGCCCCATTGTTAGAAGGACCCACCGAGCAGTGAAGGAAGCAAACACTCTATTCGGATGAGATTGATGGTTGAAGGCGGATGATGTGGGTTAATCTCGACCACTCCCCGCCATCCCATGGGTGACCCACCTTTACCTCTCGTCTCTCAATAGGGAAACGAGGGAATGCCGTGTGGCGTCACTTGAGCTACAAAGGAAACATTATAAAATTAGTGATATATTTCGCCATAGATTGAAGATGTTAAAGTTTTGGTTACTAAAGGGAATTTTGGAGGTATGTGTTGTAATAAAAAATGGATCTTTTAATCATGGCCATCAGTTGTGCCAAGGGATTTACGTGCATGGGTGGGTGAGCTTGTGTTAAGAAATGCATAGGTTGAGGATGGGAGATTTAATCTTAGCCCTTCCATGTCTTCTCGTTGATTGAAGTTGCAGGAGGATTAAGATTCACAGGGAAGTGGAAAAGTTGACGCGTGGTTTCTTGCTTCAGTGACAATGAGATGGTGGAGCCCTTGGATCATTGGGAAGTGGTTCCACATGGTTGGTTTTGGTTGGGTGATGGAAACAACTACTCATAGTTAGATTTTTCAAACTAAGCTGACTTAATTTGATCCAATGGTATTTTCATTTCACCATGAGATCAACAAACATTATTCAAAGTTGAAATCGAGGGCAAGTGAGCTATTTTGGTTTGCGCGAGCGAGCCATAATGGCATTTAGGATGTCGAGCTACCACATTTAGAAGTTGTAAGGATTTTAAAACTTGTTTTAAAGTACAATTGAGAATTGATAAAAGTACTCTACGCATCCAAGGAAGCTTGTGTTGCATTTTCAAGCCTGTTGAACACTGGAGTTAGGGTTTTAAAGCTTGCGCCAAGCTAGTAAGTTGATAGAGCATTTTAATTAATTTTTTGAATTAAGCAGAGAAAAAATCATACATTCAACCAAAATGATTGAAGACCAATAGAAGGATCCTTGATCATTTTATTAATAATTCATATGAAAAAATACAGGAGGAGAGAATTTGTTCCAAAATATGCATTTTCTCATTCAAATGCCATCACTATTGTAAAACCATCATGCCTATTACAGACTTGAATTCATACCTAAGACTCAACACTAAGTCTATTTCTTTGTGCTTGAATTACAAAATTCTCTTACATGAGTTCAAAAGCTCTTTCAACCAAAGACCTATGCAATTGGCCTTGAATTCCCTTTTATAAGAGCAAGGGAGCAAACAAGCTTCAGGCCAAATTATGCATTTAGTCACATTTACATTTGACATACAGTTGAATTTCAATTTCAAAACATCCCCAAAGGCAGTTACATTTGCTTTTCCAAATATGAGGGAGAATTTCATATGAGGCAAAAACCATTTCCATTTTTTGGTGAAGATTCTCCCGCCTTCCAAAAGGCTTCTTTAGTTAGTGCAAAGTGATGGAACCCCTAAAATGCTTTGTGTTCCATCTCTAAATTCTATGAAATTTGGTTGTTTTTTTTTTCTAGGGCTTAGGGATTTTTTTAGTGTCATGCCTTAGGGTTTGTGTTACTAAAACCCTTCCTAAAAAACCCTAAGTTTGATGTCTTCGGCAATTGTTATGTTTCGTCGTTGACCCCTTGTTGCTAGTTCCCAGTCAGTTATATTGTGATTTGTGCCTTTTGGATCGTTCTATTGACTAGCCCCTGAACCCTAGGAATCCCGTCGTTACTTGTCATCTTAATAATAAATTGCCTTTATAATATGCGGGTAACAAGTTAGTAAAATATTTGCCAAGTCTAAGGTTTCATCTTTAGGTTTTATGTCTTCGCCCAACATTCACCTAGTCATGGCCCCCTTTTATGAACTAACAAATTGACATGTGCAAATTTCATGTTTTATGAAGACTGTTCAATCACTAAGAAATCATCTTGGTCACTCCCTACGCCCCCATTTGATTTTATTTTGCATTTAAATATTATCACGAGCTGGTGGGTGAGCACCACGTATCTTCTGCATGAGACGACCTGACATCATTGAAAATTCAGCAAGTAGTGAGATGGAGCACATCAATGGTGGTGATGAAATGACATGGCTGCATCTGGTGCGTTCCCCGCCTCCTCGTCTGAATTCTTTTGGATTTTAAATAATATCACGGGGCAGTGGGTGGACACGCATGCCCCATTGTTAGAAGGACCCACCGAGCAGTGAAGGAAGCAAACACTCTATTCCGATGAGATTGATGGTTGAAGGCGGATGATGTGGGTTAATCTCGACCACTCCCCGCCATCCCATGGGTGACCCACCTTTACCTCTCGTCTCTCAATAGGGAAACGAGGGAATGCCGTGTGGCGTCACTTGAGCTACAAAGGAAACATTATAAAATTAGTGATATATTTCGCCATAGATTGAAGATGTTAAAGTTTTGGTTACTAAAGGGAATTTTGGAGGTATGTGTTGTAATAAAAAATGGATCTTTTAATCATGGCCATCAGTTGTGCCAAGGGATTTACGTGCATGGGTGGGTGAGCTTGTGTTAAGAAATGCATAGGTTGAGGATGGGAGATTTAATCTTAGCCCTTCCATGTCTTCTCGTTGATTGAAGTTGCAGGAGGATTAAGATTCACAGGGAAGTGGAAAAGTTGACGCGTGGTTTCTTGCTTCAGTGACAATGAGATGGGGGAGCCCTTGGATCATTGGGAAGTGGTTCCACATGGTTGGTTTTGGTTGGGTGATGGAAACAACTACTCATAGTTAGATTTTTCAAACTAAGCTGACTTAATTTGATCCAATGGTATTTTCATTTCACCATGAGATCAACAAACATTATTAAAGTTGAAATCAGGGCAAGTGAGCTATTTTGGTTTCGCGAGCGAAGCCATAATGGCATTTAGGATGTGAGCTACCACATTTAGAAGTTATAAGGATTTTAAAACTTGTTTTAAAGTACAATTGAGAATTGATAAAAGTACTCTACGCATCCAAGGAAGCTTGTGTTGCATTTTCAAGCCTGTTGAACACGGAGTTAGGGTTTTAAAGCTTGCGCCAAGCTAGTAAGTTGATAGAGCATTTTAATTAATTTTTTGAATTAAGCAGAGAAAAAATCATACATTCAACCAAAATGATTGAAGACCAATAGAAGGATCCTTGATCATTTTATTAATAATTCATATGAAAAAATACAGGAGGAGAGAATTTGTTCCAAAATATGCATTTTCTCATTCAAATGCCATCACTATTGTAAAACCATCATGCCTATTACAGACTTGAATTCATACCTAAGACTCAACACTAAGTCTATTTCTTTGTGCTTGAATTACAAAATTCTCTTACATGAGTTCAAAAGCTCTTTCAACCAAAGACCTATGCAATTGGCCTTGAATTCCCTTTTATAAGAGCAAGGGAGCAAACAAGCTTCAGGCCAAATTATGCATTTAGTCACATTTACATTTGACATACAGTTGAATTTCAATTTCAAAACATCCCCAAAGGCAGTTACATTTGCTTTTCCAAATATGAGGGAGAATTTCATATGAGGCAAAAACCATTTCCATTTTTTGGTGAAGATTCTCCCGCCTTCCAAAAGGCTTCTTTAGTTAGTGCAAAGTGATGGAACCCCTAAAATGCTTTGTGTTCCATCTCTAAATTCTATGAAATTTGGTTGTTTTTTTTTTCTAGGGCTTAGGGATTTTTTTAGTGTCATGCCTTAGGGTTTGTGTTACTAAAACCCTTCCTAAAAAACCCTAAGTTTGATGTCTTCGGCAATTGTTATGTTTCGTCGTTGACCCCTTGTTGCTAGTTCCCAGTCAGTTATATTGTGATTTGTGCCTTTTGGATCGTTCTATTGACTAGCCCCTGAACCCTAGGAATCCCGTCGTTACTTGTCATCTTAATAATAAATTGCCTTTATAATATGCGGGTAACAAGTTAGTAAAATATTTGCCAAGTCTAAGGTTTCATCTTTAGGTTTTATGTCTTCGCCCAACATTCACCTAGTCATGGCCCCCTTTTATGAACTAACAAATTGACATGTGCAAATTTCATGTTTTATGAAGACTGTTCAATCACTAAGAAATCATCTTGGTCACTCCCTACGCCCCCATTTGATTTTATTTTGCATTTAAATATTATCACGAGCTGGTGGGTGAGCACCACGTATCTTCTGCATGAGACGACCTGACATCATTGAAAATTCAGCAAGTAGTGAGATGGAGCACATCAATGGTGGTGATGAAATGACATGGTTGCATCTGGTGCGTTCCCCGCCTCCTCGTCTGAATTCTTTTGGATTTTAAATAATATCACGGGGCAGTGGGTGGACACGCATGCCCCATTGTTAGAAGGACCCACCGAGCAGTGAAGGAAGCAAACACTCTATTCGGATGAGATTGATGGTTGAAGGCGGATGATGTGGGTTAATCTCGACCACTCCCCGCCATCCCATGGGTGACCCACCTTTACCTCTCGTCTCTCAATAGGGAAACGAGGGAATGCCGTGTGGCGTCACTTGAGCTACAAAGGAAACATTATAAAATTAGTGATATATTTCGCCATAGATTGAAGATGTTAAAGTTTTGGTTACTAAAGGGAATTTTGGAGGTATGTGTTGTAATAAAAAATGGATCTTTTAATCATGGCCATCAGTTGTGCCAAGGGATTTACGTGCATGGGTGGGTGAGCTTGTGTTAAGAAATGCATAGGTTGAGGATGGGAGATTTAATCTTAGCCCTTCCATGTCTTCTCGTTGATTGAAGTTGCAGGAGGATTAAGATTCACAGGGAAGTGGAAAAGTTGACGCGTGGTTTCTTGCTTCAGTGACAATGAGATGGTGGAGCCCTTGGATCATTGGGAAGTGGTTCCACATGGTTGGTTTTGGTTGGGTGATGGAAACAACTACTCATAGTTAGATTTTTCAAACTAAGCTGACTTAATTTGATCCAATGGTATTTTCATTTCACCATGAGATCAACAAACATTATTCAAAGTTGAAATCGAGGGCAAGTGAGCTATTTTGGTTTGCGCGAGCGAGCCATAATGGCATTTAGGATGTCGAGCTACCACATTTAGAAGTTGTAAGGATTTTAAAACTTGTTTTAAAGTACAATTGAGAATTGATAAAAGTACTCTACGCATCCAAGGAAGCTTGTGTTGCATTTTCAAGCCTGTTGAACACTGGAGTTAGGGTTTTAAAGCTTGCGCCAAGCTAGTAAGTTGATAGAGCATTTTAATTAATTTTTTGAATTAAGCAGAGAAAAAATCATACATTCAACCAAAATGATTGAAGACCAATAGAAGGATCCTTGATCATTTTATTAATAATTCATATGAAAAAATACAGGAGGAGAGAATTTGTTCCAAAATATGCATTTTCTCATTCAAATTCCATCACTATTGTAAAACCATCATGCCTATTACAGACTTGAATTCATACCTAAGACTCAACACTAAGTCTATTTCTTTGTGCTTGAATTACAAAATTCTCTTACATGAGTTCAAAAGCTCTTTCAACCAAAGACCTATGCAATTGGCCTTGAATTCCCTTTTATAAGAGCAAGGGAGCAAACAAGCTTCAGGCCAAATTATGCATTTAGTCACATTTACATTTGACATACAGTTGAATTTCAATTTCAAAACATCCCCAAAGGCAGTTACATTTGCTTTTCCAAATATGAGGGAGAATTTCATATGAGGCAAAAACCATTTCCATTTTTTGGTGAAGATTCTCCCGCCTTCCAAAAGGCTTCTTTAGTTAGTGCAAAGTGATGGAACCCTAAAATGCTTTGTGTTCCATCTCTAAATTCTATGAAATTTGGTTGTTTTTTTTTTCTAGGGCTTAGGGATTTTTTTAGTGTCATGCCTTAGGGTTTGTGTTACTAAAACCCTTCCTAAAAAACCCTAAGTTTGATGTCTTCGGCAATTGTTATGTTTCGTCGTTGACCCCTTGTTGCTAGTTCCCAGTCAGTTATATTGTGACTTGTGCCTTTTGGATCGTTCTATTGACTAGCCCCTGAACCCTAGGAATCCCGTCGTTACTTGTCATCTTAATAATAAATTGCCTTTATAATATGCGGGTAACAAGTTAGTAAAATATTTGCCAAGTCTAAGGTTTCATCTTTAGGTTTTATGTCTTCGCCCAACATTCACCTAGTCATGGCCCCCTTTTATGAACTAACAAATTGACATGTGCAAATTTCATGTTTTATGAAGACTGTTCAATCACTAAGAAATCATCTTGGTCACTCCCTACGCCCCCATTTGATTTTATTTTGCATTTAAATATTATCACGAGCTGGTGGGTGAGCACCACGTATCTTCTGCATGAGACGACCTGACATCATTGAAAATTCAGCAAGTAGTGAGATGGAGCACATCAATGGTGGTGATGAAATGACATGGCTGCATCTGGTGCGTTCCCCGCCTCCTCGTCTGAATTCTTTTGGATTTTAAATAATATCACGGGGCAGTGGGTGGACACGCATGCCCCATTGTTAGAAGGACCCACCGAGCAGTGAAGGAAGCAAACACTCTATTCGGATGAGATTGATGGTTGAAGGCGGATGATGTGGGTTAATCTCGACCACTCCCCGCCATCCCATGGGTGACCCACCTTTACCTCTCGTCTCTCAATAGGGAAACGAGGGAATGCCGTGTGGCGTCACTTGAGCTACAAAGGAAACATTATAAAATTAGTGATATATTTCGCCATAGATTGAAGATGTTAAAGTTTTGGTTACTAAAGGGAATTTTGGAGGTATGTGTTGTAATAAAAAATGGATCTTTTAATCATGGCCATCAGTTGTGCCAAGGGATTTACGTGCATGGGTGGGTGAGCTTGTGTTAAGAAATGCATAGGTTGAGGATGGGAGATTTAATCTTAGCCCTTCCATGTCTTCTCGTTGATTGAAGTTGCAGGAGGATTAAGATTCACAGGGAAGTGGAAAAGTTGACGCGTGGTTTCTTGCTTCAGTGACAATGAGATGGGGAGCCCTTGGATCATTGGGAAGTGGTTCCACATGGTTGGTTTTGGTTGGGTGATGGAAACAACTACTCATAGTTAGATTTTTCAAACTAAGCTGACTTAATTTGATCCAATGGTATTTTCATTTCACCATGAGATCAACAAACATTATTCAAAGTTGAAATCGAGGGCAAGTGAGCTATTTTGGTTTGCGCGAGCGAGCCATAATGGCATTTAGGATGTCGAGCTACCACATTTAGAAGTTGTAAGGATTTTAAAACTTGTTTTAAAGTACAATTGAGAATTGATAAAAGTACTCTACGCATCCAAGGAAGCTTGTGTTGCATTTTCAAGCCTGTTGAACACTGGAGTTAGGGTTTTAAAGCTTGCGCCAAGCTAGTAAGTTGATATACTATCCCACCTTTGAAACTATTAAGAAATTTCTCAATTGTGTTTTCTCTTTCATCCTATCACTAGGGTTTTCTGGTTTTGTATTTCTTTTAAGGTTTGACGTTCATTTCGAATAATTTGGTAGTTCTACATTGCAATTGTTTGTGTCAAACCTTTGCTCAAGCCATAGGTTTTAGTTTGTGAAACCAAAAACCCCAATTTACAAAAACCCTTGAGTCACGGCTCCTAAAATGAAAGCATCTTTATCAAAGGAGGAGGCCTCTACTTCCAATAGACCTTTGAGTAAGGACCTAGCTAACTAGCTACCACCCTCAACCAATGAAAAACATAAGGGTCAATTCATTTTCTGGGGTTCGACAATTAGTAGAGGGCTTGATTGACAAGTATAATGCTATTAGGGATGTCACATTACCTTACACTGGGTGGGAATTATTCAACTCAACTAGTTTGGAAATAGAAATTATGGTGTTTCTATTGGTAATCCTTGGAATCTTGATGGCAAAATTGACAGTGCCAAATGTATACCTAGATATTGATTTGTTAAAAACAATAGTTGTCAATTATGGCCCAATCACCATGACTATGTGGTACTTTGACAAAATTGACATAGTTAAAGTCATTAAGGAGGAGATTGCTCATGTTCTCAGTCTCACTGAGTGGAGTGAGGACCTAGTTAAGATCAATGAAAAGGATCTTAGAGAAGAATATGAGAAAAGTAGGCATTCATTCAAGGTCCATATACTGCCAAAGTATCTAGTAGAGATTATGGGATGAAAGATTACATTGGGACCATTTGATATAGAGCCCTATCCTGTTAACTATTTTGTTCCTTATTTCTAGTAAACATTCTATTCCATTTGTCAGATTATTGGTTACGACCTAGTCACTAGAATTCCCATGGCATGGATGTATATGATAGCCCATATCCACCACCCCCATTATTGCACAATTTATGATTATGTGGGGTTTCTTGTAGAGAAAATTCATGAGGGCCTGGTAAAGTTGAAGGAGGGTGAAATGGGAATAAGATTCAGCTGGTATTCATTTCTCATGGACATGTTTTTTTTCAAAGTGCACCTCACTTTGGAAAGAATATGATATTGGATAGGGTAGAGGGTAAGATGGAATTGCCTATCCAGTGTTGGACCACTGTCCTAGACAAAGATGACAAAAAAATTGGCTGTGGTATTTGAGAATTTATTTTCCTTAGAGTTGAGAAGAACTCTAGCTATGAATGTGCCAATAATTCCTAAGGCCCTGCATGATCTTTTAAGACCCAAGGATAGGAGGCCTAAATTGGGGGTTGATCATAATTGGGGAGATATTATCCCTTATCCTGCATATATTGTTTTGAGAGTGTATGGTGCTATTGTCTCACCTCACTTATTGCCTAGATGCTTGCTAGAAAGAATTGGGTTCCTTGAAGTGATGTGGTAGTTGGGAAGTGTGGATAACAAGCATTTGAAGGATCAAGGAAAAATAATGTTTTTCCCTTCATACACATGCTTCTCTGACTTTGTAATGATTAAGGGAGGTTGGAATAATATAAATGATATACTCAAGACTTTTCACATGAAAAGAGTAGGAGCAAGGGAGCACTAGTAGAATTTGGAAAATAAATGACTACGTGACTAAAATTTTTAGTCACAACAACTAAAGATGATTAAATTCTACTCATTTTTTGCAACACAACTATAAATGACTAATTTGATCATCAGGTAAAAAACACAACTAAATAATTAGTCACACAAATAAAAATTAGACAATATGATATTAAAGTGGATAATTAAAAAATATTTCGAATTGAGGGAGTTGGTTGTATTATAATATAATATAATAATAATATATTATATTACAATCCAATATATTATATATAATATAATATAATAATATAATATGATATTATATATCACAATACAATATATTATATTATATTATATATATTATAATATAATATGTTATAATATAATATGTTATTATATAATATATATATTATAATATATGTATTATATAATATTATATTATTATTATTATTATTATTATATAATATTATATAATAATATAATATAATACTTATATAATATTATATAATAATATAATATAATACTTATATAATAGTATATTTATATTATAATGTATTTAATATGAAGGAGAGCACGATCAAGCAACAATGAAGCAAAATGAAGAATCCCAGGGTGGTGGTGCCCCCATAAGCAATCTTGGTAGACGTCTATGACATTGCGAAGATCAATGTTTATCACCTTGAAAGAAAAGCCATTATAGGAAGGTTTCTAGGAAAATGACTTTCAAGGAAAGAGATTGGCGAGTGGGTGGTTGAAAACTGGAACTTTGAACCGGTTTTGAACTTCATGCCCAAAGGCTTCTTTGTGGCTATATTCAGAAGCAAAAGTGAAAGGCAACAAATATTGGAGGTGCCAATGTGGAAGAATGGTACAACATTTCTCTTCCTCCAAAAATGGGAGAGAAATTTTAATCCTTTGGCCTTCAATCCAAGTAATGGTCCAATGTGGCTTCGACTATATAACCTCCCTTTTGAGTACTGGTCACATAATTACCTCACAAAAATAGGAAATGCTTTGGGCCAAACTATTGGTGTGGATCTTCATGAGGGTGAATCCCTAATATATGCAAGAATTCATGTAATAGCAATTAAAGAAATTCCATAGATAATAGAATTACAATCGGGTGGCAATACGTGGAAACAAGCTATTGAAATTGAGGTTCCAATTTTTTTTTGTTCTAAATGTAGACGAAGAAACCACAATACAAAGGGTTGTAGATGTTTTCCCCCGACAAGAATAGACATGTGGAGGGAAAAGCTGAAAAGGGTGGCAAGGGAAGAAAGCATGAAAGGGGAGAAAAATGTGAATCAAAGTGTGATGGAACAAGAAGGGGTGAAAGCATCTTCTCTAGTGAAAAACTAGCAAATCATTATGGCAGAGTCGCTAGAAGAAAGAAGGGATGAAGATACACAATTTGAGGAAGGAGAGATCGTGAGCACACACGAGAATTCTCCAATTAGACTGCTTAAATGGCATGACAATGAATTTCATGAAGGTTCAAACCATGAAACTAATAAAGAAAATATAGATGATCTAGACATAACGAAATCAAGGTGAATTCAACAATCTTCCAAGAATGCTTCTGTCTCAAAATTAGGAAGGAAGATGAATAAGAAAAAAAGGGAAGAAGAGGCACTTAAAAGCGAACAACCTTCAATCTGATCATATATGATGAGATCTAAGGGAGAAAATGCCTCCCTTGGAGGGAGATGAAGGTTCTCTTCTGGAACGTTAGGGGCATAAATGCCCCTAACAAAAGGTGACTGGTTAAACGCCAGTTGGAGAGTCAAAACCTAGATCTCATTCTGCTCCAGGAAATGAAGCTTGAAGGTGATGAGATTTCAAAATTCATTAAACACTACAAAATTTGGCAAGGACTCTTTGTTGAGGCGAACGGTGCATCCAGTGGTCTGGGCATCCTTTGGTGTGATGGAAAAATTAAGGTGACCCTCAACAAATCAAACACTAACTGGATGCAAGTAGAGGTGAAAATTTTTCATTTAAATTCTGGTTTTGAAATTCATAATGTATATGGACCAATAAAATTGGAGGAGAAAAAATGGCTTTGGGATTTTTATCAAAAACAACAGGAAAGTAGAAAGTAATAATAAAAATGTAGTCAATACATGGGTTCAAAATCATAGAAATTTAGGAGTAATGTTTTCAGCTTGGGATAATAACATTTTTGCAGAATTGGAAGCATGTAACACTCCCATTTAAAGGAAGCTTGAAACAACCACATTCTGCAAAGCTGGATAGGAGTACGATTAAATGGTCATCGCCTTCACAAGGTTTCCTAAAATTGAATTTTGATGGGGCATCTAGAGGTAATATTGGTATCTTAGGAGCAATTTTTTGCATCAGGGATGAAAGAGGTACTCTCAAGGTAGCTAGATCAGTACACTTACCACTTGGGACCAATAATATGGCAGAATCACTATCTCTTCTTCACGGGTTGCTTCTTGCAAGAAAATTTCAAATCAAAGCAATACACATAGAAGGCGATTCATTAAAAATAATAAATTCTTGTAAAGAAAGGACTTGTTATAACTGGGCCTTGAGGTATGTTTTACAAATTGTTTGGAAATTGCTAGATGAATTTGAAGACTTCCAGATTTCACATACTTATAGGGAAGGTAATTCTCTAGCAAACTACCTTGCTAATTTAGGATGCGATAAAAAGGAGATTTTTTTATACACAAAATAATAATAACAATCAACATTTCTCCAATATTCCCAAGTTAGCAGAATTAAGAGAAGTAATACAAAAGGATTGCATTTCTATATGCTAAGCTAGTTCTCCCAAGGGATATACAAATTATTCACCCAAATTTTACACCAAGCAGCACATCATTCTATCAAATGTCACTAAGATGACATCACTTATCAAACAAGTGATAACACACATGTGGATTCAGGGTTTAGTGTAGATTTGAAAAGACAGATGGCAGGGCTTTTGTTTTCATCACATGGCTTGCATACATAGCCAAATTTGGAATTAAGGAAGAATGGTATAAGTTAGTTAAGCATTGTCTTGAAAAGTTACTCATTGCAACAAATTTGGAGCATGTTTTAACATTTCCTTGACATCTTATTTTCCACTTTTGTGAGATATATTATGTTTCATTTCCTATTAGTACAACCTCAGGATTGTTCATATCTTATAGTTATTGCTTTGCACGATTAAAATGTGGAGGTGGCATGTTGTTACGTTTGGAGCATAAAATGATATTGATATTAGTACTTAATGTAAAATATGAAAAACGTCGAGGCATCTAATATCCCATACACCATAACAACCCAGTACTTAATATGTTTAAACATCTTCTCTTCACATGGTTTTGAAGTGAGTGTAGCAATTTATTATTACGGTGACTGTACATCGCATGTGATTAGGCAAAGATTTATAGATTATCCATTGTCAAGACATTTTATTCATGCAAGTATTTAAATCCATATCCTCATCGTAGTCCTTTACATGGAAAATGGGCCATCGTGTGCCTTTATCAAGAGAGGCTTTTCTAAAGGAAAACCAAAACATTCATTTGTATAAACAAAGCATAATTGATAAGTTCGCTGTCATTGCAAGGTTTCAATTTTTGCTTGCAGGCTTTGCTAGATGGAGTTTAGGGTGCGTAATTATAAATTATCAGTGGATGTCAAGCCGTGGGAAGAGCCGTTTTCTCAATTCATCGAGAAGGAGCAACTTCAATCTATGTTCAAGGTGAATTGTTCACTGGTTATGAAGAACATCCAGACAATTATTGGTGAAAAAATATTGCACACAAATTCACAGAGGATCATTTTCCCAACATAAATTTTGTCAGTTTTTCTCTCCAATATCCTTGACCTTGTGCAAAATTACAATACTTTAAAGGTCATAGCAAAACACATGGTGGTGGGTTGTTATTTAGAATATAATGCATTACTCAGAGGGGTGCAAAAATATGATTTCAATAGAGGAGAAGGTTTCTTGGGGGTTTGTTTCCCAGACACTTTCTTCATTACAAAAAGAGGTATGTGGAGGTATTTCATGGATTTATTTTGTCAAATATGTATGATTCCTCTTCTTTCCTGAATCAAGCCCTCAACAAATATCACCATGAGTTTCATTTGGAAGTAATGAACCAGTTTAGAAGGAAGTATCAAGCAATTTCCTTTCTTAAAAGTCATCAATGCTTTCAAGAACTGCAAGTTTCTACTGGGCCACTCATTCGTAGGAACAACAGATTGGTTCATCAAATTATGGATATAAATGTTACTCTTCATTCTTAGGGAATGGCAATAGGACAAGTGCAAGTGTTTTCACAAGAAATTCAAGATGAAAATTTAGTTTATTGTCCTCGTAGGGGTGGTGTTAAGCAGGTTCCTTTTAATAGAGTTTACAATAGATTTTTCTTATAGTTATAGATATAAAGCTTGGGTATTGTCATGGGTTTTTGTAAATGATCATTATGATCAGGCTATATATGGAAAAATTAGTACTGGGTTTTGTATAAGGGATCTGATCAAAGAACAAATGGGTTTGTAATTAGGAGGATTGTAGGTAGTATTAGATATATTAAGTTCATTTTATAATTTTTGAGCTACAACCGGAGGTTTTCTTTTTGGTTCTTTCCTGCTGGTATGCTCTTCAGAACCAGATTTTGTACTACTTTATTTATTTAAATATAATATATATAGTGGCTTTCCACTTTCACCTAAAAAATAGGGGGCAATTTTAATGCCATAACGGATTTAAAAGAGAAAATTGGAGGTTCCTAGAAAATTCTCTAGAATCAAAAAGATTTTTTAAAATTCATTGAAGAAAATAAATTGATAGACATTAAAGTTGCAAATGGCATTTTCACTTGGAACAATAGAAGAAAAGATTTTACTAATATAGCTGAGAGGCTAGATAGGTTTCTAGTTTTTGAAGACTGGCTACAGGGAAATCTTCTACCAACTTCAACAATTCACCCGATAGCAATCTCTAATCACTTTCAATAATATTGTTAATCAATGCAGAGACAAAACCCACAAAAAGTTAGTTCAGGTTCGAGAAGATGTGGGTGAGGTCCCCAGATTTACTTGGGCTTCTAAAATGGTGGTAGTCAAAATCCATAAATATGTCTGGTTCAAAGATGTTTATTTTTCAAAAAAAGTTGCAAAGGTTAAAAGAGAAATTAAGGGATTGGAACAAAACATGCTTTAAAAACATCTTTGAGGAAAAGGAGCGCATAGAGGAAGAAGTTTCAACACTTGGGGAAGTGATTATGAAGAATGGTATGATAGGTACATGGAATTTGTGAAGGAAAAAGCTCTAACCATCGAATATAACAAAATTCTCTTGCGGGAGGAATGCTATTGGTGTTCAAAATCAAGAGACATGTGGATTGCAGAAGGACATCTGAACATGATTTTTTTTCATAATTCTACAAAGTTGAAGCGAAACTGGAACTTGATCTCAAAAATTAAGGCTAAAGATGGTAGTGTCTTAATGAGAGATGAAGAGATTCAAAAGGATGGAGTGGAGTATTTCTCTCACATGCTTGGTGGCATAAATGAAGCCAATTCCCTAAATATGGAGATTATCATAGGAATTGAATCAAAAGTAACAATGGAGGAAAATGCTTTCTTAATGGAGAAAGTTTCTTTGGAGGAAGTAAAGGTAACTCTTTTTCAAATGCAACTCGATAAGGCTCCAGGCCTAGATGGGTACAATGTATTTTTCTATCAATTTTGTTGGGACTTCATGGGGGTAGACATTCTAGGAGTGGTTGAGGAATCGAGAAAGAAAAAAACCATCTTGAAGGATTTCAACAATACAAATATTGCTTTAATACCAAAAAAAGAGCGTTGTGAGTCCTTTACAGATTTTTGACCCATAGCCCTGTGTAACACAATCTATAAAATTGTAACCAAAGTGATGGAAAACTGTCTAAAAAGGATTCTACCCTGGATAATTTCTCAAGAACAGTCTCATTTTGTGCCTGGCAGGAGCATTGTGGATGGTATCATAGTTGTACATGAAGTAATTCATTCCTTGAAAAAATCAAACAAAAGAGGTATGTTGGTAAATTTGGATATGAGTAAAGCTTACGATATAGTTTGGTGGCATTTTTTAATGGAAACAATGAGGAAGCTGGGTTTTAGCATTTCTTGGCTAAATTGGTTCTTCAACTGTATCTCTTCCCCAATGTACTCAATAGTAATAAATGGGTCACCTTGCAGTTTTTTCAGAGGGGCAAAAGGCTTAAGGCAAGGTGACCCAATTTCACCTTTCCTTTATGTATTAATGATAAAGACAATGAGCAGTCAAATTATGAAAATTAAAAATAACGGTGGCTGGAAAGGTATTGAAATCACAAGGAACATCCAAGTGGTGTCACATCAACTTTTTGCTGATGATACAATTCTATATGGGATGGCTTCGATGGAGGAAGCCTAGGGGATTAAGGTAATGCTAGAGAAATATTGTCTACAGTCCAAAAAGCAAATAAATGCAGAGAAGTCCAACATATATTTTATGAACACACCTAAAGGTCTCTAATGAAGAATATCAAATGCTTTGGGTTTTTCTATTGGACAACTACCTTCAAAGTATTTGGGGATCTCGTTGTTTGTAAGTGCGGCTAACTTTAGGCTGTGGGAAAGCACCATAAACAAATGTAGCTCACAGACGAAAAGCTGGAAGGGTCATTAGCTGACCATGGTGGGCAAAATCCTGATGGTGAAGGTGGTTATTGTAGAAATTCTAATTTACATGTTATCATGTATTGAAGCGCCAGTGAAGGCAATTCGTAGATTGACGGGTATTCAATGCAAACTTGTCTGGGACAACCCTCATGATAAGAAACATATTCATCTCTTATCTTAGGAGACTATGATGTCTACCAAGGAGCATGGTGGCGTTGGCATTAAGGACTTGAGGATTCAAAACCATGCGCTAGGCGTGAAGCTGGTTTGGAAAGTTTTTAAAAATCCCGAAGCCATCTGGAGCAAACTATTAAGGGAAAAGTATTTGGACTCAATGGCTCCGAAGAGGATTTTAACTATGGAGAATCCACAAAAAGGATCGGCCATCTGGAACTTCCTTCTCAGCTATAGGGAAGTAATCTATGGTCATCTAACTTGGGGGATTGGATACAGAAAGTTGGCGTGGTTCAGGGAGTCAACTCATTGTCAACTTTGGCTGAGGCAATAGCTCCCTCAAAAGCTATCTATGGGGATCATCTATGTGACTATTTCTCATCTAGAAGGTAGAATGGGGTTTGGAAATGGGAATGGAAGCAATTTGATTTTTTACAAAATCAAATAAGATTGACGTTAGAAAAAGAACTATCTCAAAGATGGCTCTTTCTATTGGATAACTTAGATTCCATCCTATGGTGTGCCTCTAAAACCAGCTCATATTCAGTAAAAACGGGCTATAAGGTTATAAAGAATGAATCTATGGTGGACTCGTGGTTGAAGTGGCTTTGCTGGAGAAGGAAATTTCTCTCGAAGGAAGGTGTCTTCGCTTGGGTGGCTATGCATGAGTGGTTATTTACGGGTGGTAGGCTGGAGCGGTTAGGTGTTTATGGGCCTCATTGGTGTGTTCTCTGTAGAAAAAACATTGAGGACGCCGAACATCTTTTACTGCGCTGTGAATTTTCCCAATCTTGCTGGAGGCACTTTTGTGCAAAAGTGGAATGGCATGGGCCCTTGATTAATTCTTTAACATATAGTTTTGAATCCTTGCAAAATATATTCAATGGCACTAATTTTGGCGGGATGTGGTTAGAAATCTTAGCGATTGTGGTCTAGCAGATTTGGCGTGAACGAAATGCTAGAATATTTAAAGGAAAAGTAACTTCTTTGGATGGTATTCTATTCAAAATTGAAATAAGTGTTAGTGAGCATCTTAACAAGATCCTAATGAAAGATAAATTCAAGTACTTCTCAGCGTGGGACGAAAGGATGGCAAAAGTATAGAAATTGCTTAAGACTCCAAGTGGGAATCTCCTAAAGAGTAGAGGTGACAGAAGTAAATATAAATTAATTTTTCCACCAAGGGGCTGCCTAAAGCTCAACTTTGATGGGGCCTCAAAGGGAAACCCAAAACCCTCAGGTGCCAAATTCGTCATCCGTAACAATGCAGGGAACCTTATTGGTGCTGCTTCTTTTAAACTGTCGTGGGGTACGAACAATGAGGCTTGGAGCATGGAATTTTTGGAAGGTGTTAAATTTTGTGCATCCAAGGGATGGCACAATGTGGTTTTCAAAGGTGATTCACAGGTTGTGGTGAAGGTAGTACCTTTAAATTATGCCCCTAGTTCGAAATGAAATATGTGGAGTGAAGACATAAACATGGAATTTGGGAAGATAAAAGAATACACATTATCACATGTTTTCTGAGAGGAAAATTCTACAACGGATATCCTCTCAAAGTTTGGGATTGATCAAGATGAGTACGCAATCTCTTCTCAGAATGACAACTTGTGGCCTGACCTCATAAAAATCTGTGTGAATGAAGCACGAGAAGCTGCGGTTTAGCATGACCAATTCTCCTCTCGGGTCACCATAATGGTGAAGGCTCATAGCAAGGCCGATGGAGCATGATGGCACCTTTAAATTTTGCAAGATTTGAAGTGTCCATGTTGGGAAATTTGATTTGCACACTCAGAAGTGTCCCTAAAATAATCTACTCTAGTGACCTACTTTGGAGGGTCACAATTCAAAGCATGTTGATTTTCATGCCAAACCCCTTGATGAGAATTTTAGTTGACATATGTGAACATGAATGTCAGTTTTTAGCTTCCCATGATGAGTTTTAATAGGTTTTTGAAAAGAAAAGCTGGAGGGTTATGTGACTGTTTTGTTGTTTGCATACTTTTAGTTCTACAAAGTGGCCTCCTATTCGTGCTGATATTTCACAACTGGGTGATTGTCAAGATGAATGGATTGGTTCCCTACATTCTCCCCACATTCATGTGTTCATTGATCTGGTTTCAGAGTCTCATGATAAGATTTGATATTTTTACCAGGCCAAAAGCAAATGCAGTTTGTTCAGTTTTTGCATCTGCATTTTCAAAATGTTTCAAGGAGGTCAAGTTTGATCCTTAATATCTGGTGAAGAATGATGATTCAAGGAAATACCTCTTTCAAACATAATTAGTGTACCCAAATGACCTAGTGTGTCTAGTTGCAGATTCCCAGGAGGTGATTTGACATTTTTTTAAGGAGGTGACTTGGTGTGCTCAAGTTGGTTTCTGATAGGTGTAAATTGCAAAAAAGTCTTAGTGAGCCACTTTGGATTTTAATATCTTGCACCTCAGGATGAATTTTTCCATTCCATTTGTTGCAATGGATTTTTGGTTCAAATGGTAACATGCATGTTTAGTTTAATGCCTCTTGGATGAGTTTTGATGGGTTAACTAATCCTTTTCTAACTACATGGCCGAAATTGGCATTCCGAAAAGTTTCAAAATTTGAAAATATAAGGACAAACCATTTCTTTTTTTGGCTTGAAACATCTACAACTCCATTTTTATCAAAAACGAAGGTCATATGATGTGTTATTTTAATGCATTTTAGGTGTGGTAAACACATCCCGGGGCGAGTTTACAAAGGAGGTACTTGAATTTTAAGGGATGGAAATTTTTTGAGGAAATGGGTTTGCTCTAAATAATTGATAATGTCCCTACGCAAATTTTCACAGCTCTAGGTGTCCCAGTTTTCCCACAATGAATTTCCTCCAAATGGATCATAGGTGTAATTAGAAGTCACAGTTTTTTAGAATGTTTCAAATGTTTATATTTAAAATATTTTGAATATTCTAAATATTGTGCAAATGAAAAAAGGCATTTAGGGAAAACATAAAATACATTTTCAAATGTTCTAAAGGAAAATCAAGTTTAATTCTTGCTTTCTATTAGTCAGACATGACTTTCACGGCTTTCGCTGCACAACATAACTCATGGCTCATCGCTGGTTTGAAGCTCTTTCTCTCATTAAATCCGCGATGGAGTGATGCTATGTTCTCTCCATCGCGTATCGTGGATTTGAATGCTCTTTCATTTTGCATATTGGCGATGTGCGATATGCCTGTGTGAGCCATGGCGAGATTGTGTGAGAAAATTGGGTGCATATCTTCCTTGCTCATGGACAGTTGCATTGGCAGTGAAAATGCTTCAGAATTGTTTGGGGATTTTCTATTTTAGCATTGCCATCCAAGTTGTATTGTTGGTAGGGTTAGCCAAGCATTGGCAGAATCAGTGAATGCATTCCTTGTGTGTTTAGCTTTCTCTCAGCTGGGGCAAGCCCGTATTCACATGGTGGCCATGAAAGGAAGATTGAGTTGCATTGTTGACTGCTGTAAACATTTACTTGTTTCCATTGAATTTCATGGTGTTGTTGCAGAACTTGAGGAATGAGGGTTTCTAATGGAGATGATGAAGTAGAGGATTTTTATCATTCATCGCTATTTGTTTCCTCTTTTCTCATCTCAAATTAGCGATAGGCGATCTTATCTTCACCCCATTGCACATCTCTGATTTGTATTTCCTTCTTCTTACTGCATTTGCAATGGGAGAAATTGCTCAGTTTCTATTGTGCATTGCTAAAAAATATTAGTTTTCCCATATGGCATCAGAGATGTCACGATGGTAGCTGCCGTGAGTAAAGTTTTCACAAATAAAATAAAATTTTATTTGTTGCAGTGAAAAGTGGCTGAAGAATGAATTATGGTGGGAGGGTAAAATACATTGCATGGGTAAATGTTTTTTTCCTGATAAAGTGAAATAAAACAAAAACCTTTCAAATGTTGCATTCTTCTCGCATATTGCTGATTGATATTTCATTTTCTCATTCTATTAGCAATGCTCGATGGTAATTCCCAAGAGTGAAGATATGGTGGGGCCCTTGATGGGTAAAGTATTATTTAAAAGGTGAGTTTTTAAAATGATGGGAAATGAAGTATAAAGAGTGAAATATTGAGGCAATGGTAATTTTTTATTTTCCCGGTCAAACGAATTTCAATCCTTCATGAAAACTTTGGCTACATTATATTCATCATGTACCACTATTATGTTTCTCATTTCTCTTATTCTATTCGCGATGTGTAATATGTTGGAATGTGGAAACGGTGGGCTCGTGGGGATTATTTAAAAGAAATGTTTGAGGCAAAAGTAAAATGCAAGGAACAGGTAGATTATTTTATTTCCCTGTGCTATAAAATCAAAGCCTCATAAGTAAATGATTTTAATTTTTTAAAAATGCTGGGCATTTTAAAATTTGTAAATTCACGGGTAATTATTTTATTACCCAATTGAAAAATTAAATTCTTTACAAATAAAGTTAAAGACTTTATTTGTTGGGAAATGAGATAAAATATTTTACAAATTTTTTCACAAACATGTAAAGGGCTCTTCATTGCTGGGAAATATGAGGGTAAATTGCACAGGTGAAATGGAGTTTCTACAGCCAAAAAGATTTTTCAACTGCGAGTAAAAAGTGGGTATTTTCTACAACAAGGCATTTTCAATGTGAGTAAAGGTTGAATGGAGAGAATGATGAGTTTTTTTGATAAGAAATATTTTCAATTCTAGGGAAGAGAGTGCCAGGAAGCGGGAAAGCAGATTGCAAATGGGATTCTTCAAGCGGTGGAGGCAGTTATTGATCTATGGAGCTGAATGTTGCCAAGTGTCTACAGTGGATCTCCATTTAGGGTTTTTCATTTTCCTTAAGTGCAGATTTTGTATTTTAGAAAGGAGGTTGCTCATTTTTTTCTGTCTCACGGGAAGTATGTTTTGTAACAGCGTATGAAATGTATAGTGTTTGGTTTGAGGTTTCTAAAGTTGTTTGAGTCATGTAATGAAGAACTTATTCACAACAATGTTATACTTGCATGTAAATGATCATATATCCTGCGTTAGTTGTCTTCATTGTACACATTGCACAAATTATGAATAAAAGAAATGAAGAGTTTCTATTATCTATCTTCTGGTTTTTCCATAAATGTTTATTCTGTGTTGTTACTTTCATTCAAAGAATGAATTAAATTGTATGAACATAAACATAGGTTTGTGTAACTGTATGCTTAGATGGATAAAGTATGACTGGTTTGGTTTCTAGTATCAATGGTGTAATGCATCATATGATAGGCATAATTATAACAGAGTGAATGGGTAAAAGAAAGAAGTTGGGTACACGAAGAGGGGAAATTTTGGGAAAAACAAAAAGTTTTGCAAGAAACGCGTTCGCGTTACAGATCAGGTACCCAAGCCTAAATCTGAACGCATACGCGTTCAGCTTTGGGTACACGAACCGAAACACATACACGTTTTGTGAAAGTATTTTTTTTTTTAATAAGCGACTATATTTCATTTTTCTCACCATTTTAGTCCGCTTCAGAAAAGAACAGATGAGATCACGTACACGTTTGAAAGGCCTTGATTGAAGAAAAATTTGACTACCACCTCCTCCCATCAACACAACCGACCTCATCGACCTCCAGGTTGGTTGAATTCTTCCTTTTTTTTGCTTTATATCTTATTTTTTTGTTTTGTAATTAGTATTCAATTTTTGTTTGTTTAGTGTGTTTTAGTTCAATGTTTTATAGTTTTTAATTGCATTTAAAAAACCAAAAACGTCAATGAAACAAATAAATTTAAATTGTAAATTGAAAACCATAAAAACTTAACCTAAATTGGACACATTTAACTTAGAAATCAAAAACCTACAAACCCTAGGTTACAAAATTTACATAGGTCCCTAAAAACTAATTTACACATGTTAATCCTTGGACCTAAACCCTAAAACATAAACCTAAAACCCTATTTACCCTAATTTACGTAAACCTAAAATGGGCTATTTACCCTAAAACGTAAACCTAAAACCCTAAATTAGGGCTCCTGAAGGAGGTTTAGATTACTTTTTATATTTGACATAACCTTCTTTGTATAATTTTCACTCTCACTCATGGTTCTTAGTTTATTTAGGGTGGAAGTGATGAAAAGTTCAATATTAGGGGCATGTGATATAATAGAAGAGGTAAAATAAGGATGCGTAGTAATATTTGATGACATAAGATGTAGAGAGGGATCACAAATTGTAGTCCATAGGTTAGGTACACTTTGGTATGTCATTGGTGATCCACACAACTACCAATGAAATTCATAATTGACTAATAAAGGAGGTAAAATCAATAGATGCATAGATCTATATATTAACCAACAAATTGATTTAGTTATAATATGTTCACATAATATAAATTTGATAGCTAATTTTATCTCACAAAACTTCATGATTGTATAATTTAACTTGAGAAAATGTACCAGTGAAGTAAAATAATGTACCTCATGTGAAACTATGTGCTTGATTTAATAAGTTCATATATCATGATGCTAGTTGATATGATCATGTATCACTCTATATCAATGTTGTTAGGTTATATAGTGTATGATGTATTCTCTTAGAAAAACATAGAAATGCAAGTCATACTTGTTAATCTAGACTATGTGCAATATGGATAGAGCTAGACACAAATGTTATTAAATCAAATAAATATTAAAATGTGAAGCATGAATGATTTCTACCCATTTCTTTTATGTGGATGAGATCCTTTGTGAATTATGTAAGGATGCATTATGATCATATTTAAGCCTTAATTTATAGGATGTTATTCATAAGATCTATAGGTTGTGTGTAATCTAATTCCTATTTTAACTTTGATGTGTAGTGGCATTGTTCTAGATTAGGAAAATTAAATGTTGTACTTTCTCTAAACTAGTGTATGAAAGCTAACTTGTAGCATGAACATTTCAATTTGGAAAATTCTTTTTTGAAAAACTTGATAGATGATTCATAAATGCAAGCCAATTCTATAACCAAAGGTTTATTTTCTAAGATTATTTATTTATTGAATTGATCAATTGATTCCTCACTTAGTGGCAGTTAGGTTCTTTTTTGAAAACCCATGCACGTCTAGAATTTATATAAATATTCAAAGGAAGAGTCTATGCCATAGAAAAGTTTCAAAAAATATATGATTAAAAAAAATTTGGGTCTAAATCTCTTTAGATCCCCTCTTCCTTTTTAAATCATCCAAGAGTGGTTAGAGGTCCATATAGGTTCAAAATCCATCATAACTCAACAAATTACTTATAATTGAAATCTAAAATTCCTAATTGTTGATATATTGAAGCTATTCCTAGAATGTCACATATTTTATTCAAAGCACTAAGTTTAGGTGGTAGGGTTTTTCATTCACTTGTAAAAATTTATTCATGTGTCTTCTATATGTTTTCATGTCATCAAATCTCTAAATGTAAACCCTAAACCCTAAACCCTAATTTAGCATTCATTTTGTTGTAGGGCCTTAAAATGAAATTTGGTTTCCTTAGGCAACTCCACCAAATTTTATTCCCTTAAGCCATGGATCTCCTTAAGCCATCCTATCATCCTAAATCATAAATCGATGTCTTAAGGGGTCCTAATATGACATTTCTTAAGGGGATAAAAGAAGTTCTCAAAATTTGGTGAATAGAGCTCAAGCTCATCTTTGTTTATTTTGTACATTGCAATTAGGTCACTAGCATATATTTATGTGTCCCTTTGAATGTATTCTATTAATTTTTCATTCTTATCTTTAGTATTCTTTGAAAACAATGAATGAGATTATAAATTTTAATGTTAGTGTTAAACTTATAATTTCTTCTTAACTACTTTGTCCCACTATAGAGATCTTGTGTCCCTTATCATGAAATTTTAAAATTTAGATAAATCAATTTATGGCCTCGAATTTAATTAAATTCTATGTCATACTTGATTAATACATCTATTAATTTTTTTGTAGGACCTTAAAATGAAATTTGGTTGCCTTACGCAACTCCACCAAATTTTATTCCCGTAAGTCGTGGACCATTTTGTCCTAGGACCTTACTACACATAGATCCCCTTAAGCCATCCTATCACCCTAAATCCTAAATCGATGTCTTAAGGGGGAATTTGACATTTCTTAAGGGGATCAATTTGGTGAATAGAGCTTGGTCAGTCATCTTTTTTTATATTTTGTACATTGTAATTAGGTCAATAGCATATATCTATGTGTCCCTTTCAATGTCTTATATTAATTTTTCATTCTTATCTTTATTATTATTTGAAAATAATGAATGAGATTAAATAAATTTTAATACAACCCCATAATTTCATTTCTATCCTTCATATTAACAACACCACACTGGAATCAATTTAATGTGTGTACATGCTATGAATTTTTAATGTTATGGATTTTATAATGTTATAAATCGAATGGTCTTCAAATGAAATATATTTTGAATTTGTGCATGTTCAATGTGATTTCTAAATAACTTTCAAATCGTGTGCATTATTTAATTAGTTTGTTGATATATATTTTTTAATTATTTAACATGCAGTTGCCATATCATTGCTCACATGGATCCAATGTTTAATTTAGAGGATTTTATGCCCAATCAAGAAATTCCTATAGATCCTGTACATCCCAATCCACCACATGAACAAAACCCTAGCACACCTCCACACTCTCCATTGCCTAACCCGCCACCCCCTCCTGTAGTTGATGAAGATCAATTAAGAGAGAATATTCGAGCAAACCTCATTGTCATTCAAGGAAATATAGATCTCATAAAAAATGAGCCTAGAGTCCCTCCCCATCTCGCACGGTTTGCATCTACGATGCAAACTATTGTCGATTCTATTTGATCTATTGATGCGGACCTTGGTTCCATCAATGGAGAGAAGAGAGGAGACAATTCTATGTGGATGGATTGTCATATAAAGAAATCAATGACCTATAGAGAAGAGAGGATACAATTCATGGTTTAGGTGACTCCACCTTGGAATATGACACTAGTCTCTTGATGTTACAATTTCCCGAGATTGTTTTGCGAGCAACTACATCTTTTAAATGAAATTTACTTATTAATCTTGTTGTGGGTGTGTGTGGAATTTAATGCATCATATCTCTCATGTTTATTTCAGACATTGCCATGAAGGTCAGCCAAACCTTTAGGTTATTATGTCTGTTAAGCATTTGAAGGAGAATTATTTATTTACTTTGTGTTTGATACCTTGGCACACAAGTATATGAAAATACACTGTTGGGATCACCCTCCTAGGTTTAATAGAGCCTGAAGTGCAAGGGAGAAGGGGTTTTCTTTAATTCAGTCTCTCGTTCGTTGGCCAAATCTCTCCTTGAATCTATCCATAAAGCCTGACAGCCCTTTAGGATTCAAGTTGATAGCAGATTTGAGTACCAACAAAGCAGTAGCAATCAACAAATTCAAGATGGCAAATGTTATGAAGGACCTCCATACTTTCTTTGTTTGTGTGATTGGAAACAAGGAAACTTTGGAAAGGTTTCAAATTAGGTGAATGCCAGAGCTATGGGTTGGGATTATCGCTTTAAGAGGAATGTAATCAAATTTCCTGTAACTTTTTTCGATAAGCAATGAAAGAGAGCCACCCTCTATGGTGGCAATTCACCCAAAATAATAATAATAATAATATAATATAAATACAATATAAATATTATATTATATAATATTATAATATTATAATAATATAATAACATAATATTATAATATTATAATAATATAATAACATAATATTATAATAATATAATAACATAATAATATAATATTATAATAAAATAATATTATAATAACATAATATTATAATATTATAATAACATAATATTATAATATTATAATAACATAATATTATAATATTATAATAACATAATATTATAATATTATAATAACATAATATTATAATATTATAATAACATAATATTATAATAACATAATATTATAATAACATAATATTATAATATTATAATAACATAATATTATAATATTATAATAACCTAATATTATAATATTATAATATTATAATAACCTAATATTATAATATTATAATATTATAATAACATAATATTATAATAACATAATAACATAATATTATAATATTATAATAACATAATATTATAATATTATAATAACATAATAACATAACATATATTATAATATTATAATATTATAATAATATAATATTATAATATTATAATAATATAATAATATAATATTATAATATTATAATAATATAATAATATAATATTATATATTATAATATTATAATAATATAATATATAATATTATAATAATATAATATATAATATTATATTATATTATATTAAATTATAATATTATATTATATTATATTAAATTATAATATTATCTTATATTATATTATATTATATTATTATCTTATATTATAATATAATATAATATAATATAATATAATATAATATAATATAATATAATATAATATAATATAATATTATAATAATATAATATTATAATATTATAATATAATATAATATTATAATATTATAATTTATTGGGGGCATAAGCGAGATATTTATCTGTTGTCTAGTTTGTTTAATTTGAAATCCAATTTTGAAATCAGGAAGTAGGAGACAAACCCTAATCCTTTTTAGGGGGCGGGAAACATATTTTAATAAACTCTACAACAAGTTTGGAGGAGCCGAAACTAATACCAGTAAGGAATAGTTTGGAGGAGCCAAATCTAATAGCGGTGGGGAAAGCAACAAAAAATGTAGGTAATGGATTCCCTAATGTCAAAACCTAAATGTGCTCAGTATTAGGATCTTGGTCGTAATTTTCATTTAGAAAACATACTCTAAAACCCTCGTCGAAACTTTATTTTCAAGTTGTAGCTCACCAAATTGGAGAAGTGAAAGGTCAATACCAGGGAATCCATTAGTGATGAAACAGTTTGGAGGGGTCGAAACCAATACCAGTGAGGAAGAGTTTGGAGGAACCGATCCAATAGCGGCGGGGAAAGTAACAAAAAATGAAAGCAAAGGATGCCCTAATGTTAAAACCTAAATGTGCTCAATATTAGGATCTTGGCCATAATTTTCATTTTAAAAACATACTTTAAAACCCTCGTCGAAACCCTATTTTTAGGCAATAGCTTGCCAAATTGGAGAAGTTGATGCAGGGCAACGCTCACATCTGGCTTCTCCATTTTGATCAAGGTGCTGAAATAAGGGTTTTTGGTTTAGGCAGAAGAGATTGGGGGTTTTCATGATGCAAAAACTAGTGGACAGTGGAAGGAAGATAGTCTTCAATACCTGGTGACATTGGCCAACTGGCTGCAGAGTCAAACCAATTTGTATGTTGATAATATTGAATGTAAATGGGCCATTCTTTGATGCCAAATGCATTGTATTGGTGTCACCCCTACCACATGAATGGAACACTGCAATTGTTTGTTCTTTCTGACATTGGTTAAGAAGGATTGATGTATTTAGTTGTTTGTTTTTAAATTCAGTCCCAAATTTCCTTGTGAGTGTTTGCTAGCATTTGAAGTCTCTATGAGTTTTCTTGTTTTAACAAGCAAGGCTTTCCATTAAAAGTGAAAGGTCAAATTTGTAAAATCCTTAAGCCGATTGAAGCATTTAGTGTATTTAGTTTTTTTTTAAAGGGTCCATTTTTGATGATTTATTTGGTTGTAGGGCACATTGAAATGTGGAAAAGTAGTGGTAGTGAAGAAGCTATCATTAACCCATTCTTAGCTTAGCCATGTGAACCATAGATTTTAATGGTTAGGAATGCTAAGTCTCTTTTACTCGATTAGGGTCTTTCACCTGATGAAAAGAGATAGATCCCACACCCAAAATATAGATGGTTCACTCAAACTAATGCAAGTATAATGAAATTATGTCTAAATGCAATGACCTAGATGCACCTAATTGATAAAATTTATTGATTAAGAATGTAAAACTATTGAAATACAACTTGTTTGAAAACTGTGTAATGCAAAAACACCTAGAAATGAAAGTAAACTACAATAAAAATGAATGAAACTAAAGAAGTGCACCTGTAAACTTGTTGGAGGCTTGAAATGACTTTTGAAATGTTGCTAGTCCTAATTTTTAGGCCTAGTGGAACTCATTTTCCATTCTGGGTGAATCAGTCCCAGTTCTGTAAAACTGAACCGAAGCCTGTTTCGGACAAATGGGTATCCAAAACTGCAGAAAACCAAAATCAGTCCTGGTAGTGGGACTCATTCACCACCCATGGTGCATGATTCAACTTTTGAATTTCTAAAAACCCAAAAGTGGAAACTGAAGTCCCCGATCTACTCTTCGGCTCCTGATAGGTGTTTGCCTATGAAAGTTTGATTTCTGAACCTGAAAGTGAGTTTTTGTTGATATTTTTCCTTGGTCAATAGGAAGGTGTCTTTAACATCTTTACAACTTGATCTTCAATAATTTCCAAGTCCTCAAGATGCCTAAATCTGCAAACACACAAGACAAGAGAGAGAAATGTTGAATGTTAGGGCATAGGGGTTTGCCTTGGTCAAACTCCTTTTAGGTATTTAAACCAAAATGGAGAAAGAATGTAATGAAGCATGCAATAATGGAGTTATTACCTTTCCATGATGTTTGATCTTAAATTTCTGTAGCAAAACATGAAGAATCTACCCTTGAATTTGTCTTTGGAAGCTATCTTAATGACTTGCAATGGTGAAACCCTAACTTGCTTGACTTGAAAGAGAAGATGGATGATGAATGAACTATGAAATGAGTTAATGGATGTGAATTAGGATTTAGATAGTTTATTTTATAGGAAATCCACCTTATTTTCCCATTAATTAGATCCCTAAGGCTGACATGTAAAAATAATAAACTTAAATTTCAGTTTTTCTCGCTCAAAGGTCAAAATTTTCCCAAATGGGACTCATTCGCCACCCATGTAGAATGGGTCCCACTTGGATGGGATTGATTCACCATATATGGTGAATGGGTCCCACATGGGCCATTTTGACAGTTGAGTTCTTAGGAGATAAGAACATAAGGTTTATATGATGTATACGTTGGTTATTTCATCAAATATTGCCTTGGGATGCACAATATGGGTAATAGGGGTCTATTAATGATGATGTGAAGGTAAATTAGGGCTTGGGACACATAATTCAATGTGAAAGTGTGATTAAATACACTTTACAACACTAAAATGAGGTCCACATAGCCTAGGAAGGGACAAGAACCAATGTGAATGTGCAAGACACATTACAACACTAGTTTAACATTAAGTTTATTTTACAAGCCTTAGAGATTGATGTGAGAATGTTATTAAAAAAATTTTATAATGTTGAATTAAGGGAGAATGGGTTTATTAGGTCTAGAAAGGCATGAAATTCCTTTACAACACCTTTACAAGACATCGTTAAATGCATTTGAAAGGGTTCAAGACCTAGTGTGGATGTGAAAAACACCTCACAACACCAAATCAAGGCCTCATTATGTCCAATTTGTCATCAATTATTCCAAAAATCAAGAAATTTTCCTTTTTTCTATGGTACATTTAGCCCCCACTTTAGTGAGAGGATGAACTTGCTTCAAACTCACACTAAAGTAGACATTCAAGAGAGATTTGAGTGTACAGATGCAAATGACAAAGAATGACAAAGATCAAGAAGGAAGTCAAGCCCCCAAGATCTAAGATCCTAAACCAACAACATACATAGTCATACAATGGCAAGAAAGGAAAACAGGGTGGAAAAGATGTGCTCACTCTAGGGCCACAGAACATCAAGTCGTCCACGGGGTGCGATGTCCCAAAGAAGTGGTTTAGTGAGAAAGTCATGCTAGTGTGTCGGCTTCTCACCATATAATGAGAAAGTCATGCCAATGTGTCATCTTCCCATTATAAAAACCATACCAAAGTTATCCTCCTGATAACTTTGATAAGGCACCATAATGAAAATGATTTTTGTAAATGTTTTTGAATGTTATGTAAATATTTTGTTAAAGGGGATTTTGCTTTGTTTATGTAATGTCTTCTTCTTAGGGAGCATTGTGCCTAATGTCTCCAAGAGAGTACAAGTCAGGGTGTCAGATCATTATCCATGGGATGCGTCGTTCACATCAGGCCACTTCAGTTGATCATACACTCTTGGAAGGCATCAAACCCAATGACACTGCCAAGAAGAGGACACACCAAAAGAAAAAGTAAATCACGTCATGAAATTTGAAAAAATATGTTACCTATGTATGCCCCCCACTTTAAAGCTGTTGCTACCACCATTACTGTGAGCAATTTCTTTAAAGTAGAAGAGAGGTATGAGAGCTTATTCGAAAATCCCTATATGTTTTCGATAAGTTGCGTTATGAAGAAAGAGAGTATGTCACATGCGATTCAATCTTAAGACATTACCACATCCCAATATTGGTCTTATATGTTCATGAAAGGTTAATGATGAGTCAAAAGAGACAATGAAAAGTGACATATGAGGACATGGCTATCTAACCCCTTGCCCCCGCTTAGTGCAGGACAAAGGTGAGCCTGGAATGGATGAAAGGAAGTATCAGGTAGAGGAATTAGGTGCTCCAACACAAGGAAGAGCACCACACTCCGTTAGGTGTTGAATTTTGTTGTGCAAAGTCTGAGATGAGAGTGGAGATAAGGGAAATACCCCTAGATATTTCTTGAAAGAGTATGATATGTTGTTTTTTCTCATGTGTTCATTGCATGCATGTGTAGGAGGAGGATTGTAACTGAAACCATACAAATATTCTAAGTTAGATGAAGGGGTTGTGTGTTTGTGAGAAGGAGTGGTTTCTTTACAAGAACCCAAATCCTTTTTAATGTTGTGTCGTTGCTGCATGAGGGATGGGAGTTATATAGCCCCCATTACCAACATAGGGTGATTTGGTAGAACTAAGTTGAGTGAATGGAACACAAGGTTATTTTGGGTTGAGAGTGGGATATTGTACACCCTCCCTTAAAGGTAGGTGTGAAACTCCAATCACTACTAGAACTTGTATATGAAAATGAATCATTTGTATATGACTCTTTGGACCATGAGGGTGAGATTTTGGAAATTTTATGGAAATGAGGTGTAGAATCTAATGACCCCCGATTATCACAAAAGAGTTTTGTTGTAGGTGAAGAGTTAGGACCAACTTGTTTAGGTTCAATTTTTGATATAGGAATGAAAGGATTAGGGGAGTTGGAAGTGTTGTGATTAGTCGATGCATAGCTTCACTCATCTGCATCAATGGTGTATATCTTGTTGTTGTATTCAAATTTCATTACACGGTGAAGGGTAGATGGGACTCCTTTCATAGCATGAATCCATGGTCTCCCTAGGAGAAGATTGTATGGAAGGGGTCCTTGCATGATATGGATAGAGGTAGGCAACACTACAAGTTTGACCTCAATAGGTAATGTGATCATCCAGAGAGGTTGCCTATTAACATTGTCAAAGCCACGAATATGAGCATCATTATGTTGAATGATCTTTTTGTCCATGCCAAGTTTGTGTAGGAGGTCCCTGCTACAAACATTAATTTCTACTACATTGTTGATGAGAGTGTGCCTAATTAAAGTTTCATTACTGATCACCTTTATCATCAAGGGGTCATTTTTGTTTTGAATCTCAAGTGAGGGTAATTCATGTTTAGGGAATGTGATTTCTGACTGGGTGGCTTGCATGAGATGAGATGAGGATGTTACATGATTCAATTTTATGTAAGATTGGATCTCCTCCTTGTTTATTTTCAGTTTCGTGAAAGAGAAGTTTGATTTTCGGTGAGAGTTGAATGAGTTCCCATAACGATATATTATCAAGAGCCTTTTTCAGGTCTTCAACACTAGGAATTTTTTGAGGAAAAGGTAATGGTGTAGGAGTGTTGTGTGGTCCCCTAGATGTTTGAGTCACTAAGTTACAACTTAGCGGCTGCAAAACATTGCCATGATTAGATTGCATCATGGATTTCAAGACATCTCTGAATTTTTTGTGTGATTCACTAATGGAAGGTGACTTAGGAAGCTCACTAATTAAAGGAGATCCCACTTGTGTTGTCATAACCTCAAGAATTTTGTCTTTATTGGCATGATGTGTTGGTGATGGGGATTCAAATGTCACTTTATGATTGTCTTGCATCATGATAGTTTTTCTAGGAGAGTTTTTAGGAGAACAACAAGCCAAATGTTGTTGACATTCATAGGTTGGTTCTTCTAGAAGGACTTCATTGCAAGTAGGGGAATGATCAATGGTTGAATATTATTTTTCAAGAGGGGTTTCATGAGGTGAAGGGGGAAAACTAAAATATTCATGACCTTCATCGATTATGTTGTCTAACATCAAATTATCTACTTCACATCTAGGAGAGATACTAGAAGAAGAAAAAATGTTGTTGTCATGATTACCTATGGTTGTATTGTCTTGTTTATCAATGTTTTGTCTACTAAGAGAGGTAAGAGGAGAGAAACAACTATGGTTCTCAAAACTCTCATGAATTGGTTCTTCTACAAAAATATCTTTGTCACCAATAGGAGAGATATTAGGAGAGGAACAAATATGATCATTAGGAATGTCCAAGGTTGTAGTCTCTTTCACAAAAACACTCTCATAGGGAGGGGATAGGAAATGTTTCTTAGCATGTCTAAATATAAAAGACACTAACATTGTATGAACAAAAAGGAAAAACACATGTAACCATTTCATGCAATTTTTTAGCAATATAAATAATGTATATGCAAAGATGCAAAACATTTGTATCTAATATATGCAAGATTTAAAGAATATACATGATGAATATGCAAGAATAAAAAGCACTTTTAACAAACTTATGCAAAGTTTTATGAATAAAAACATTGTATATGAAAAAGTGAAAAGTACTTTTAGCAATGTTATGCAAAATTTCAGAAATGTAAACATTTTCAGATCTAAGGATGTATGTTATTGAAATGATTTAAAAAATGACTACCCCAAATTGATGTTTTTGACCTATATGCATAAAAAAAATGTTCCAAAAAATGTCTAGACTTATAATATATGGTACTAGGAGGTTGAGGAGGCACAAAAATGAGGTTTCTGATGCTATAACAGTCAGTTAAAAATCTGAACAGGGACTGATTCGCCCAACATGGCGAATGAGTCCTAGTATTAGTTTTTTGCAAAAATTTAAGAAATTTTGAATTATTTTTGATATGTTTCATGTTGTATGATACAAACCTAAGATGGAGATGCAGAATTTCAGAAATTTTGAAGGAAATTAAATACAAAAAATTAAGCTAAATGACCTTTTCACTAATGCAAAAATTTGAAACCCTAGATGCTAATTAACCAATGCAACTATAATGCAAATTGAATGCAAGCTATGATTAAAATGAAAATGGACTCCAAATCAGAAAATAAGATGTTCAAAAAGAAAGTTCACCAAAATGAACCATAGATTTTAATGATTAGGAATGTTAAGTCTCTTTTGCTCAATTAGGGTCTTTCACCTAATGAAAAGAGATAGATCCCACACCCAAAATCTAGGTGGTTCACTCAAACTATCACATATAATGAACTTATGTCTAAATGCAATGACCTAGATGAATCTAATTGATAAAATTGATTGATTAAGAATGTAAAACTATTGAAATGTAACTTGTTTGAAAACACATTGTGTAATGTAAAAACACCTAGAAATGAAAGTAAACTACAACATAAATGAATGAAACTGAAGAAGTGCACCTGTAAGCTTTCTAGTGGCTTGAAATGAATTTTGAAATGTTGCTGATCCTTATTTTTAGGCCTAGTGGGACTCATTCACCATTTTGGGTGAATTAATCCCAGTTCTATAAAACTGAATCAGAGCCTGTTTCAAACAAATGGGTATCCAAAACTGCAGAAAACCAAAATCAGGCCTAGCATTGGGACTCATTCACCACCCATGGTGAATGAGTCCACTTTTGAATTTCTGAAAATCCAAAAGTGGAAACTAATGTCCCTGATTTTCTCTTCGGCTCCTGATAGGTGTCCGCCTCTGAAAGTCTGATTTTTGAACCTAAAAGTGAGTTTTTGTTGATATTTTTCCTTGGTCAATAGGAAGGTGTCTTCAACATCTTTACAACTTGATCTTCAATGATTTCCAAGTCCTCAAGATTCCTAAATCTACAAACACACAAGACAAGAGAGAGAAATGTTGAATGTTAGGGCATGGGGGTTTGCCTTGGTCAAACTCCTTTTAGGTAATTAAAAAAAAATGGAGAAAGAATGTAATGAAGCGTGAAATAATGGAGTTATTACCTTTCCATGATGTTTTATCTTGAATTTCTATAGAAAAACATGAAGAATCTGCCCTTGAATGTCTTTGGAAGCTATCTTAATGACTTGCAATGGTGAAACCCTAACTTGCTTGACTTGAAAGAGAAGATGGATGATGAATGAACTATGAAATGAGTTAATGGATGTGAATCAGGGTTTAGATACTTTATTTTATAGGAAACCCACCTTATTTTCTTGTTCATTGGATCCCTAAGGCCGACATGTAAAAATAATAAACTTAAATTTCAGTTTTTCCCGCTCAAAGGTCAAAATTCGCCCAAATGGGACTCATTCGCCACCCATGGAGAATGGGTCCCACCTGGATGGGACTGATTCACCATGGATGGTGAATGGTTCCCACAGGGGCCATTTTGACAGTTGGGTTCTTAGGAGTTAAGAAAATAAGGTTTATATGATGTCTATGTCAGTTATTTCATCAAATATTGCCTCAAGATGCACAATATGGGGTAATAGGGGCCTATTAATGATGATGTGAAGTTAAATTAGGGCTTGGGACACAAAATTAAATGTGAAAGTGCAATTAAATAAACTTTACAACACTAAAATGAGGTCCACATAGCGTAGGAAGGCACAAGAATCAATGTGAATGTGCAAGACACATTACAACACTAGTTTAACATTAAGTTTATTTTACAAGCCTTATAGATTGATGTGAGAATGTTATTAAACACATTTTATAATGTTGAATAAAGGGATAATGGGTTTATTAGGTCTAGAAAGGCATGAAATTCCTTTACAACACCTTTATAAGACATCGTTAAATGCATTTGAAAGGGTCCAAGACCTAGTGTGGATGTGAAAAACACCTCACAACACCAAATCAAGGCCTCATTAAGTCCAATTTGTCATCAATTATTCCCCAAATCAAGCAAGTTGCCTTTTTTCTATGGTACACCATGCATTGACTTCAATTTGAAATTGAAGTGAAGCTCATCTCAAATGTTTTGGTGTACTAATTGTGCTGTAAAGATCTGCATAGTATAACTATTGTAAAGGTTCTTGAGTTTCATTTGGTTTTTGAGTTTCAAATCCAAATGAAACTTTCATGTAAAAAAATTCATTGATATAGAGTGATTCTTTTTTTTTTATGCCTTTTTGAATTCTTCAATTCTTCAATAAATGTTGTAACCGTTAAGGTTTTGATTTGCTAATGAGGCTTAATGAAGTAAATTTTAAGACTCATAAATATTGTGTTGTGGATCCTCTTGATTTGCAATCTATTTGTGTCTGATCAGTCATATTTTTTTAATCATTTTAGTCTTCATTTTATGGTGCTTCTCTCAACATTTGTATATCTATGATACTTGAAGTTTATATGCATAAATTTGTAAGGATTAATTAGGTTAGATTTTATTTGTAACTTGAATCACTGATTCACCCAAATAAATGACTAAACCATGGCTAAATAAATGACTATTGTGACTAAAATAAATGACTACAATGACTAAATAAATGACTACCATGACTAAAATAAATGACTACCATGACTAAATAAATGACTATAATGATTAAGTAAATGACTACCATGACTAAATAAACAACTACCATGAATAAATAAACAACTATCATGTCTAAATAAATGACTACCATGACTAAATAAATGATTAGTTAACAACAATAAATGACTAGATTAACAACTAAATATACCACCAAATTGATCAATCAAAAAAACCAATAAATGACTAAAAATGGTTTAGTCATGAATTTGGTCGTGCATTATAAATGACTGGCAATAAACTACTAATGGTAACATGACCAAACTAATGTTCACATGACCAATTTTTAGTAGTTTTTTTAGTCATTTATTTCCGTTTTTGTACTAGTGGAGTATCATTATCCTGAGGGTTTCATAGGATGGTTAAAGTTACGGAACAAGAGTTCCAAATTTGAACACATTTTCTAGTACCTTGAGGATGTAATAAGGAATATATTTGATCTTTTGGAGCAAGATGATAGAAAATAAAATTGGATTTCTTTTAATAAAATGAAAAGAAAGGTAAGGGAAAAGGAACCCGAATTCACTATACTTGCAAAAATCCCTAATATAATATAGAGAATGGAACATGTTTTCCAAAATTTTGAAATAGTGGTTGGTCACCTTGAGGGTGAAAGGATGATTCAAGATAAAGGGAAAGCCCCTATGGAAGAGGAACAAGGCGGAGGAGAAATCCTTGTTATGGAAGAAAGGCCTACATATCAACCTCCTAAGGAGTAGAAATAAAGTTTTTCATAAGGAGAAAGAATAAAGCAAAGAAAGATGATGCAACTACCACTTCCTCTAAACAAGAGGAGCAAAGAGCTCCTTCTGCAGTGCCACAAGTGCCACCACCATCTCCTCCAAGGTCAACTGGGCCTAAAATTGTAGATGTTGATTCCCCATCACAACATGCCTCGCCACTAAAAGAACCACCATTGAAAAAAAAAGAAGGTCAAATCAACAAGTTTGGTGGATTATGATGATGAAGAATCAGATGAGGAAATTTGGGTATCTGAGCAGGAAATGTAATAGGGAATGCCTTATGCACCAACATTGATTGTTCCACAAAAATTAGGTATGAGGTTGAGCAAGGTTGACCTCACTGGGATAAATAACATTGATGATGTCTGGGTGGAAGCATACCTAAGATTTATGGATGATGATTCATTTGTGAAATCACAAGCTTTCATGGAGTTTTCCTACAAGGCTAAGAAGGATGAGTATGTTACTACTATCGAGCTAAGCAAAGAAGTCTTCACCCAGAGTTGCCAGAGGAAACTATTCAAGCCCAGGTCCTAAAGGAAATGAGAGCTAAATTTCATGGAATGACTGAAGTAGAAGGTAGAGTGCTAGTAAGAAATAGTGGTGTCCTATTTTTTCCAGAATGGGATCTAGCTTCTACCATTGCTTTTGATACGACAAAGAGGTGTGATAGACCCCTCTATAATTTAGAAGAGGAAGCTACAATTGCACTGTGAGGTTTCACCTTCAGTGAATAGTGGGATACATTGGCTATATGAGCCTTAACTCCAAGTACAAGAAATCTTGACATTACAAAGCCTGTACCAAACTACAGGAGATGCTTGATAATAAAGAGAGTGTCAGAGAAATCAACTCTTGAGGCAGCAACAATGTCAGTAAATGTTGCTCAATTTACAAAAGCCATAGTAGAGTCAATAACTACAGAGAAGGAGTGGTCTAGAAAACAATACAATGACTTGCTGGTTGATTATGGAAATACTGAACAACAAAAAATGTAGTTGTAGACAAAGATAACATTATTAACGGAGCTATAGCCTATCATGGTCTAAATTTGGCACAAGTTAAAGCTTATAGAAAGTATGGCTTGAGGGGGATTCTCTCAATATCATCAATAATCTGAAGAATTGTGCTACCCCTTCATGAACTATTGAATCTTTGATTAGGGATGCTATTGATATTCTTAAATCCTTTGATGAGTATTACATTTCTCATATTTTGAGAGAAGGAAACAAATTAGCTGATGTTTTCGCTAATTTAGGAGTTAGAGGTTCTAGGGAATGGGGTTTGAACGACCCCCTCCCTATGGAGGCAATTGCAAGTATTAATCATGATTACCAAATTTAAATGGATTGATGATTTATTAAGGCTTGGGGCATGCATGACTATCTTCACGTGGCAGGTTATTATGTGGAGGGATGGTAAGCTAGCTATGAATTGAGCTAATTGTACCCTGGTTGATATCCGTATGGAACGAAACTCTAGGACCATTATTTTCTCCTACCTAAATTCCTTTTTCACACGGATTGTGGGCATTCTTAGTATCACCTTCTCAAGGTTTCTCCTCATTGCGTTCAAATTTCTCAAGCTTCTCGACTCTGCAAATTTTGTAGCCATGGGAGGTGATAGGAAACACATAAAGCCTTTCTCTTGTGATGTTTTCAAGAAGAAGCCAGAGGTGTGGAGGGTTCTAAAGAAAGGCAGGCTAACTCCATACCTGGAAAGGTTGCATGGTAACAACTCGTAGATGACGAAATTGTTTGCAAAAGCATGGAACAACAACATTTTGAAGTTGGGTGGAATGGTGTTTGATGTGAATGAATATTTTATTGCCAATATCACTGGGTTGTTGATAGATGGTAAGAAATTTTTTAGAGACAAGAAGGAATCACAGGTAGCCATACAATTTTTTTTCAAATGGGATTAAGCTCAAGACCTGAAGATGGAGAAGAGTGGTGGTTACCAAAGGAGCTCTCTCAAGGCGCTGTGGGGGGATGTGGCTGAGGAACTCATGTGTTATATCACCCTTGAAGGACACTTTTCTGTGGTAAATGCTTACCATTTTGTTATGCTCAATCATTTATGCCATAAAAAGAGAATTTATTTTCCTTACTATCTCTTGGTGACACTAGATTTTGGTCTCAAGGACCATAAAAGAAACCCCAAAAATCTAGTTTTGCATGTGGGGCTCATTCTTTTAATATTTGATTGTGCTAAAGCCTTTGAGGTGTCTAAGTCGATTTCTACCCCTAAGGGTAAGCAACAAAAGTAGGTGGAGGAGTATGATGTGGTTTTTGAAGAGGAGCTAGTTAGCAAGAAGGGAAGAAGAGGAAACTTGTCTTGGAAAAGGAGTTGAAATATGAGGAGGATGTGGACTATGTCCCATATTCTCTTGCTTCCATGGAGGTGGTCCCACAACCCTCTGCATCAGGTAAGTCTAAGAAAGGGGTGCTGAGCCCTAATAAGGGTTATGAGACCTGTAGTGAGGAGTTGGCTGCTGAAATGTTGAGTAGATGCTTGAAGGAGAAGAATGAATTGGATGGCGAGGCATCTTCACTGCCCCCTATTTTGGGAACAAAGCATAAGTTGGAGCTAGAGGTGGGAAGTAACAAGAAATTGGTTGTAAGGTCTACGAGCCAATTTATTGAGATGAACCATCCCCTCAATATGGTGGGTGAAAAGGGTGTTGTGGATTCCCCAGTTGTGGATCTAGATTGGTAGAAGAAAAGAAAATTTGTGGCTGAGGAGATTGCAGACTCCATTCAAAAATAAAAAATGTTGGTTGCTACTGGGAAGGGTAAGGAAGTCTCTGCTAGTCAGGACAAGGTAAGCTCCTCTTGGGAGGATGATGTTGTGGGTAAGGGCATGTTCAAATTTGATAGGGAAGACATTTATGATGTTTTGGGAACTGCTACAGAGGGTTCCATTGTTTTGTTCAAATTATTTAAATGGGTGTTCCATGAACTTAATATGACCAATGTTAAAGTTCGGGGTGTGATGAGTAAAGCTAATGAGTCTTCAGTTGAAAACTAGATTGATGAATTGTTTAACTCTTTGAAAATTGTGGCAGATGAAATGCTCAAGATGAAGCAAAATATTGAAGGTAGAGTTCTCACCCTGAAGGATCAATCAGAGAGGATTTGTGCTAATTTGGACAAGGGTGGGAGGGGACTAAATTTGTGGTTAATTTTGAGTCTGTTGGTATTACCTCTCCTTTTGATAGTGCCAAGAAACACAAGGAGATTGTTCATTCTGAAGAGACTGGTGTTGGTGGCAAGCTAATGGAGGAAGAGGTTTCTGTTGATAAGGGTGGTGATAAGAATAATGTTTTGATTAGTGAGGTGAATGTGGGTGGGCCCAGGGCTAGAATGTGAAACAAGACTAAGGCTCAAGTTGGGGATCCTGTTAAAGAACTGTTTGATGTATTGGATGATGGTTAGAAGGTTGTGGTGAGTGATGTGGAGGCTACTGATATCCTGAAGAATATGTAGTGTTGTTGTTTGTGGCCATCCTTTTTGGTTGATGTTTTGCTGATGGTGCACTGTGTTTGGGATGATATATACTTTATTTAGTTTTCTTTAGTTTCAGCTCCTCTTTTTGTAAAGGGTTCCAGGCTCCTTCAAAACCCATTTTTTTCACCTCTAATCAAAAACATTATTAAGGGGGAAATTGGAAAACTTGCAATCAAGAGAACGAACTCGGATTGCTGCTACCTCCCCTACTCCTTCACCTGAGCCTACACCTACTGATTATACCCTGTCAATAAGTTCCTCATGGGCCATTATGCCATACAACATGTGAACTGTACACATTTCAATGGTGCAACCAAACACATCAGAAGCACCACAAACAAAGGAAGCTGCCAACAAGGAGTTGCTTAAGCATCTAAATGATTATAAGGAGAGATGTGACAATCACAATAGGAAAATCTTTGACAATAATAAGAAATTTTTCACTGTAGTCTTGGAGCATTTAAATAGAGGGTTTAATAACAGACTGAACAACATTCATGCTAGCTATTCTTCTATGGTATTTTCTATAAATAATTTTGACAATGATAAGGAGAAGGCTATTCCACTTATGGAGACATGGATCCACAGGTTGCAAGAGTTGAGAATGATGTCTATTGGAGCTAAGCAGGATATTAATCCCCCTAAAAAGCTTAAGCCCACCATTCAAATTGTAAATGAAATTTAGGAGTTTAGGGGAAATATAGAGCCTTTGGAGACCAGGATAAGGGAATTGGTTAAAATTTTTCATGAAACACATCATGGTCTCTTTCCATCCATTTTAAGTGATGATGGTAACATCAAAGCCTTGCAGGATTGGAGAAAGGAAACTAATGAAGTCATTTCAAATCAAGTTGAGCTTCAATTTGTCAGGGAAATGATATGGGTACACTAATGAGGAACATGGACATGTTGGCCCATGCAGAGATTATCTTGGCAGAGTTTGATAAGGAATCCAATCAGGTTGTTACTAAATATTCACCTTATAGGAAAAAGGTTGATAGAGTCATGAGCTTCAGTTGGCCCACTAGGGACGAATTCCAAGCCTGGAAGAACAAATACTTGAATGTATTGGAGGAATGACTTGCAGTTGTGGGATGGTGAGTGAAATTTTGGTCTTGAAGTTTGCAACCATGGTGATTAAGGAATGGGAAAGAAACAATGCATAGCCTAAAAATAATATTAGGCTACTGTAAGCTATTTGATAGGACATATAGGATATTTCAAAATGTTATAATTTTTCTCTGTAATAACAAAAGATGACTCAAATACTTAAGTATTTTTATTTAATTTTAAATATAATATCGACCTATCTTGCTCTCTAGTATTGTATTCACTATCATCTGACTCGAAATAATCAATGGTTATTTATAAGTTATGGATATTGAATTGTTAGCTTTTGTTGAAGAAATAGATTAATATTCCTTTCAGTTATTTATCAAAGATTGTGGAATGGAAATGCAACAGGAATTTATAAGTAGTGTGGTAAATTTTGTTCATTAAAAATGATGTAGAATCACATATCAAATTCAATACCATGGAATACAATATAAAATATAAAATATCGCAATTTCATGGAATACAATATAAAATATCATCAAGTATAGTTTGGAATATGATTCATCAAGTGAAATGATTCACAATTTCATGGAATACAATATAAAATACCATCAACTATAGTTTGGAAAATGATTCATGAAGTGCAATATAAATACCTAAAAGCTGCCAATTGACTTCCATTTCCCAAATGGAGTCAGGGTCCTGAAATCGATGTTCAACTTGAGATAAAGTAAAAGAGTCATCTTGATTCAAAATTTTCTCTTCATTTTCTTTGACCTGTGTCTCAAATTCAAATTTCATTGTTGAAAGGTGGAAAAATTTGTTTTGCTTCCCTCTCTTAGGGTTTAGGACCTAGAAAGGAAAATTTTCACTTTCACTCAAGAACAAACCCTTGAGATCTCAAGGCAAAAGAGAGAAATATATTGTAAGAGGGTTGTTCTAAGGGCTAAATGAAAACTAATAAGGGGTTCACCACCAAGTTTAGACTTCAAAAAGATAATGAAATGCAAGATGCAACACTAAAACCTAATTGAATGTAATGCACTATAAAATGACCTAGGAAAGTGAATGAAATGAAACAAAAAGCTACAGAAAGGAAGGTGTGCACCTGAAAATCTGGAAATGGCTGGATGGAGGTCTAGGAAAATGGAAATTCTACTTTTATTGCTGATTGGGACTCATTCACCAAGATAGGAGAATCAGTTCAAATTTTGGAAAATTGTGCAAGAAGAAGAATCTGCCAAATGGGTATTTGAATCTACAAAAATCTGAAAAATTGACTAGAACTGGGACTCATTCGCCAGAAGTAGTGGATCAGTCCAGTTAAGCTTTTTTGAAGCTTCAAAGGTTGATCCTGCTCTTCTTTGTTTGCTCTGTTCTTCCTAAGTGATTTTCATATTTGAAACCCTGATTTGCAACCTATAGGTCTTGTCCAATGTTCTCCAAGGCTTGATGACAATTTTGACAACTTTGAGCTCTTGACAACTTTTCTCCAATCTTGCTCCTTAAGAAATCTACAACCTAGACCTACACATAATAAAAAAAGGAGAGGAAAAAATGTTGTTGGGTTTGGGAATAGGGGTTTTCCTTTATCAAACCCCTTGTTGGTAATTAAACCTTGAAGTAGAATGAAATATGAATGGAGAATGATGAATGAAAAATATAAGATGTTGCAACTCACCAAACCCTAGCAATAAGAGGCTACAAACATGTATGAAGTGGCTCCAATGGATGTAGATCTTTGACTCTTTCTTGAAGGTGATAGATCTTGAATGTAATGCTTGCTTGAATCATAAACCCTACATCACAATTGTTAGCTCAAAAACAAACATGATGCATGAAGTCCTTTAATTAATGATTGATTATTGAATGATGCTCTAAAATGCTTGATCTACCCTTGAATGCTCTTGAATTCTCTTGTGATCTCAAACTTTATATAAGAATGAACACTTGAATGCTTCAAATCACTTGATTGCTTGTTAGGAGAAAATGAGTGAAAGAAACTTGTATTTATACTCAATTATACAAGAATTCCTGAAATTACAACACTACAAGCTAACATTAGATCTAGGAGAATAAAATCCTGCCAGAAAGTTGAATTAATTTTGATTTTGGGCCACACGGGACTCATTTTCTCAAGGTGGTGAATGAGTCCTATTGGTTATTTTTTAAGAACCAAACAGATCTTGAAAAATACCTATGGATTTTTCCATCTCTAATTATCAATAATTCCAAAGGGATTGGCCAACGAACGAATAAAGGTTGCTAAACTTCTATTCCTACTCTTTGGGCTCTGTAAAACCTGGTAGGGTGATCCCACAATGTACATCTAAAGACTTTTCACAATTTCAATCAAATACATTGTCAATAATATATATCTCTCATGATACCACTCAATAATATACATCAAGTAAGTTGTCAGCTTAGATATCAATGTTATATGTATCAAGTATGAGAGAGAAAACTTTGAACACAAAAACAACAACAATAGTATTCCCTTAATTTTAAAAAGACTGAGTAGTTAGTGAATCAACACTGTAAATGTAACACAAATACTCTGCATGAACCAGTGTCTTTATCCCAAGCACAAAGTCAATACCAATCTATATAACTTGATAAAAATTTAGAAAATAACACCTATAACCCCAAGAAATTTTGCATTACAACATTCCTCTATGATGTTCAGGATTATTACTTCTTACAAATATCCTAGCACATAGTTCTTATAAGTCATCAATCTCATACAAGCACTTACATCAATTCATTGAATCAATAAGAAAGCATGGAACTAAACATCCATCAGATAATGACAGAGACAAATGAAATAAATTCTTGATTACTTTCAGTCATAACTCATAACACACATACAAGGAGAGATAATAACCTCAAAACCGATATTACTCTGTATTATAAACGCTATATCATTATTAGTCTTACATGCATAAGTATGAACTCCAAAAGAAACTTAAAACAAAGACTCTAAAACTTACTTCATATTATCTTGAAAAACTAATAGTAATAACTCAAAAAATTTCAACGCTCGTGCAACTGGTCCTAAATTCCTTCTTATAGAGATGAAGGAGCAAACAAGCCTCAGACCAGATAACACACATGTCATAATCCCATTGGACCACTTGCAACAATATTCCCCTTTCAGTTATACTTGAGTCTTTAGGTGGAGTAAATAAACATGAGGCAAAATTAACCTCAACTCTTCGTGGGAAACAGGTCCCACCTCAAAAGACATCATTAGTTTGTTACAACAGTTACAAGATATTCCCCATCTGTTCAAAATGCCGACTATGGGAGAATCAAAACAACAAAACTTATGAAGCAAGGCAAGGAAAGCAAAAAAGAGTCAAATTTTTTTAATCCACATTAGCACCATGTGCTATTCATTTGAAATTAAGGAGAGATTAATATTCTACCATGTTATACAAAAATCCTAATTTGTACTGCATTTGGGCTATGTATTATTCCTCTCCTATCTATTATTCTCCTTATTCAATGATCCACACACAGATTCACTCTATGTATTTCTCCAACCAAGTGTTGTATTCCTCCTCAGTGGGCCATTTAACATTCAATAAATCTTGCACCTTAGTAATACACTAGTACATTGCACCAATCAAAATCCTAGCTTCCTTAACAAATATATCCAATTTTTATTTAATTTCCACCATTGTATCAATGTTTGAATTGAGCAAGATGTAATCAGTGACAGATAAAGTCATCATAGCCACTCCAGGAATTCCTCCCAAATCTATCCTCCAAGTGTCAAATGGGCGCAGTTCACCTTTAGAATTCAATATTTGAGGTATACCATGTTCCTCCATCTCCTTGAATATTTTCAACTTACTCTGGAGCTGTATACCCAACTTTCCATGGAAGGTAGTTATCTCATTTATTGAGTCAATAGTTTTCAAGATGCCAGGAATATTTGTGGGTGCCTTGGGATCTTCATTCATTTTTGGCATCATTTCTTTCAAAGCATTTACCCTAGCAATCTAATTATTCCATTCATTCCTAAAGGCCTCCTATACTTGTAGATACTTTGTATTTGCCTCATGAATATTCTTATACATGGCCCAAACATCATTAGCCCTATGAACCAACTTCATCCCCATGTGCTTCAACACATCCTCAAAAATTTCATTGGCCACCCTAACTATTTCCAGTTTGGTCTACTTGACATTTTCCTTCTCAGCAGTCAACTTTTCTTTCAAATCATCAATTCTTAGGGCCAAAGTCTCCATATCCTATGTAGAATTATCAAATGAAGAAGAAGAAGGTTGATTCATTGTTTTCTGAATAGCCTAAACAATAGCTCTCATTTGATTCAGCTCATTCAAAGCCTTATTATATTCCTTAATGAAGGATTCATATTTTTTCTGAGAAATATGTGTAGTATCCACACTAAGCATTGCAACATGTGCAGTTAACTTAGTTTCCTGGATAGGAGTTATGTCAGTAGCTCTCTTAACCACTAGTGAACCAATAAATTCTTCAATAGGCATAGCAACCTCATGTTTACAACCTCCTTTACCTTCACCTAAAACTCACCAGATTGACAATCCCTTATCATATTAAAGGCCCTATCCAAGGGGTTTGTAATTACATTGTATGGACTGATGTAGAAGGCAATATTTTTCTTAATCTTCTCCTCAAGGTTTGTCATAGCCGTCCATTCTCTTTTCCTAGCCATGACAACCTCATCACTGCCAAATTTCTTAGTACATCATCTCTATAGAATAATTCATGATGTATGATGCCTAAGCCCTTTTGTACTCTTCTTCCTACCACAAATCCTTTTGGATCAAAAACTCTAATCTCATTGATAGGCATTATGAGATTATTCACCATAATTCCAAATTTTTCATACCCCTCAGGGGAAATGATCTTGAAATAAGCAAAAGTACATTGGGGATGTATTATAGTGCCCTTTCTAAACATTTCATAATCCATAACATCAATTTTCCACATGAGCTCCATGAAGGACAACCTATCTAAGACATACAAGGGTAGACAATGAGGTGCCAGTTTAGTTCCATAAGCCCTGATCAAAGTGTACTCAGAATGTAGAAACTAGACAGTCCAATTGTGTGTTGCTTTAGAGCCTTCTACATCCTTTGGGTGCATAAGACTTCTGATTTATGGAGAAAGTCTGAATCTAGGTGCTACACCCAATGACTCTAAGATACCATATCTTACAACATTGGCAAACAAGATGTATTTAGAATTGGAGCAATCTTGATCCCAAATGTATGTCCACATTTGTACAGGGATAACATTATTCTCACTGTCCTTAATCTTCATATTTAGCTTCCTTTTCCACTCATAATATACTTCCCATAAGAGCATATGCATCAATAAAGAGTAATAGGGGAAAGATAGAGTGATCATTTCTTTTTCAAATCCTCATGCATTCGTTCAACAACAAAGTTAGCATAATCAAAACTAGTGTTTTGATTATATTCTTGTATATCTGCCACCATCACCAGTAAATTAGGAGCTATCCTAACTTCAAAATCTTGAGCTAGTACTTGATTTAAACAATAATAAATGTTTTTGAAATAATCTTCAAATTCCTCACACTCAAAAGGCTCAACATCCTTTGCAATAAATCTTTCCCTGCTCCTTCCGTGTTGTACAAGCAATACTTCTTTGAATGCAAATTTTCTCTTTTCGTATTCAACATACAAGTCGGCTCGTCTGAAATTTGTAGAGTAATTGGTATTTAACCCAAATACATCTATCATCTTATCCTTTGTCACCTCCAAAATTATATTACCATTCTCACTTCTAATTGTCTCGTCAGTAGGGTCGTAATGCCTTGCTAGCTCCATCATTAAATCAACTTCTACAAACATTTTGGGAACCATCAACCTTCCAATGTTCAACCTCCATAAATAGCATGCAGGCTTACTAGAATTTTTTGTATAGAAAGCATACCGAAACAATTGCCATCCACTCTGGGATTGGGGTTTTTCACCAATTTTGTCAGCATTATCAATTAACCTAGTGGTAACAACAACTTGTCCTGTGGGCCTTTTACTATTTCGTGACCCTCCTTCTTTGACATCTCCAAAGGACTCTTGCATAAATTCTTCTATTTATTTCTTTGCACTTCTAGACCTAGTGGACATTGCAGGAGTACTTGGCGAAGGGTTAGACATAGTCACTGGCTTACGCTTAATTTCAGCTAAAGCATGCTGAGTTTTAAGTCTTTTAACCCTCTTTTTTTTTTGTTTCCTTTCCAGTCTAACACTAGATTCACTAGGCTCTGGGTCATTCGTGCTTGTAATGCAAATGGAAACTAGGGTTTACAATTTCTTATGGCTAAATAAAACCCTTCACAATTATGATAGGAAAAAACACTACTATTGAACATGACACCTTTCTTCACAATTTAGATAGTGCTCAATCACCAAATTGAAACTACCAGAAATGAATAAATTGCTAATTCCCCCAATTTTCCTACCAACTTTCCAGGGTATTCACTTCACTACTTCAATTAGAAGGAGATATTAGTTTTTCTTACCTGGGTGAAAGCAGTGTCACTCTGGTTGATGATAACTTCTGGAGCTTGCCTCACAAATTCTTTTGCTTCTAGTATTCTTTTTGCTAGCCAATGAATTAGAATGCACGATAAACCAGATATCTACTTTTTGTTATGGCCGAGAGGGGAGCATGTCACTATTAATAGTTGATAGTAAGCTCGCGCAAGAGAACTAACAATTAGCCATTCAATTTTAAACCTTGATCGTTGATCCTTCAACTTTAAAACTATATCAACGGTTATTGATCCACCTTGCCACCTTCTCTTTTGATTTATATGAAATCCTCAAGATTTTTTCACGTTGCCTCTTCATGTAGTGGCTGTCGCCAATCACTGATTTACTTCATTCTCGTCCATCTTTATCAGCAATGCAAGTGTTTTATGCGATAAAATCTGAGCCCTTAGATCTACAACCAGTTTCCCGATCACGTTCATCTCCGCTGCTCCTTGCTAATTCAACTTTGCACCTTGGCTTTTATTAGCCACAAAATATGAAAGCACTATATTTTGACATGTACACCTACACAAACAATTAATGGCACAAAAAGATATTGCAAATAAGATGTATTCAAGATAGTGAGAGAAACCTTCTTAAAAGGAACCATATCGCTCATCGCTAATCCTCCTCATAAGGTTTGCAGGCAATTAGCGATGAAAGATTATCCTAATTTTATTACATATCGCATATCACTAATCAAAAACTTAGCACTCAAAAAACATCCGTGAGACGCAATGAAATTGGAAACTCATCTCCTCGCTCATCGCTAATTTAAGACAATCACTTCATAACATATTTGCGATAAGCGATGAACAATATGATCATAAGTCCAAAAGGCATTGCTCATCACTATTACAACTTTAAGAATTCAGAAATCATTAGCAATAAGTGATCCCTTAAGAACCTCGCTCATCACTATTTGCAATCAGAAGTTCAAGGAACGATTCACAATGAGCAATATCAAAGAGATATCACCTCATCGCTTGTCGCTGATTTGAAACATACATTTTAAAAGTGATAAAAAATGAGCGATAAAGACAAGGCTGATTGAACTTAAGTGAAAACCTTTAGGCATGTGCTCATATGTTGTCTTAATGGAGGGGACTTCCTAAGATGATACGATAGATAGAAAAAGACTTAGAACCCCAAAATCATTATAACAAAGGTTTTTGGACCTATGATGAGGGAACCGGTTGCTAGATAATAAAAGTAGATGCAAAAAATTTAAACAGTGACTGGTAGCGAGCAATAGGGAGTCAACATCAGGATAGAATGTTCAAGTGTTTTAAGAAAATGAATCCTGAAACCCTCCTAAATGCAACAAGGGTTTAAGATGGGACATGAGAATTAAGGTTCCATCAAGTTCCACCAAGCTTAATTTTTGGGACCAATTTTAAAAATGCTTAGAAATTGAACTGGAAAGAAAATGGCATGGGGGTTAGACCACTTGTTATCCTTCAGTCATTCAATTATTTCCTAGGAGTCCTAATTGGATTGACTATCAACCTCACAAGGTGAGTCAACTCTCAACAAGGAAGACCTAGGAAGGGGTTCTTTAAGCTTTTAGGGGTTCACCACCAAGCAAATGCTTGGAAAAGACACTTTAACATTCAACTCACAAAGCCTAGTAATGCAAGCTAAATGAAGGATGCAAATGATGAAATAATGCAACAAGTTAGGGAATGTGTACCTGTGAAGTTTGGAAATGTGATGAGGATTTGGGAAATGCAAAGAAGTTGCCAAAAAGTCTATGAAGGACAAATACGTCCTTACTGTTGTCTTATTCCTGCTACTATTTTTTAGGGGAAATGTTGAATCTTTAGATGTTGGAACTGGATCTGGAAGAATTTCTGAAAAATACCCTCGGGAGGACTAAGACACCCTAGGTGGTGACTTAGTCCCATTTGGAATTTCTAAAATATCTAATTGTGGTCCTGAGGCTTGATGTCTACTCTTCCTTCTTCTCTGATCTCAAGTTTTGAAACTTCTAGATTTGGCCTATAGGTGAGTTTTCGTGAAGATGACAACTTTGCAATGCAACTTTTCAACTTTGCAACTTTATACTTCAAATGATCTTCAAGTCTTCAACCTAAATTTGCAATCACAAACATGCAAAAGGGGAAAAACTTGTTGATTGTTAGTGAATGGGGGTTTGCCATGGTCAAACCCCTTGTTGGTAATTAAACCTTGAAATGAAATAAAATAGGATGAAGGAATGATGAATGAACAATATGCAATGCTACAACTCACCAAACCCTTGTAATAAGGTGCTAAAAATATGCTTGAAATGGCTGCAATGGATGTGGTTCTTGAATCTTTCTTGAAGGATGTAGATCTTGCATAAAACACTTGCTTGAATCATAAACCCTACATCAAAAATGTTAGCACAGCAACACACATGATGCAAGATCTTTGATATGATGCTTGAATCTTGATGATGGCTCCAAATGCTTGATGAAATGCTTCTGAATGCTCTTGAATACTTGGATGCTTGGATGCTTAGATTGCTTGTTAGATTGCTAGGTGAAAATATGATAGAAGGAACCTTGTATTTATAACTATCCATGCTTAATATCCCAAAATTACACCACACCAAGCTGACATATGATTTCATTAATTAAAGGATGCTAAATCCTGCTAGAATTTGAAATTGAATCCTGAAAAATACCTCAAGGGGGCTAAGACGCCCTAGGTGGCATCTTAGTCTCAAGGCATGAAACTCGGGGCACAAACTCCAAAAAGGGACCTATTCAGGTGCTTTTAAAATTAGGGTCCCAAGACCTTTGAGGGACAAAGACAGCCTAGGTGGCATTTTATTTCTAACCCAAAAATTAGGGACACTTAGACTGAATCATTAAATTATCATTTATCCATTGAATTTTGTTGGGATTAGCCAAAAAAATATATAATTCATTGGGCTTGTGGATGAAAAATGGGACCAATTAAGATATAAATAGGGATAAGTAAAGCAAGGCGGGCCCAAACAAGTGTGAAAATGCAAGGGTATGCATTTTCCTACACTGCATTTAGCCCCCACTTTAGTGAAAGGAGGAACTTGCTTCAAACTCACAATAAAGTAGCCAACCATGCAATGAAGAGGGGTTCAAATGTACACATGCTAGTAATATAGGATGACAATAACCAAGAGGGCAGCCAAGCCCCCAAGATCAAGATCCTATGGCAAAGTAGCATAGGCACAAAGGAACACGCTCGGTGATGATATATGAATCCATAACCAGATCACAAACATACACCATTCAAGACAAAAAAAGAGAAAGGAAAAAGAAAAAGGAAAAATGTAATGGATCAAGTTTCGAATGGCAGTCCAACAAGTTGTGGACTGGGTCTAGGCTGTTTGTCCAAAAAAGGTTTACAAGTGGAACACACTATCCACTATGCAAGCAAAACACATGGTCACAAGGGCTAGCGAAGCTAGTTGTTCACTAGGTGAGCCCCAGGGGACCATATCAAAGCCATTCTTCCATGAATTTAATAAGGTACAAAAATGCATGATCACAAGGGCTAGTGAAGCTAGGTGTTCACTAGGTGAGCCCCAAGGAACCATACCAAAGTCATACCTCCATGACTTTAATAAGGTACAAAGGAGAAAAAGGCAACAAGAGAGAGGGATGTTCGAAGGGATTTTTCTTAGTTCATGCGAGGTCTTAATCTTAGGGGACACCATTCCTAATGTCTCTAAGAGGAGACCAATCAAAGGATAAAAGATTCACAACTTAGGGAATGTAGTGCATCGCATCACCACTAATAGGAATATAATATGCTAAGATAGATCAAGCTCTTGAAGGACATCACTCGCAATGTCACCACAAAGAGAAAAAAAAACACATTTTATGAAGTAAGAAAATCACAACAAGGAACATGAAAAAGACTGCAAATGAAGTGATGCCAAAATAATGCCAATGTATGCCCCCACTTTAAAGAAATTGCTAACACCATGTTGTGAGCAATTACTTTAAAGTAGCCGAAAATGAAAAAGAAAAGAGGGTTTCCCCGTAGAAACAAATAAGGGATCTATGGATTCAGGGTCAGTATCTGTCTTTGCTACAATGATATTAGAGAGCTTGGAACTGTCATCATTCCCCAAATACACATAGAACTGGAAGAATGACACAAAGAGAGCGAAAACAAAGAATTTTTTTTGGGTAAACATGGAAGAGACATAGAGTGTCTCGATGCCTTGCATCATCCCTAAAAGGAAAAAACAAGAAAAAAATTAAAATAAAAAGCTTACGACATATAGAAGAATGAAGGTACAAATAGAGGAATGCACATAGAGAGAGGAAACATCAAACAATGTGGGGGATCACATCACACACATTCAATAAAAAGAAAAAATAACACAAAAAGGAAAGCCAAAAGACTAGTAGAGCACATGCGAGTCAACCATCCAATAGGTCATCCGCATCCAAGTCTTGTTCATTATATGCAGAATGCAGATCACTAGTGAGAGGGACAAAAGTGTTGTACTAGGAGAATCACCTAGTTCAACACATGGTGCATCACTTAGTTTAGGAGGGTCATCACAATTGTTATCGTTTAAGCTCATAGAAGAGGAAAATAAGAAATTTAGCTCATTATGCACTTGCTTGTCAATTCTAGCAGTTTCTTCATCTTCATCCAAGTTAACCACAATAGGAGGATGAATGATAATATCCATAGAAGGTGTTGGTTCTTGTTGTGTTGGAGGCATAGGATTTATTGGTTCTGGTAAGGGAGAATTCTCATCATTTATTGCTTCTGTTAATTTCAGATTTTGATTTTCAATGTTCTCTTCATTCATCTTTCGAGCAATAACACGACTTCTATGCCTACGCTCTCTAGAATTTATGTTTCTTTTATCACGGTTTTCAAGTTGCATTTGTGTAGGAGCGGGTTTTTCAACCATAGGTTCCTTTTCTTCTTGTGAGGGAAGAATGGAAGAAACCATGGAAGGTGATTTGACCACTTTCTCTTTGGCTTTATAAATTTTCTTAGGAGGCGGATTAGGAATTTTTTGGTTTTCTCTAGGCCTTTTATAGGAAATAGGCAAGGGATTTTTCATGGATGGGTCTTGGTTTGTTGGAAGGGCTTTAAGCTCACTATTTTTTTCTTCAAGAGGTTGAGGTTCAATCATGGGTGGAGGAAAATTTTCCAGGGATAATCTAGCTATGCATTTTTCTTTGAACTTTTGGTAGGATAGGAAAAGGAAGTCTTCATGGGGTCTTATAGGCTGCATGGGATCAGGCCAAAAATAGTCCAAGGAAAAATTTCCATGGGAGGATGGAGGTCTAAAGCCACTATGGTTCATAGTGAATATTTCATTACTGACTAGAAAATTTAAGCACTTATGGACAATAGATGGGACTGCATTCATGGAGCTAAGCCATTTGTAGCCCAACTTCACATGAAATTGGTTCAAATTAGATATGATAGAGAATGATACATTTAATTTCTTAGGTCCTACTTGTAAAGGGAGTGTGATTGAGCCCATCGTAGCACGAGAAAAACCATCATGCATTTTAATCCATGGTTTCAGTTTATCATATCTATCTTGAGTAAGTTCATGCACATATAATAGTTCCTTTGTGGTCACATTCTCTCCACAGATGGGATCAATCAAAAATCCTAGGAGTGGGCCTATTATTGATTCTGCTGGCTATGTAAAGAGGACCATCAGGTGCATGTTTGATTGTTTCTTCTGAAGAGAAAGTAATGTCAATGGGCATTATGGTTTGCTGTTTACAAGGCTTGATGTCAATCACTCTTATCATTGTACTAATAGGACTTTGGTCATTGGTATCCATAGGACTCTGTTAATCATCATCCATAGGATTTTGTTCATTATTGCTCATATTCTCATTATCCATGTCAACATTCATCACATCAGGCTTAGTTTCACTAGCCTTAACAAATGAAATATTATGGTTGGGCATGGGATTGCTAAAGATTTTTAAGTTTTTGTTGGGAGGAGCTACAAAATTGTTACCTTTATCATTGACACCTCCAATTTGGATATGATTAGAATTAATGAGGTCTTGCACAAGATGTTTAAGATGCTTGCAATGTTTCGTATCATGTCCTTTTTGTTGGTGATAAGCACAATAGGCATTATGTTTGAAGCTCAGAGGTAATGGATTGCTAGGGTCAAGGGGTCGAACAAGAGGTAAGGTAAGCATGTTTTTGTTTAATAACTGAGTCATGATGTTGTGAAGTGTGTCGGGTAAGGGTGTAAATTATCTTTGCGGATCCCCAAATATATAAGGATTACTCTTCTTTATAACAACTACTTGGGTATCAACTTGTTAGGTAGGTTGGGAAGTAGAATTTAGTTGAAGGAAGCTTTTGTTTTGTCTTCTAAAAGGATGGTAGGTGCTTTGGTTTGCAGCTTTACACTTTTTAGGATGGGTAGAGGTGGCTTTCGGTTCACTACTACATATGAAATTTTGATAATCTCGAAGGGCAGTGCATAAGTACATGAATTAAGGAAATTTCATCATGGTGATCTTTTCTCTTATCTTACTTCGTAAATTTTCTATGAACATATTTTGAAGGTGAGAATCGAGAATGTTCACATTGATTTGGGAATAAAGCAATTGGTAGCGTGAAATAAAGTCAGTGGCTTTTTCACCCTCATTTTTCTTACATCTCATCATATCAACTAATGTCATTTTAGGAACCATATGCACTTGAAAATGGTTAATAAAGGCCTCACCAAGTTCATTAAATGAACGAATTAAGTTATTCGGTAAGGCCGAAAACCGGTCTAAGGCAATGTCTTTCAAGGATCAGGGAAAAAGCTTAGCCAAAATTTTGTCCTCAAGGATAAAGTCACTACACAAAGTAGTAAAGGCATTATCATGATTGGAAAGATCTCCCTTTCCTCCATATTTCTCAAATATAGGGATCTCTATACCTTGTGGCACTAGAGCTCTCAATATCTCCAAAGATAGTGGGTTGCTTTTGACATAGTATGAAGGTAGACCATTTTGATTTTGGTTTATGGTGGAAACTTGACGTTGAATGGATGAAAGGCTTTGTAAAAGGTGGTTAATGATAGGATCATTGCTTGTAGTTTGAGATGGAGGTAAATATGGTGGTGGTGTGTATGTGTTGGAAGGACTACTGAATGGATTGCTTACAGTAGGAGATATAAGATTAGATGCCACATAAGTATAAGGAGCACTAGTGGAAATGTTCGAGGTAGGAAGGATATTGCTAGTTGGTTGCATCGTTGTTGTCACTTGAGGATTGGTATAGGTTGGAAAGGATGTTATGGTTGAAGGGGGAGGAGTTTTATTTCCTCCTTGGTTTTGCATATTGTTTGAAGCTTGAGAACCATTAGTGGTGGAAGGAAGATGTTTTCCAAAGATGTGAGCTATGTTACGCACAACTTCCAGTCCTTCATCACTTTCCATAATGCGGTGAATACTATCTATGACAGGTATAACATTGTTGGAAATGTTTTCAGTACTCATGCTATCTTGTAAATGAGCTAGGTCTTCATGAATTTTCATTATTTTTTCTTGATGGATATGATCAACCATTATTTGAACACTCAGAATAGAACTTGTAGGTAGGGTAGACACAGCAAAAGAGGTATCAAAGGTATGGTCCATACCTAGTGAACTATACCAACACCATAAGTAAGTGTTTTCCCTCAGTATTATTTGGCATTAATGTCATAACACCAAGGTTGAGGTATCAGGTTGTGCACATGGTGATATTTTAGTTTTGCATGGGTTTATATATCCATGTTGATCCATCTTAGCTTTATCATCTACATTTGGCATAATTTAGTGGTTGGTATGTTTCACAACTTGGCCTATGATCAATTTATAATTATAAAGTTCATTTGCATATTTATTGGCATATTGGTAAAATGCAGTAGTAAAGACTATATTCTAAGGTTTGTTCAAAAAAGGCATTGACACATTTTTTCACAAGGCAGTATTTCTCTCCAAATAGAATTTGAAATTATTGTGAAGAAATTATTTTGAAAGGATGGCACATTATGTTTTCTTAAAGTCAATTGGAAAGAGGTGGTAATGATATTGGTTTGTTCTAAAGGCACATTGACACACTATATTTCTTTTACAAGGCAACATCATTGTGACAAAATATTTGAACAAAAAGAAAGGGGTGGAAAATTGACTTTATTCAAAAGCTCATGATGAAAGAAGGTAATAATAAAGTTTTATAAAGGTAAGATTAAAAGAATCTTTGGGCTGTCAGTGGTCATTATTTGTTTGACTTTAATGGGAATTCTTTCCCATCATAATGCTTAGATGTGAAACATCATTATGTCGGATTTGAAAAGGTCTTTGAAGTTTTGGAAGAGCATCGGTGGTTTATTCATTTCATTTGATGATTTTGTTACCCTAATCATAATGGTGGATGTAAGTTGAACTTGTCTCAGGCATCAGTTTTGTGGGCAAGCAGTTGCTGTTTAGTGAAGAGTTTTGAGTGTCTTCTTTCGACTCAGGTGTATTCTTTTCCATCGTTTTTCTTTACTTGGTGTCATTTAAAATCAATGGGCAATAGATTGTGTTTTGATATCTTTGAGTAATTGTGTTTGCCATTGATCTAGGTACTTTCTTATCCTTGTAGTTACGACTATTAATGTTAAAGTTGTTTTTGGTTTTGTGAAATATGTTCACAGTCGTAATGATGAGTTTTTGGAGTTTGTTTTAAGCTCACGTGCTTCATGGTAGTCATTGTAGGAATGTTGTAAATAAGAGTTTGTTTTTCCTTAATCTTGATGTATAAATACTCTGTTTAAAAACCCTATTCGGGTTTGCTGTTAAGGAAGAACTTGTTGTTGAGAATAAGGGTTTGTTTGCAGTGTTAAACATTTTCTTTAAGGAAAACCTTGTTATTTTTGAGGGTTTGGTTGTGGTTTTAGTGTTGATGGATTTATTATGTCGAATCAACAGTTTATATGGCTGGTATATGTTGTTTATATTATGGTTGAGCTTTGTAAGAAAATATAGTCTTACAACTAGAAAAAGGCAGTTGCAGATTCAGTTTCATATGGAAGTTATTCATACAGGTTTTCAAAATGAATTTTGTTTACCTGATTCGGGTTTGATAATAGAGAACATATAAAATTCTATGTTATGCTAATTTGTGTGATGATGAGAGGATTTGGAAAGAACAAAATATATCTTTCAGAAAGGCAATATATATATTGTTATGAGATTTGAATTTTTTTGACTTTGATTCTGAGGTCATTGCAAAACAGAGTATGCAATTAATGAAACATAGATCAACTCTGTATTTACATTGCTTTCATGCTTGTACATTTCAAAAGTCTATCAGTGAGATAGCACTATAAGACTATCAGTGAGATAGTATCATTGTCAGTGAGACAAATAAGCTAGTGAGGCTTTGTACAAAGAATAATTTTTTAGATAAGGCCAGTGAAGCCAAGTTCGAGTGGTTTTATTCCCTAGGAGGGTTTCCACTCAAGACAATCTCTGTGTCAATCTCTTTTATGTGTTTGTTCATTATCTATTCATCTGGTTTGTATTGCATAAATTCATTTATGATCTAAAATTTGTTAAAATAAATAAAACAAGTTAATTTGTTTGTTAACACTGATGGATGGTATGCACTCACACACATGCAAATGGCTATGGGGAAAGTCATGCCTAGGTTGGGGTTCCCACTCAAGCCATACCAAAGTTATACCCCCTGATAACTTTAATAAGGGGCCAAAAAAATGATTTTCGAGCTTCATGAGACAAGCAAAACTTCATATGCTTGGAGCTCATGAACAAACACGATGGATCTACAGGCATGCAAGCTGTGTAATGCAAGGTGGCCATGTAACTACAAATGTAAAACACAAAATAGGGAATGTTCAAAGGAGTCTTGCTTAGTTCATGCGAGGTATCTAACTTAGGGAACATTGTGTCTAATGTCTCCAAGAGAGGACCAATCAAAGAATAGAAGATTCACAACTTAGGGGATGTAGTGTGTCACACCAAGCCACTAAGAGGAATTCAATATGCTAAGAGAGATCACGCTCTTGAGGGACATCACACCCAATGTCATCCACAAAGTGAGAAACACATCGTATGAAATAAGAAAACTGCACCATGAACCATGAAAATGAAAAATGCAAAAGAATCATGCCAATGCATGCCCCCACTTTAAAGAAATTGCTAAACACCATGTTGTGAGCAGTTACTTTAAAAATTAGAAAATGGTAAATGCAACAAAAAAATGACATGAGAGCTAACTTGGAAAGTCCTATGCCAAGTCATATGTTTCCAAATTAAGTTGCATCATGTAAGAGAAAAAGAAAAGAGAGGGGTTACCCCCAAAATGAAAACACTAAACACATAACAAATCTATGGATTTGAGGTCAGTATGTTCTTGCTACAATGTTTTTAGGAGAGCTTGGAACTATCATCATTCCCCAAATACACATAGAACTAGAAGAATGACAGAAAGAGAGCGAAAACAAAGAAAAACCTTTTTGGGTCAACATGGAAGAGACATGAATGTCTCGACGCCTTATGTCATCCCCAAAAGGAAAACACAAGACAAAGAAAAGAAATAATGAAAAGTAAAGAAAAAAATCTTGGGTCAACATGGAATAGATGAATTTCTCAACACCTTGCATCATCCACAAAAGGGAAACACAAGACAAATGAAAAGGATCAAGCGAAAGTAAGAGATTTACGACATACAGAAAAATGAAGGTATAAATAGAGGAATGTCACAAAGAGAGAGAGAACATCAAATAGAACATCACCAAGGATCACAATATGCACATGCAATCACACAAAAGAAAATGAAAGAAAAATGCAAAAGACTAGTAAGGCACATGCGGGTCAACCTATTAGTAGGTCGTCTGCATCCCAATCATGTTCCTTGTATACCAAAGGAAAACAACTAGCCAAAGGGACAATGGCAAGTGACAAACTAGATCAGTACCAAGTTCAACACTCTTTGTAGGAGATTTGTGATTTAAGCTCATGGAAGAGGAAACCAATGTATTCAATTCATTATGCACATCTTCGTCAATTTTAGCAACCTCGTCATCATCGTCTAAGTTGATCACAACAGGAGGTCGAATGATAATGTCCATGGAAGAGTTCAAATCTTGTTATGTTTGTTGTATTGGATTGTTTTGTGTTGGGGAGAGAGTAGAGTCATTATGCACTACTTCAGTCAAGTTTGGATCTTGATTTTCTTTGTTTAATTCTTCATGTAACTTGTGAGCAAGGGCACAATGTCTATGCCTATGCTTTCTAGCACCTTAATTTTTTTTAGTTTTGCTTTTTAGTTGTGTTTGTGTAGGAGTGGGTTGATCAACCATAGGTTTCTTTTCTTCCCTAAGGGGAGGAATGAAAGGAACCACAAAAGGTTTTTCAACCAGTTTCTCTTTGACTTTGTAAATCTGTTTTATTCTAGGTGTGACGAGATTGTTCTCACTATCTCTTGGTCTTTTGTAGGAGGTAGGTGAAGGTTCTGTCTTAGGTTGGTTTTGGTCATTTGGATTTCTTTAGGTTCAATCATGGTTTCGTCAAGAATGGTAGGCTCTTTGGTAGTTGGAGACATGTTTTAGAGGGGTAGTTCTGTTATCTTCTTTGCCTTGAACTTTTGATAGGACAAGAAAAAAATATTCTCATGGTTTTATAGGTTCCATAGGCTCGGGCCAAAAGAAATCTAAGAAAAAGTTTCCCTTGGAGGATAAAGGGTTAAATCCACTATGGTAGACAATGAATATTTCATTGTCAAAGGGAAACTTTAAGCATTTATGTACAACTGAAGGGACTACATTCATGGAGCGATGCCATGGATAGCCGAGCCTCACATGAAATTGGTCTGACTGCGAGATGATGGAAAATGAGACATCTAAAGTTTTTTATCCTATTTGCAAAAACCAAAAGCATTAGATATCTATGAGATGATGGAAAATGAGATGATGGAAAATGAGACATCTAATGTTTTTTATCTAAGTGTGCGTCTTGATCCATGCTTTCAGTTTATCATATATATCTTGATAAAGTTCATGTAGAAGTAAGAATTCCTTGGTGATCACGTTCTCTCCACAACTGAGATCTATTAATATCCCATTAGTGGGCTTATCATAGATATGACCGGCTATGTAAAGAGGACTATGGGGAACATGTTTAAGTATATATTTAGAGGTGAAAGAAATGTCAAGAGGATTTTTAGGTCGGCCCTTGGGTGATCCCACAATATTGGTTTACAATTTTTTGCCAAATTGGACATTAAACTGATTTTTAAAAATAAATTCTTCACTTTCTGGCACCTATAGCTGCTAAACCAAGAGGAATTTGAAGATGATGCAAACTAGCGATTTGTGACATTTTGTCTATAGATTCTAAATATATATATTTTAAATTTTTTTGAATCAAATTGTATTTCTTTTTCCATCTCCTTCTAAAACTAGTTTTTAGTAGTAAACACCATTTTAAAGAGTGATGCTCACCGTAAACAACATAACTTTTTTTTTTCTATGAAGGATAAAATTCTATTTTTTTTGAATTTAGCTTTTTAACTATGATATTTGGCATGTTCATTTGGTTTCATAGTCTTTTATTGAATATTTTTTTCTTAATCAAGTTTTGAAGTCAAACCAATTACAATTTAGACATAGGCAGACCGTAAACAACATAACTGTTTTGTATGTATCAAAATTCAATTTTTAGTTTTTTACTAGATGAAGGAAATCAATACCTAGCCAAAAGATATTTTTTATAATTTTTTTGTTAATCTACTATTTTTCATCATGTGCAGAACATAGAACTTGATTTTTCGGTGAAAAACCTACATTCACAAGAAATAAAAAATAAATATAATAATCAAATTAAATATATTTAAAATTATACTTTTTGGGAAGCTTATAAGAAGAAATACATGATTAAAAATAATAAATTTTAAATGAATTCATTTGATCACCCAAAAGATAAACCAAAAGTGGTTTTTCATCAACATTTTGATAGGTGTAAAGGAGACTTTCTTATAGGTATGGTTTAAAACTAGCAGGGTTCTATCCAAGGGGGTTTGATCTAAGGTGGTTTGATGAAACCCTCTTCAATTAGAATCCTTTAAATGGAAATTTTCAAGGCTTAAATAATTATATTTTCTAAAAATATGTGATTTCAGCAAAAAATCAGGTTGTCCCAAAAAGTGTAAACCACTATTGTGGGATCACCCCCTTACAATGTTGAGTTCAACCAATGCAACCAAACCATCAGAAGGATTTTATTCTTGTTGATTAGTATCCATGGGACTTTGTTGAGTTGTATCTGTGTTCTCATCATCCACACGTCAACATTCATTACATCAATCTTAGTGGTTTCATTGGGTTTGACAAATGAAATACTATGTTTTGGCATGGGATTGGTAAAGATTTGCAAGTTTTGGTTAGGAGGGGAAACATACTTGTTTCCTTGATCACTAACATCTTTAATGGAAAGACGAAAGGAATCAATGAGGTCTTGCACCAGATGTTTAAGATGCTTATAGATACATAAGTTCCCGTTTGCATGAAACTATAAATAATTATCAAGCTTATTCAAATAAGTAATTTTCTGCCACATAAAAAAAATGGGCTTTCTTGTGTTAGATCTAGATATAGATGAATGAGGGCCATGCATGTATGTCTATGTAGTTTGGAATATTCATAAATATACATAGTTTTTTCTTGGGATTTCTTCACAAGATTGTTCATTTCATCCAACATGGGGAGAAGATGAGCTAAAGTCAAGAGTGTCTCTATATCGCTTAACCTGTGTAAGAGGTTAGGAGCTTTGTTTACTATGTTGTAATGCTTGTACATTACTGCAATCAAGGATTGATATTCTAAAAGAACTCATTGCATTGGTCCATTAGGGAGATCCATTTGGTATCAACATCCTTTAGAAGCTTGTTTCTTGTTGTTATCCCCTCAACAAAATTTTGAAATTCTGTGAAATGTTTGGGACTTCGGCAGAAGTATGCATAGAGCTCGCGGACTAGATTTTCAACTTTTGATACTATAGGAAACTTGATTACAATTTTGAATGCTAAATTCATTCTGTGGGCCATGCAGTGAATGACAAACATGTATGGTGCACAAGTAGTTTGTAACTTTGTGCAGACACCACTCCTTTGACCTTGCATCACCACAATTCCATTAGCTCCTACACACATCAACTTTTTGGCAATTGTCAACTCATCCATACCTGCAATTTCATTCAAAGATTTCTTAACTAGTTGAACTAGATTTTGCAATGTTGAACTATCCTTCATTTTATGAACATAGAGAAGATGAGCTTGGCGGACATGTTTTATAGTATACACATGCATATAGAAACAAGAAGTATTGTCTATTGTAGTAACTTCATCTAAAGATAATGCAATGAAGTTTGGTCTTTTACTTTCTCCTTTAGATATTGCTTTTCCATTGCAACAAGATTTCTTTCCCATTCCCATCCAACATTTACTGACCAATGTGAGCCAGGAAAGTGAGGAACACCCAAAAAAGATAATAAATTAAAATATTCTGGGTAGTCTGTCATAGGACGCCCTCTGGAAAAAATATGAAAAAAAACACTCATCTGAATAGTTTTTGACAAATTTTCTCCTTCCATTGATTTTCCAAATTGATCCTCAAGTGTACCTTGACATGAAGCAAGCTTTGACATTCTTTGCTTATGCTCTTCATATTTTGTGACATACTTAACATAAAAACATTCTTCCAGGTTTGATTTCCATTGTATGACTGATTGTTCCTTTCCATCTATGATTTGTTTTTCATAAAATTTACTAATATGCTTTTCTATAGTGTCAAACTTTAGCTACAATTTCTTGTCCCTTTTACATTTCCAACTACAAATCGTACACATGCATTCTGCTGCAGTTTCAACATTGTTTGCTTTCCCCACCAGTACAATGAATGGGTACTTTGAAAACCAACCAAGTTGAAAATTCCTTGTCATTTCCCACTCATGCCCCACTTTTGATTTGAATTTTCTTTTCTTGCTACCAACATCATCCTGATCCAAGTCAATTATCTCATTCTGGCTAACCAGGGTATCCCTTGGAACATCTTCTGCAGTATTTCCATCCTCATTTGACACATTTAACTCAATGACAATCTCACCTTGACCTTCCAGTGGCGGTGAGGTGTTGTGAATGCCTTCTTCATTAATATTTGGTGGAAGAGTTGATGATGTAGCTCCATCTTGATTTGATGGATTAGAAGCATTGCTAATTCCAAAGTAAGACTGTATGGTACCTCTACATTTTGGATGTTTTGATGGCCTCCTAGTCCCTTCACCACCCTGAGGAGTCTTACCCTTGCTGCTTGACATATTGATTTCTCACTTTGAATAAAAGTTGGAAAAAAATGTCTTCTTGTTTAAGAAGGACAAATAATATAGATCTCATTCCCTACTCAATATCATCTTGAAGATTGAAGCAAGAATGGAAAAGATATAAAGAAATCCTATAACACTATGAAGAAATGATCACTCACCTTTAAGTTTAGGTTTTTGCTGACTTGCTATTCGCTAATGCAGGAATGCCTGTGTTATAAGTTTGTAACTTGCCTATGACCAAATTCAAGGTTCCAAGTACAACTTCTGAATTGAGAATTGAACAAAATGTGTAAGAATAAATGATAGTTTCAATTGTATTTATATCAATCGATATTTGGCATATTTCACAAGATTTTTAAATGGTATATTACAAATTTAGTGAATCCTACATATTTATACAACAATACGTTGTAATTTTCACGCCATTATGGCCCTACGATTAGTATGGAGGTGTCATGACAATTAGTGAAGTGTGTCCTCAAATGTAATTATTTTTTAATGTTATTGGCAAAATGAACCTCCTCATAAGCAACTATTTGTAAATTTTAATTGGCGAAATGGGTCTTGATACAATGTTGTTTTAATAGTATTGGCGAATATGTAGGTGTTTTATTACATGCTTTCGTGATTCTAGAAAAAAATTTCAATTAGTCCAATTGAAACGCGTAGTTTGTTATGGAGAATTTATTGCTTAAATATGCCTCATAAAAAAAATCGTAGGTGAATGGACATGCATTGGACTGATAATTCATAAAATTTGGGCGATTTGGACACCTTGCTGGGTGTGATTAATTTGCCAATTTTGACTTGGGCGATTTCTAAAATTCGCTAATTGGCGAAGATTCGCCACTAAAGTTTTCCCTGTTTTGGAGCAAGATTGCCACTTTTGTTTTTAGGAACTCTTGGGAATGTGTCATATGACAATATTTATAATATAACTAATGAGTGCAAATAAAACACAAGTGAACGATTTTCATCATGTGTTATATTACTGTATTAATAAATATCAACTTGATAAATATTATAGACCAATGGTAGGTTTTATGACTAGATCTCAATTTAAAATAGTGGAAATTCTTATGAACCATTATAGCTCATCCTCCTTAGCATATCCAATGGTTTGTGTACATCAACACTTAGATTTTATCAGGATGTACACAAAATACAAAAACACTATAACATTGAGGGAACATGAGTGGTATGTCATTGTTATGAGGTATTATGTAGTGATCAAAACTAAGGAAGAATTATTTTTCTAATTTTAGTTAATAATTAACGATAGAATTATTGTCACTTAGTCTGAGGAATTAGGATTTTTTCTCAATCACAAATGTTTCTTGTTGCATTGATAAGAATAGAGAAAAATAATTTTGAATAGTGATATAATTCTTTTGGTTAAAATAGATAATTTATACTATTCATGGATGTTAATATTGAAAAATTGAACCCTAAATTCATAATGAAATTATTAGTTCAAACTATTTTACAATAGCTCTTAAAATGATGATGCTACAACATGTTTTATATTTGACCTTCATGGGCTTGCATTGGCTTGACAATCCTCTAGTCTTTAGTCTTTTGTACTTGGTGCTTATTTTGAAGGTTGTCACTTCAAATGTTTTTATGTCATTTTGGATAGTATTCTTGTAGTGAATCCTTATACCTACAAAATAAAAAATTGAGTCTCTTGAGGTCTCATTCTCCAAAATAAGACTTTTTTGATAGTCGAATAATCACCTATTTTATGACAAGTGATTTTGTTCATGGAAGGGGTAATTCTAGGATGGTTAGGAGAGAATTCTATTAGTAATAGGCTTGATCATGAATAAAAGGGGAAATCTTGAGATAGTATATAGTTTTTGACCTAGATTTTAGAAAATTTTCCTAAAGAAAGGTTGACTGTTGGCATCTCCCTTGTCTTCTTATCAACTTAGCTTGATGTTATTTCTTGTTCTTTGTTACATATTCTTCCTTTTATGACATTTGTTGTATCTTGTGAGGAAACAGTTAATCTCTTAATAGAGTAGGTTGAGATATTGAGTCTCACTAATGTGCAACCTTCTAATTAGACATTCCTCTTGGTTTGGATGTTGTTTCCATATCATTTTGGATGTGTTTTTGTGTCATAGTTTGTTTGGAGGGATGAATTGATTCTTAGGTTTTCTTGGACTAGGAAATGGAAATTATTTCTCATTCTATGGTAGGTGTAGTGAGTGATCTTACATCCAATCATCATAGTTATAAGTAACTTTTCTCTCTTGCATGGTAGTCATGGTGATTTTATCACATGAAAGAGCCAATTCTTTTGCTTGTGAAATCATCATTTATGTATTGACATCATGTTTCTCGAGTGTTGTTTCTTTACAGTCTCATGACATCTCTTGTGTGTGAGTGTGCATTTTAACACATTTGTGTTCATATCATGATTTTTTTCATTTATTTTCTTTTGATAATGGCTTGGGTGAAAAATAAAGTTATCATGTAACATATTGGTAAATATCAATTTAATAATGGTTCATTTGATCATCTTAATAACTATGAGTCACTTTTTGATGAGTCTATCTCCTAAATTAAGACTTTTTGTAAGGAATAACTCTAACATCTAATGAAAAAATGTGGTGTATATTTTATATTTACAATTAAGTATATATACTTTTCAATTAAAATAACAATAATCCTATCAAAGTAAATATAAAAATAAATTTTATATTTGATTATTTTTCATAAATATGTCACTAGAATGTTTGTTATAAAAAAAAAAAAAAGTTAAAAATTAAATCTCTAACAATCTACACTTGCGTTGGTCTAATAGTGGATAACTTGTACCCTTGAAAGAGAGGTCACGAGTTCAAATCCTACATGAGATTGCCCATATATACATCTTGTATTAAAATCAATATACTATAAGCCGTGTATCTAGACTCAAAAACATATTACATAATATAATGAGCTATAAAAAAATAATCTATTTACATTTCGATTTCCCATCCTGTATTAACTTAAATTAAAAAAAACCAAGATGGACAAAGTCAAACTATGTTATGTTAACTTTGAATTTACCCCGATTGAGTAGTATGACCAATGTGATGTTAACTTTGAATCAGTCAATTACATGCAATTCCCACAATGCTATTCAACATCAAGACTTGACTCTCAATGTCTCTCTACTGTTTATCTTCTTTTCTATATAAACAATCTCCATACGTATTCCTCTCCATATCCATTGAACAAGGCCAAAGCGAAATTCCCATCTGCAACGTTTTATTTAGTTGAAGGGCGAAGAGGTTTCACTGCTTTCACAAAACAAATCCACACTCTGTCCAAGAAAATATGATGGTTACTAAGATGAGCACGTTGTTTATTCTGCTCAACATAATATTTGTCTTCCATGTCTCTGCTCGAGATAAGCTCCTCCTTCTAAATACAAATACAGAGATCGTGCACAAATCCTTTCCAACAAGTTTGGAGCAGCTACCATCGTGCACAAACTGTGCTGGAAATATTCCAGACAAGAAGTGTTGCCCCAAATCAAAGAACGCTGGACTCGTCTCCAACCAGAACTTTGCATATCAGCAATGATGGCAATCAAATCTGATTCTCGTCTTCAAAATCTAAACCCAGAGATCTCAATTTGATTGTTATCAACTGTGTAATACAAATTGATAGCAAATCAGGGAAGATATATTGTAATCCAGTAATTCCATTGTATGCTGATATTGGATCCATTCGCTATCTCTCCAGTCAAAAGTGTGGTGTAGAGAGCAATTAATTTATTTGGTATTGATTTTGCTTTCGATTTTGATATTACTTTGAGTTTTTGTATAGATGAAATTTATCTAGTTTATTATTGCATGACCTTCATAAGACATATTTTCAGGCCCACTTATAATGGGTTATGAATTTAGATTTAAACCTATTTTTTTATATATTGTATTCATTCTTATTGAACATATAAATTTAATTAGTCTTAATTTTTGTGAAAGCTATTTTAAATTCAATCAATTTTAAACAAAATATATAATAAAAATGAATTAAAAGACTTTAAAATTGTCAAAAAAAAAGAAGCTCTTTTTAAAAAAATAGCAGAATCAACACTATTAAATTCTTATTCTATGCAACATTGTTATGGAGAGGGTATCAAATTAGTAGATAATTTGTAAAATTACACAATAGCTCATATAGATAATTAGTAAGCATGAATTATAATATAAAGGTTGTAAACAAGATCTCTCCTTCATTCATGTTAAGGTGGAAAGTTCATTCATTCTACACATATTTTTAGATGGAAACTATAAATATCACTTGTCATTTCCAATTGATTTTATTGTCAAGAGCTTTACACTTGAAAAGTAATCATTTAATGATAGAAATTGAGTTTTTGTACAAAAGAATCATGATAGGGTTTACCTTATGTGTTTAAGGAAAGAAGAAGCAAATCAAGCACTAAAGGATTTCATAAAAGAATTAGAATTGGCCACAGTTTTGTGTAGCTATAGCTCATCAAATCTTGTGAGATGGATATTATTGGCCTGCAGTCTTCAAGGATGCACATTCCCATGTTTATTCATGTCATGTAAATACCAAATATATATTTCTAGAGAGAAAAATTTAGCTTAGCCATTACAACCAATCCTGAAAATTCATTTCTTTGCACAATAGATGTTAGTGTGATTAATTAATCTATTCACTATGCTTAAGTGTACTTAGATTGATGAGCTTAAATAACATCTTTTGTAACCAAATGTGCAACCTTTTAGACCTCTAGAGGTTACCAAGTTATTTGGTAAACATCATGCACATAGCTTTTGAGGTTGGAAGTCTTTCCATCTCACGTCAAAGGTCACCCAACACTTGGCATCAAGGTTGATGACTTGGTCATAGAGGTTGTTGGTTCGCACACTCCAAGTGTTCCTAAGGTTGACACCTACAGGACACTTCTCTACTCATATGTGTCACATTATGGGACACTTGTCAGTCCATCTCATAGGTGAATTGCCTCATCCTTACAAATATATGCAGCGCTTCATATTCAATGTAATTTAGATCAACTAAATACAATATTGCATATTGTTCATTCTACTTGTCATTTCATCTCCTAGATTCTCCTAGTTTTTACTATGGTATGAAAGCTTTAAGTGAAGATGTTTGCATTGGCGGTCTTGAGAAGCCCACGCAACACCCCAAAATTGTGTGGTAAGAATTCAATTTGACATCAAATTTGGCAGCAACAAGGGGCGGTGAAATGAGGCGCATAAGCAGCGAGTAAATCCTCCAAGCAGGCCATGAGTTTCCTAGAGGCTAGCGCTATAGGATTTCATCCATTTTGTGCAAGCCGATTCATTTGTGGAAAGCGTTTGACTATTGGTGAGGCATTTTTCACTTGGCAGGTGCAATTTCTAATTGGAGAGACTACGTGAAACTTCAGAGGGCATGACTCAAACCGCGAGGGAAATCCACACGGGGGCGCGTTGGAGGACATTGGCGGTGGCATGGCAATCTTCTGTTGCCGTGGCTGTTAGAGAAGCATATGGGGAGAAGGCCCACACTTTTGCAGGAAGATCACATGACCATTGCAATAAATATGGCGCTTGCAAGGAGTCAACATGCAATGTAAGGTTGTGCCCCTTTATGCACACAACCATTGCAATGTGCAGAGTTATACTCTGTTATACTCTATTATTGGCCAACACTCTCTAGCACATCGATCTCTCTTAGAAGGGCCACACATGGTCTCACCTTCTTATTTGATTGCAACCACCTCCTAACACACTTGGCATGATTTCCCTATTGAATATATAGTCAAATGGCCGCCTTTTCTTTTTCTTTTGTAAAGAAGACAAACTTTTGTACTAACCACTAGCATGTATGCTTAGCCATTTGTGAATATTTAAATTTTATGGTTTAGTTAAAATGTCCATATTAATATAGTGGTTTTGATCAATCACAAGTGTTTGTAAAAAGGGGGATTTTTTTGTTATTTTTTGTCTTAGTTAAAAATTTGCAAAAGGGGAATCAATATTTTCTTTACAATGAATTTGGCAAAGGGGGTCATTCCTTGAATAAGGGGGTTTAATTTTCAATTTTTGTCACTTTTTGAGGTTTGAAAGACATGTCTTCTTAATCTACCTCATGACATTAACTTTGAAGAACTTGTAACACCAAAATTGCTTGTAAATGCACTCATATAAAGGGCCACAAAATCGAATGTGTGAAGGGAATTTGGAAAATTTTGTACTTACACTGAATTATGAAGTGTAATGGAGAGTTGTGTAGAATCTTGATTTGACATCACAGTTGTGAATCCTTGTGATTTAACATCACAACAATGTCTCTTCATGATTCTCACCTCATGCGAGTGTGCCTTGGAGCACACCTTGTACATCTCTACATTTCTTGCACTCTCAATTTCAGTTGGTTCTGCTTATAGTCTCTTAACATTTAGGGGGGACTATGATGTGTTATGCTAATACTTCTTTTAATGAAGCAAATTTTTTTTGGAGGTCTTATGAGCCTTCTATCTTGATCTCTCATATGGGATTAATTCAATGGATCACATTTTGAGATTATAGTACTCCTTATCATAGTACTATTTGTATTATTGAATTCACAGAATTTGATAAACTTTGCATACATTGGTTGAGTAATATTCATCAGTTCACTCATGTTTTGTATCTCACATCTTGATTCACATTTCTTGGAGATTCGTTGATTCCAACAGACACTAGTTCATCATCGATAGAGTTTACAATTTCTTCATGCTTCAGGAGTTATTCATCATCATGTCCCTACACCAAGGGACACATTTTCAAAAGGTCTTATATCCTTCTAATTCTCTTTTTTGGAGACTTAATTTCATCAAGCGTGATTCATCCAAATATTTTGTTAGACATAGGTATATCCTTACTGCTACATATATTATTGTACACGATGCGTTGAAGCTCAATCATGCAAATAATGTTCAATTGAGGTGGTAACTTAGTTTTTGGAAGAACACAACATTACTAGGTTTGATGTTTCATTTTCTTTGACCTATGTGACAATGACCATACTTTTTCTTCTTTAATTTTTCTAATTGGGCTTTTGATCATGGTATACTATTGAGATTTTCTTTGAATTAATATCTACAACCTGGAACAATGTTATAGAATCAACCAATAGAAACTTGCTTGCTATCATTAAAAGAAACTATTGGATAAAAATCCTAGAGAGTGGCATATAGTTAGAATATAATAATGGGTAGATAGGACTAGAACTAAAACTTCTTTAGGTACTCCACCTTATCATCTAGTATATGGGATGGATCCTATGTTCCTTATCAATTTGAAAATCCTTACTTTATTAATATGAATGATTACCTTGAAATGGATGAAAAAGTAGAGGCTAGACTTCTTTAACTACTACACTTAGAAGAGAAATGTGACACATCTCTTAAATTTTTTGCTAAGCATTAGGGAATTGTGGAATGCTCATTTGATAAAAGAGCTAAGGTCAAAGCTTTACATATTTCTAGTTTACTCCTTTAGTGGGACAAAGCTAATAAAAATAATGGAGATAATGACAAGCTTGATAGGTTGTGGTCATGTCCCTTCCAAATTACTAAAATTATGGGTGACCATACCTACTAACTACAAACTCTTACTAGAGAAGCTATTCCATTTCTAGTCAATGGATAATTTTTAAAGCATTATTTTCAAACGTGGGTAGTCTTGATTTCTACCTTGTGCATAGTTAATTTAGGTGCTTTGTTTGTGTCTTTTTGTTGCTTGTTTTTAGGTTGGTTTATTTTTATTCCTCTCTTTCTTTATCTTTTAGGGGTTTTATTTTACTAAAATATTTTATTAAAGGTCCAAAATGGAGAAATTATTGAGTGATTATGGTCTTGAGTATTCCTTGAATAAAGGATGGTTACGACTCAATTTTTTTTAGTTTCAAATATCAGTGGTAGATTGCATGGGAGATCTCCCTTTGGAACATGACCATTTTGATATGTATCTCCTAAAGCATTATTTAAAATCTAGTATTCTTAAAAATCCTAATATTTCTTGAGTTGTTGGGATTAGCTATTGTAGTTGAGTATTAAGAAAAAATTATAAATATCTACTTATGTTTCCACTATGATTTCCAACTCAACAATATGATTCATTATTAGTGAGTTGAGATAAGATTCTCAAATGTACTTGAAAACAATATCAAAATAAAAAAAAGTGGGCAGTTGGGGGGTGGGGGTAGCCCTCCAGGCTGGCAGAGGGCTTTTATCAGTTCGAGATGAGTGGCATCCATGCAGGGGAGACTAGAGTTGAGGTGGAAGTTGGTGGGAAGGGTTGGTGACGTCATCCAAGGAGAGTATGAGTATTCATGGAGGACAGTTTGAGCTCATTTTTTAATGATGGCCTCGCATATGAAACTGGGTATGCAGGACGACATCATTGGTGCAAGGACAACTTTCCTTGCCTTCACGTGTCAATGGAATTGCTTGGTGATTGTGGGATCATTAGTTTGTGTAGCATAGTAAAGTATTTGGGTGTTGTTTAGTTAATGGTGGTGTGTTGGTTGGCCGCCTATGCTCGGCTTCAGGAGTTGTCTATGGATAACAATGTCCGAGCGCTAAAAGTTTATTTTAGTAGTTTCGGTGGAGGGTCTGTTGTGGTTTGGAACGAACACCCCAATTTCCCTGTTTGCAATGTCGAGGCAGGCTGTGTTTAGAGAGATAACGAACCAAAGGTTGAAGCAAATTTTTCTCAACATTGATCCTCTTGCACTTGTGGCAGTTAAGATGATTCTGGGCTCTGGTCACCTCGAGCGAAAGAAGTATGGGAGGGACAACACACATATTTCCTTGTGGTTATTGGCCTCTTTGCTCGATAGTCGAGTCTCCAAGATGGAGGTGAAGGAGTTGTTGGTGAGACTGTTTAGGAAGGATTTGGTAGGCGGTGTGGAGGAGGTTCTGAAGGTGACAATTTTAGGTACCAGGATCCCACGTCCAGATGATTTGGAGCTCCTGTGAAATACAGACGAGGCGGTTAGGTTATATCCCTTCCTCTTGGACCTGAGCGGGGTGGCTCTCATGTGTCACCAAATGATAGTGGTTGTTGTAGTGGAAAACCTAAAGAAATTGTTAGGGTTAATGGCAGTCGAAGGTTTCGACTGGGTCAAGAACTTCGAGTCCTTTGTGAATCTTAATGGGTTTCTGTAATTTGGTTGTTTTATATGCTTTTAGTCAGTAATTGCTCTAGTCTAGTAGTGGATAGTTTGTGTTTGGGATTTTTTTGGGTTAGACTATGGCTCTGGCAATTTTGCTTCTGGTTTTGGTTCAAACGACTGAAATATCCTGCATAGCAGACAGACTGTATGCTCTCCTTTTTAAATTAATAAAATAATCTTATGTATCAAAAAAAAAAAATATCAAAAGGAAAAAAAGAAAAAAATAATATCATTGAAACTCAAGTAGCTTCTAGTGTAATTTAGGTGCCTTTACCAGGTCTATGAACACATGGCTAGCAATAGAGATATATCTTGAGTGAAATCATAGAGACAACCTCATCAAGGCTTTAAACACTTGAGTAGTAACAAGGAAATACCCAAGTAGTTTAGAAGGTGAGATCAAACCATGTAGCTCAATTCTGGGTTTGTAACAACAAGGTTTTGTATGCTTCAAAAAATGTAATAAATACACTGCTCATGCTTAGGTTTCTTGAATATCTATGGTTTTTCTAATATTGGTCTCATCTTATATAGTCATAATTGATGTTTCTAGTTTAGTTTACAAAAATAGGAAACAAATGGCAATCTTATCAATTGTCACAACCAATTCCAACTTGTTGACTCTAAAGGCCAATACCTGAACACATCCTCTATGATCACACTATCTCTTTATAGGTATGTGTTATCAAGTATCAAATCTTCGATGCCTTGTTAGAAATTCAATATCTATCAACATTGAATACTTAGTGGTTTTTAGTCAAATTGTCACTTCTTTCATCTATTGATTATTTTTTTCTTTTTCTTTGCGAAAATGATCATTACACTTAGGATGAGCGGTATTCTTTGAAACTTACCTTATAGGAGGTGTCTATGCTTTTTTCAAATAAAAAAAATAAATCTGCTCCATACTTAATCTATAACACATACATTAGTTTTTGCACTACATTACATATCTTAAAAGCGTATATATACCCAACACTTTTTTTTGAAATTTTTATACGTATTTTAAATTTATAATTAATATTGTATATATGATTTTCAATTAAAAAATAATAACCCCACTAAAAATAAGTTTAAATAAAGGTTTGAAAATTTGAATATTTTTCAAAAATATTCCAATAGAATACCCATTGTAAAATAATAATAGTAAAAGATAAAATTTAGAGCAACGAGATGCCAATCATGAAAAATAATGGGTTATACACTTAAAAATCAAAAGAATGCCAGAAAGTTGATGATGAAAAGGCAATTGGAACTGAATTTACCCCGCTTGAGTAGTATGACTAATTCTCAAAATGCTATTCAACATCAAGACTTGATTCTCAATGTCTCTCTACGTGTTTATAAACGATCTCCATCTGCCTTCCTCTCCAAATCCATTCAACAATTCACATCTACAACGTTTTATTTGGTTGAAGGACGAAGAGGTTTCACTGCTTTCACAAAACAAATCCACGCTCTGGCCAACAAAATATGATTCTTTACTAAGATGACCACCTTGTTTCTTCTGCTCAACATCATATTTGACTTCCATGTCTCCGCTCGAGATAACCTCCTCCTTCTAAATGTAAATACAATTACAAATACAGAAATTGAGCACAAGTCCTTTCCAACAAGTTTGGAGCAGCTACCATCATGCACAAACTGTGCTGGAAATATTGCAGACAAGAATTGTTGGGCCCCACGTCAAAGAACGTTGGATCATCTCCAACCACAACTTTGCATATCACCAATGATGGCAATCAAATCCGATGCTCTACTTCAAAAGCTAAACCTAGTGATCTCAATTTGATTGTTATCAATTGTGTAATACAAATTGATAGCAAATCAGGGAGGACATATTGTAATCCAGTAATTCCATTGTATGCTTATATTGGATGCATTCGCTATCTCTCCGGTCAAAAGTGTGGTGTAGAGAGCAATTGATTTATTTGGTATTGAAAGTAAGTTCATTCATTATAAGGTGGAAAGTAAGTTTATTCTACACATTTTATTAGATGGAAATTATAAGTATCACTTGTTATTTTCAATTGATTTTATTGTCAAGAGCTTTACACTTGAAAAGTAATCATTTTATGATAAAAGCTGAGTTGTTGTACAAAAAGAATCATGATAGGGTTTACCTTATGTGTTTAAGGAAAGAAGAAACAAATAAAGTATTAAAAGATTTTTATAAAAGAATTAGAATTGTCAACGGCTTAGGTGTAGCTATAGCTCATCAGATCTTGTGAGATGGATATTATTGGCCTATAGTATTCAAGGATGCACATTCCCAGGTTTATTCGTATCACATTTACCAAATATCTTCTTCTAAAGAGAATAATTTAGCTTTGCCATTACAACTAGTCATGAAGGTTCATTCCTTTGGACAATAGAGACTTAATTTCATCACATGTAATCAATCCAATTTTTTTTGTTAGACATCCCGTATATCCTTATTGCTACATATTATCATACAAGATGCATTGAAGCTCAATCACATAAACAATGTACAATTGAGGTGATAACTAAGTTTTTGGAAGAACATGACATTACTAGGTTTGATGTTTTGTTTTCTTTGGTATGTGCTAATGGCCCTACTTTTTCTGCTTTGATTGTTTCCAATTAGGCTTTTGATCATGGTATAATAATGATATTTTCTTTGAATTAATACCTACAAGGGAACAATGTTATATTTACATCTATGTCTTTGTATTTACATCTTGAAGGAGGAGCTTTTCTCGAGCAGAGACATGGAAGGGGTGATCCCACAAAATTGGTTTACAATTTCTGGGAGATTCGTTTTTTTTGCTGAAATCACATATTTTTAGAAAATATAATGATTTAAGCCTTAAAAAGTTCCATTTAAAACATTCCAATTGAAGAGGGTTTGATCAAACTACCTTAGATAAAACCCCCTTGGATAGAACCCCGCTAGTTTTAAACCATACCTATAACAGAGTCTCCTTTACACCTATCAAAATGCTGATAGAAAACCACATTTGATTTACCTTTTGAAGGATCAAACGAATTCATTTAGAATTTATTTTTTGTAAGTATGTAGTCCTTATTATAAGCTTCCCAAAAAGTATCATTTTAAATAAATTTAATTTAATTATTATATTTCTTGTGAATATAGGTTTTTCACTGAAAATCAGGCTCTCTGTTCTGCACATGTGGAAAATAGAAGATTATAAAAAAAAATGAAAAATATGAGTGCACTAGATATTTAATTCCTTGATCCAACAAAAAAAAAGAATTTCAATACATACAAAAAAAGTTGTGTTATACGGTCCGCCTATGTTTGAATTGTAATTGATTTGACTTTGAAACTTGATTAAGGAAAAAATATTCAATAAAAAACTATGAAACCAATTGGAAGCACTAGATATCATAGTTACAAATCTAAATTCGAAAAAATTATAATTTTATCTTTCATGGAAAAAACGTTATGTGTTATACGGTGAGTGTCACTTCTTAAAAATGGTGTTTACTGAAAAAAACTAGTTTTTGAAGGAGATGGAAAAAGAAGTGCAATCTAATTCCAATTTTTTTGAATAAAATATATTTAGAATTTATAGAAAAAATGTCACAAATCAACAGTTTGAATCATTTTCAAATTCCTCACGGTTTAGCCATTATAGGTGCTCGAAAGTGAAGATTTAGTTAGAAAAAATCAGTTTAGTGTCTAGTTTGGCCAAAAATTGTAAACCAATATTATGGGATCATCCGAAGACAAATATGATGTTGAGTAGAATAAACAACGTGCTCATCTTAGTAAGCATCATATTTTCTTATCCAGAGTGTGGATTTGTTTTGTGAAAATAGTGAAACCTCTTTGCCCTTTAACTACATATATATATACATATGTATATACACATATATATACATATGTATACACACACACACACACACATATATATATATACATATATGTATATACATCTATATATATACACACACATGTATGTATACATATATACATGTATGTATATATATACATATACATATACATACATATATACACCTCTATTTTCTTATGGTTCTAATGTTTTCAACATTTCCTTGTGATGATTTTAGCTTTCTTATGGTTTAATTTACATGTTTATAGGTGATTATTGTTTATATATATATATATATATATAGAGTGATGTGATACACACACACACACACCTCTATGTTCTTATAGTTCTAATGTTTTCAACATTTCCTCAAGTTATGATTTTACCTTTCTTATATTTTAATTTCTGTTTATATGTGATTATTGTTTTTATCAAAATATGGAATTGTGGGTTGAGACACGACAAACATTATATTAGTATTAAATGGATCCCACCTCCAAACGTGAAGCTCAAGCTGAATTTTGATGATGTGGTTGGGAAAATTTGAATGTTTTAGGAGTTAGAATGGAAATAATGATGCTCGTTTATATTAAAAATTGAGATATTATCATATAGGGTGAATCCATGGTCATGATAAATGATATAAAAAATAAGAAAATTATTAGTTGAAAAATGAAACCACTAGCCTAATGGATTATTGAATTAGGGAAGTGTCACTTAAGACAATTGAATAACTAGCACAAATTATAATATAAAGATTGTAAAGAAGATCTCTTCTTCATTCATGCTAAGATGGACAATTCATTTATTCTACACACGTTTTCGGATGAAAATATAGACACTGGTTTTCATTTCCAATTGATTTCATTATCAAGGGACTTCATGCAAGGACTAAAATATGAATCTAGTGTCACACCCCAAAATTAGGATCAACTAGAAGAGATGGCTAGATCTAGTTCATATAATATGTTCATAAGGGTCAAATGGTAAATACACCACAAAAAAATAGATGACTCATATGATTTAATTGGTGCTATGATCACCAATAATGAATTTCAAAGCCTACCTCGACCTAAGAAAATAAGAAGTGCTAAGCATGGAAAAATACAAAATTTGGAATGATCAATAGAAGTCTTTGTTATGGGATCACTTTTGATTGAACACATCATTCACAAGGGTGTTATAAAAGAGATGATTATGGAGTTTCCTTAGTAATAAATTAGGTTAACATGGTTTCTAGATTCCTATCTAATATTATATATATCTTATGAGAGGAAGGGATGTTGTATGCATTAGATAAAGCATACATACAAGATATTTGCATCCTAGATTCCAACTTGTATAATGTAATCTATCATGGTCAACTCTGATACCATGCTATAATGTCCCTAGCCAAAAGAATAATGTAAATCCAATTCTTAAACTTCCACAACCACTTATTATTTAAGTAAAAATGCTAACATGCACACTAATATTTAAACAAAACTTATAAACTCAGATTTAAATTACAATTTATTCATCAAAAGTTTTATTACACTCTAGTCAATAATAACTTAACATTCAATATTCTTATTATAATGAATAAAAAATAAATATAGAATTCCTTCTCTCTTTCTTATTACAATAATGATTGTATTATATTCAAATAAATCTACAATAGTAACAATTTATGCCAACAATAATTAAAAAATAGATCAATACAATGCAGCTATAGTTCACATCCAATAATGATCAAATGTAAACTCTATACGAGTTTTCCTTTTGAAATCACTAGGGTTTTCATCTTAGGAAATTCCCACTCTTGAACATAAGTACTCAAAATGGATTCTAAAATAAATTTTGGTGTTTAGATGATTATCCTAAATGAAAACATTCACTCTTTTGTATTTTCTAAAAATATAATAGGTCAACTACAATTCACACGTTTATAACTTCAAACTTGAACAATGATGATGGGCAAGAAAGATTCCACTTTGAAATTAATGACACCAAAAATAATATGATATTGGCTAGAAAGTTAGGAGGGGGACAAAAACATAGGAAAAAGTATTAAGGATTGAGGGGTAAACCATATTACAAGTCTCAAACTATAGGATGATGCATGAAGGTTTGAGCAATAAGCATGCTAGTAAGGGAAAGTACAAAAAAATGATAGGAAGATGGGAAGAGAGGAGTTGGAAGAAAAGCATACTCAAGAAGGGAAAACATATAGTAGATAAAGATAGAGGACACACATAGAGACCTAATTTGTAAATACTAGATTGAATGGAAATGGGATATGACATTGATTTAGTGGTCAAATGAGACTGTTAGCCATATGGTCTCATTTTTAGATGATTTGGTAAAAACTGCATATTTTTAGAACTTAATTATAAGCCTTTTGTATATTTTCCATTTTCAACAATCTAGTATGATCAATGTGTAGACTTGATTTTATTCAATCTAAGTATAAGTTCAATATTACAAAGATACATGTTTTGAAATGTACTCAATATATGATCATTTTAGCATTTGTTATAAAATAGATGATATTTCTCTAAGGATTTGTTTCCAATATATTATTTAAATAAGTATCCTACAAAACAAATTAAGACAATTAATATGGTCATAATCATGTTACATCTCTACCTAAATTTAAAATGTTTTTTTAACCATAATAAACTCTTTAAACCCAATAGTATTTGTTGAGAGTAATCCTTGCAAGAATGAATATATGTGGTTCCTTGTAATTCAATCCCTTCAACTAGAGTTTATGTTGTTATATTCATATATGGATAAGCTTCATGAAGAAAACTTTGATATAAATAGTGAAAAATCTAATGGTATTAATCATTTCCTATCATTTGTACACACATGAAACATATAATATGCTTAGATTTTTCTCATATTTACTAGGAATTGATTAAGGGTCATTCTTTTGGGAACATTATCAATCAAGATTATATCAAACTCATTCTTAAAGTGAGAGATCCATAGTTAATTGTTAGTTGGTATATATTAGCTTGTTGAGTGCCTTTACTTATATTCTTGTAAATTATATTTTTTTATGCTATGTTTTTTATTAAGATACAGTCATGAGATTAGGAAAAATTGTATCTATACAATTTTCTTACATCATATCTATATGATTTTCTTACATTCTTTTAATATTATTATACTTTTGGAGGGCATCAAATATAAAAGATATTAAAATATTTAAGATTTGATAACTTTTAAAAACTTATCTTATTAAATATTAATTATTTATATCTAAACATTTTTTTTCTCAATATTTTACAATTTTGTTCTTCTTTTTTAATATGTTAAAAGATCAAATATTTAATTGCCTCTTCATATACATAAATCTTCACATTATTATACCAAACAAATTTCTTTCTATAAAATAAAATCCTAAATAATTAAATCTAATTTATCTAATAGTTCTTTAGATCATCCTATTAAGAAAGAGTCACCTTTTGATGAATCTATGTGCTATATTAACATTTAAAAAATAAAATAAAACTCAAATCATGAAAATTTAGTTAGTGTTTAGCAAGGTGAGATGTAAAGAATGTCGGACAATCACCTTTTAAATTAGTTAAGCTGGAGTCTTTTATCACCATGATTGAGATTTATAGCATCATGTTTATTAATATTTTTTTTGGGAGTTTGTAATGGGACCAATATAAAGCTATGTATCATTGTTGAAAGAAAATATTATATTATTTTTATTGAGAGAACTCATGAGGACTGTTTTAGAGGCAATTGGAATTGAATGTGGTTCAAATGTTTGAATTTATTTTAATTGAATTTTTGACTCCGATGAATTTTTGAATGGGTCACATAGAATTAATGGAATTATTACTCTACAAAGAATCTGTTATGCAATCCACAAAATTTGACTACGGTTATCTTTAAACCACATCCTTGTCTGCTATATACAACCTCTAAAACATAAGCTTTAATTTAAAAAAAAAAACAATGAAACTCCCACAATGCTATTCAACAACTTTAACATATGATATAGATTTTGAATTAGTCAAATACATGAAATTCCCACAATGCTATTCAACATAAAGACTTGACTCTCTCGCACTCTCAAATCTCTTCCACGTTGTTTAATCTGAATTTCTATAATTTAGATGTTTATCCTCCTTATTCTATATAAATGATCTCCATTTTCCCTCCTCTCCATACCCATTGAACAAACCCAAACCCTAATTCCCATCTGCAACTTTTTATTTAGTTGAAGGGCAACGAGATTTCACTGCCTTCTCAAAACAAATCCACACTCTGCCCAAGAAAATATGATACTTACTAAGATGGGAACGTTGCTTATTCTGCTCAACATCATATTCATCTTCCATGTCTCCGCTCAAAATAAGATCCTCCTTTAAAATGCAAATACAAATACAAAAATTATGCACAAATCATTTCCAGCAAGTTTGGAGCAGCTACCATCGTGCAAAAACTATGGTGGACATATTGTAGACAAGAAATGTTGCCCCACATCAAAGAACATTGGACTCATCTCCAACCAGAACTTTGCATATCACCAATGATGGCAATCAAATATGATGATCTCAATTTGATTGTTATCCATCGTGTAAAACAAAGTGATAGCAAATCAGGGAAGACATGTTGTATACCAGTAATTCCATTCTATGGTCATCATTATTTTCATGCCACTACACTTGAATATAATTTATTTGTGATATTCCTCCATCGACTAGAGTAAAGGGCAAGTGCACCAAGATGGTCGCACTTTTGTGGCCACAAAAGTGCAAAATAAGACAAAACGCGTTCGCGTTATAACGCGAATGCGTTTTGGCTTTTTAAAAGAAAAAAAAAAGGAACATTCTTCATTTCTGTTTTTTCTGATTTCCATTTCTGCCCGCGGCCAAAAACCCTGCACTACGCGCTCGTGTTGTTGAGGAGGTGACTTCTTGACACTTGATCAACTTGAGTTCAATTTTCTTCACAAATATGGCACCCCGACGATGAAGAGATGCAAGAGGTAAGTTTTGTTTGGTATTTCTAATGAATTTTTTTGTTTTAAATTGATTTTGTTTGTTCTAGTTTAGAAATGAATGATTTTTTTTTTAATTTGTAGGAAATCCTCAACAAGAGGAGGAAAATCCTCAACCAAATCAACCTCAACAAAATCAACCTATCCCACCATTCTCTCAATACCCTCCTGGCACTCAAGAAAATTTGAGGAGTGAAATTGAAAACAACAAAAAAGAAGTTGAAGATCTTATTAGTAGGTTGAGTGATCAAAATTCTTCAACCACAGAAAGGATACATCTAGCAGATTCATTGAAAGATTTGTTAAAAAATGTGGATGCAATTACCCAACAAATATCTGGATGGCAAAATAGGAGGCAAACATCAAGGGCATATTATGCAGATAAATTATCATATAAACAAGTTAAAGATTTAAAGATTACTAAAGGCGATTTGTGCTCTCTATTCACTGACCCTAGAACAAATCAAAATCTCACCCTCAATGCAAAGAGGCTTCCTATCCATTGGTGCCACCAATGAGAGATTAGGAACCGCTTTTGGCGATGATGGTATATGGTCTTTGATTACCCACTATGCAATAACTATGAAGTCCCCCAATATTTTCTTAGGAAATTATACTGTGAGTTTGTGTTGAACCAAATCCTGAATTATTTTGATATGAGGGAGTTCCATG